>CM021699.1:38457896-38571134 GCA_011074415.1 Stictonetta naevosa
GTTTTGGATTAGGATGAGAAGAGTGCTGATAACATGCTGATGTTTTAATTGCTGCAGAGCAGTGCTTACACCAAGCCAAGGACTTTTCAGCTCCTCGCTCTGTCCTGCCAACGGGCAGGCTGGGGGTGCAGCAGGAGCTGGGAGGGGACAGACCCAGGACAGCTGACCCAAACTGGCCAAAGGGCTATTCCATACCATCTGACGTCATGCTCAACAATATATAGGGGTGGCTAGCTGGGGTGGGGGGCCGGCTGCTCAGGGATGGGCTGGGCATCGGTCAGCGGGTGGTGAGCAATTGCATTGTGCATCACTTGTTTTGTACATATTATTATTATTATTATTATTTTATTTTCTGTCCCTAATAAACTGTCTCTATCTCAACCCACAGGCTTCAGTTTTTCTCGTTTCTCTCCCTCATCCCAGAGAGGGAGGGGGGAGGGTGAGCGAACGGCTGTGTGGTGTTTAGCTGCCGGCCAGGTTAAACCACAACAGTTTGTTTGTTTGTTTGTTTTTCTCCAGGAGCGTCACACTGCAGGTTTCCTTTTCCATAACCTAAAGTAAACCAGCTAAAAACATTAAAAGCATTATTTGTTGATTATATACAAACACATATACCGAAACAGAGCTTTTAATGCTCCTCAGTGCATTTTCTTGGCAGAAAGGAGGGAATAAACATTATGTGCTCTTATTTCTCTCTTCCAATATTTTTACTTTACCACTAGTGGGACCAAACCCCTGCCTCTCCTTGTCTGCATGATGCAAAAAAAGAAAGCATTTTGGTTGGATTGCCATCTACGCTTTCCTTGTGTTTGCTTCACATGGGTGGGTTTAAGTCACTATGTAAGGCAATGGAGGATCAGGTGTTACTGCAGCACTTAAAGGAATGAACCTCTGAGATGATAATATGATGTCCTACACCAAAACCATATCAGAAAGGCTGTGAACATAGGCCTGAATGGAGTGGGTGCAATTCCGCTCAAAATCTCATGCAATTAATAGGGCAAGATGCCTAAATTTGACACTAATTTATCTTAGAGACATTAGCTTGCTTTAAGCCCAGTTTTGTTTGTTGCTTTTCTCTCTGTAATCACTCCTCCTGCTGTGTGACAATGTTTGTCAAATTGGCTGCCCTGACAGTGAAGTGACAGCCTGCCAGTCAGGCAGCCGCAAGTGGTTAGCTAGCCCTTTTGTCATTCTTGGCATCTGACTTGAAACTGTGCAGACATTAGTTTTTTGTGAGATTTCAGAGTCCAAGCCTGACACATTCAATATGTCATCTCTCAGCCAAAATAGACAGAACAGGAGCTCTTTTCTAATGTACTGTTGCAAGGGGGTATTTATTTATTTATTTATTTATTTATTTATTTACTTGCCAGCTGTGAAACTATCTCCATAGAAGGGAAGCAGGTGCCAGGTTATTACTTAACACAGTTATTCTCTCTTCTGCTCAAAGTCAGAGCTAAATGTTTGGAAGAACCAACAGCTTGTTTTTGTTCTGTTTTGGTTTAGATGGTTCTGTAGTGACCAAAAGAGTGTAATCTGGCATTTCACTTAAAATTGTTTTCAAATGAAAACAAAAATCAAGGGTCAATCCGTGTCCGTATGTTCAACATTTGACAAGAGACGTTCTATGCAGTCCAGATGCATATACTCCAATTGTGCAGTTGATCTTTCCATGCTTTCCAGTGTTGTTTCACTGGAGTGATAGCCCCACAGATTCTGTTAATGAAGGGGAAATAAATTACCAGTGATGAAGAATGGATTTTAGACTCTGCTTCTGTTTTTTCCCTGGCTGATGAACCTTTCTCATTTCTGATTAATCTGGTTCATTTCACCATATTAATGTGAAATGAATTTATTATTTTAAATAAACAATGTAAATGACATCCTAACAAGAACATTTGTTTTCTTGTTTCAGAAAATGATTTTCTAAATATCTGACAGTGTTGGAATCCAGAACTAAAATATGATTTGCACTACATAATTTGTAAAGAGTCATCTGAAAACAAAACATAATAAAAAGTTTATTCTGCAACGTTAATTTCATTTTCTAATTTTGAATAAACATTAAAAAACTAAATAACTTTAATCTGAGTTAATTAAAATATTAAATACATATTCTCCTTCTCTATTATTAGAAGCAACAATTTATGAAAATATTTAAAATTTTAAGATGAAAGTTTTGCACCTTTAAAGTAATGGATTTCAGACAGCTCTTCCACACCTCAGATGCTTTTCTGGAAGATATATAAGGACATATCAATACCTTTAAGGTGAAACAAAGGAAACAAATTTCTCTGTAGTGACCAGTACTAGTTGCATGACAAATTGACAGTAAGTAGCTTTTTCAGCAAGATGTTAGTAGAAGATTTCTCTATGGATCTTAAGCTAAATTTCAAGACTATATAGAAAAATATATATTAATTCTACATTTAAAAATGCTTAGAAGTTTCTAACAAGCTAATTTGAAATGTTTCTAAAATATAGCTAAGAAAATATATTAAAACTTTCAAACACTTAAAAACATTATTAGTTTTACTCGTATCATCAGGAAGACAAAAGTTCTTTATAGCTTTGGCTTGTTAGCGTACTGGAACAGAACTGTTCAACTTATGAGATGCTGTACAGTATTTTCACATGCCAGCCCTGATGACAGATATAAGAAATGGCCTGGTATCTCACTCGACCTCTGTCTTGTTTTCTTGAGTGCTTAACAAGCTGTTTTAAGAGGCAATATTTTCCAGGTTAGTGGTTTTGACCTTGCTTTTATCCCTTTCTTTTCTTCATTATTTATTACCCCAAAACAGTCTGCATCCCTTCTATTGGATAGAGGTGAGCCTTTTTTTCAAGCACATCCAAAATACTTATAATAAATATATCTTCTTAACAACAGCTGAATGAAAAGTTTTTAAAGTTTTGTCATAACTGCTAGTGGGGCTGCAAACCAGTACAATTCATTGGGAGAATTAGTTTTTTATTAAGGCCACGTGTGAAGTTCTTCTTAATGTGCCTGTTTGAGTAGAGGCTGAAGGGAGTCATCCTACATTTCCTCAGCTTGTAAACTGTCTTTCTTTCTCAGATAATTGTGTTACTCCTGATTCCAGCTCCAGATTTCTAATTCTTAAGTTGGCTTCTGGCTTTCCAGAATTTCATCCCAACAGGTGAGCTGGATTGTTTATGCCCTGATTCCTTAAGCATTCAGTGATTACATTTGCAATGATGCCACAGGTAAAATTCACTTAAATGGAATTAAGGTTGCATCCCCCTGAGTTTGGCACACAGATTTATTTATTTATTTATTTTCTTTAGCAGCTAGTGAGCTAGTGGCACAAAAATGTTAAATTACAAAATGCAACTAATGACTTCTAAGCACAAATGGATCAATATACACAACATATGAAAAATGTAGGAATAAAATTCTATATTAAATTATCTCACAGGCAGAATCCAAACACTCCTTGAAATGTTTAAATCTCTCTGGGTAAATGCTTAGCATGCATTTTTCCTAAATTCTAGCACTGTTTTGTCTGTTTTTCCTTTTGTCAGTCTCATCAGCTCATTAGAGTGTTCTCTTTCCCAGATGCCTGCACATAGTGCTATAATCCCACTTTACAAAACTGAAAATGGTTTGGGAGCACACTTAGAGCGTGCCACTTCAAATTGGATAAAAACTCACTGCAGTAAAACACCTAGAAATGGAATTTAATTGAGTCTGAATTTCAACCATAATATTTAAGAGCTGATTTCAACACTAATGACCAGGCAAGAGTGTAAGAAAACATGACAGGAGGGTCCCAGATAGGTTTCTTTCTTTAGCAAAACAAGTTCAGAAATCTAGAAGTGAATTAATCTTGCTAGAAAAGCAAACCAACTTCCTTCCACCTGGTTTAGTTTTATTTGACTCTATTTCTTGCTGGCAACAGGCAATCGTAGTTGGATCTTTTTAACAGTTAAATAAAAAGCTGTTGCAAAATACTCAAAGTGTTGGACATGGTGATTGTGGGGAAAAAAAAGGAGGAAAACAAACAAACAAACAAACAAAAAAACAGACCCTTGAATTTGTTAAAACACTGTGGGCCTGTAAGGTTGAATGGGTAACTACTCTACTGGTTCCTAAGGGAGATGTTAATTTTGAGGACTTACTAATTTGTGACATTAATTATCTTCATATGACAGGTTTTGTAAGTATAAGAGAATTATGGGCCAAATTGGCATATAGGAACTCTTATTCTCATCTCAGGTCCTTTGACATTCATAAACACATTTACAAGGATTTGATTTTTGTGTCCTGAACTTGGTGGTGGTTACCTAGTAGCTAATACCTAATAGTAAATGATTTAAAATAAAATAACAAAAAACAACAACAACAAAATACCTTAAGCAGCATAGTTACTTAGGAAATTAGTGAAGGGGATTTTAGCCAATTCAGATAAAAAGACATTTAGAATTTTTTTTACAAATACCGTATTTTTTTGATCACTTTAATTTATGGAGTTTCCAAATGAAGGAAGCAATATGAGCTTTGGACTTACTTTTTTTTTTTTTATTTTTTTTTTTTTTTTAGTAAATATATTTTCTCTTTATACACAAAATCTTTATATGGGACTGATTAATCCATGGATATTTGTGATAATTTACTATTTGCAACATGTTTATAAGTTTTTAAGTGTTTGTGTATATTAATGCATGGCAAGATTTGACTATATCTTTGAATTCATTTTATGATCAATGTTTACTAAATATTTTATTTATGAGAGCATGTATTTTTATTCACAGAAATATTCTCAGTACTAGCTTGATCCTTTGGAATTCTGTGAGAACAGTAAGCCAAAGATCTAAATAAACACTTATGTTTAGCATCCCCTGCTGTTAAACAGTATGTCTGGATTTTACAAAGAGTTGAAAAAAAGATGTAAAGGATTCAATTATTTGACTTACCTTGACTAACTACTACTTGACATAACCACCCAACAGCTGTCTAAATATTTCTGAGAAAAGAATAATGTGTCATCTTAAGTAGAGGTCTTATAGAAATTACTTCTTTTACTCATAAAAAATGCACATAATATTTTTCTTGTCATAAACCAAAAGTTGTCCCAATAGTATCTTGTGCTGTTAGAAAGTGCATAAAAATTATATAAACCAGCACTTGAAACTTCTGTTCAAAAATCATGCACAATAGTCAGCATAATTCTAGCAGTAGGTGGAACCCAGCAAACAAAGGCCAGGAGCACGACCATAATGCTGTTGACAGATGAAAATATATGTGTTATATATGAGTGTTTGGAATATATTCAGAGTAGAAACATCTGGGTCAGTAATGAGGTTTGATAAATTTGAAGAAAGGATAGACATTGCTGTGTCAAGCCGTGAAGATAGAGCTTGGATACTCAGAAAAGGAAAAGTAGAAAAACTGGTATTCTGGTGAGACTGAGGAAATAATTTAATGCTTTATTAATATATTAGCAGTCTGTTAGACTGCAGGGATGGAATGACAAATCTGGAAGTAAATGACTGCTCCTCCAGCAGTGAATTTTCTTCAACGGTTTGTAATGGGAAAAAAGTATGATCTTTGTGTCATCAGAAAAGGAGGAAAGCATTACTCTGAGTGATCTGATTCCTGAACCAGAATGCTCCATTATGCTTCCTATGAAGGCTAAAATGATAGCCTTGGAAACGATGTAAATTAGTTATTTTGGATGACTGTTTACTTGCTCTTTCTGAAGGACTCTCTGTACTTCCTCGTGGAAGCAAGTAATATAGAATGACCAAATATCATTAACAGCAAGTCATTAGCTGGAACTCACAAATCGTGACTTGTTCTTTAACAACTGAAAGTAACTTTTCTGGAACACACTAAGTCACAGAAATTTGGTGGTTTTTTTTATTATTATTATTATTTATTTTTATTTTTTTGTGTTTTGTTTGTTTTGTTTGTGTTTTCACAGAATTTACAAATTAATTTGTAGTATATTAATCATATAACATCTGAAGTAACCACATGGTCTTTAAAGACATTGATCTCAATAACAAGGAGGGTTAGAGTACATTCAACTTTCCACCTCATTTTACCACTGAAATGCTATACTATGAATAAAATAGAAAACCAGGATGTAAACACAGAATTCCTGATCATCATCTTTCACGAGTTATGTAATCCAAAATTGGGCACTAAGCTTCAGATAAAGCTATACTTTATATATCAGTATATAAAATTACTATTTATATTACTAATTATACATACTGTTTACCTATTTTTGTCATGTTTGAGTCATGTTCATGTTGTGATCCATTTTTCTCCAAAGACCTTTCCTGTAATACTCTTTTTCATAGCTTGTATTTATGCTACCAATTTTTCATGCTTAAGTAGAAAAAAATACATTTGCCTTTACTGAATTGCATCTTCATTTTTTTCAGGCCATTATTCTAATTTATTAAGACCCATTTCAGTTCTGCTCCTGTAACCCATCCCATTCTAGTTTCATTTTGTTTAGTTATGGCAAGCACTACAAGAGTCAGTAGACACTTGTAGAAAATTCAATAGTCAATACAAAGAGAAGTCTTTGACAGCAGGCTAAGTTAAAGGTTTCATAGCCAAACTCTAATAGTGTCATCTAGACCACAAGCCCCTAGCTTGCTTATGAAAATTTTACTGTGAAACACTATCAAATTAAAATTTACATAATTAACATGTGCTGTTGCTTCTCTACTCATGAATCCTATTCCTCTATTATAGCAAGAAGTCAGATTTCTCTGATAGGATTTGCTCTCAATGGATCCATGTTGGCTGTTGATCATCTTTGTTTCTTCTAGCTATTCATTCGTTCCCATTATTTTTCTGGGAAATGGAATTTAGGTTGTTAATTTACAATTAGTTTTTGCAGGTAACGCTTTTCTCTGTGTTCTGGAGAAGTATTCTTTTGTTCCTTTTCAGTCACCTGAAGAGGACAAATAATCAAGTCATCACCGTGTTCTGAGATCTTTAGGGTAACACTCAAAACATATTACTTAGAAAACCATTTAAAACAGTATAAGATAAAGGGCATTGTAGCAAACAATTTCAAAATCCCTGTTTTGTTTGTTTGTTTCTTTGTTTCTTTGTTTTGTTTTGTTTTTTGGTGTTCACAAACTCTCTTGCTTTTCTTATTCCAGGCTAAATACTTTATAGTCATTAACGGATCATTCATTAGTCACCCAATTGCAAATGTTACTAATTTTTTGAAACCTATGTTGCAATATCTGTTGACCTTCTTGATGCCATTTACCAATAAATTTCCCTCTCTTTTTAGCTGTAGCATATTCTCCTACATCATATAATGCACCACATATTTCTTAAAAGCATTTCCTCCTCTTGCTTATATTACCCCTCTTATTGCCTATGTTACACCTTTTATGTGCTTTGCTAGCTTTATCTTTTGCCCTGAACTCTCTGATTTTGTCCCTCCATACTATTACCTCTTCATTTTCCCCTTGCAGCTGGCCTAGTTTCTATTTTCTGTAAACTTCATTCTTGTTCTTGAGGTCCAAGAAGAACCCATTGTTTAGCCAGGATTCTATAGCATACTCTGTTGAATGGATACACAGTTATAATAATCACAGGAAATCATATCATAAAAGCATAATTTCCAGTTCTTTTCTTAACATATCAATCATAAAATTCTTTAGCTAAATGATAAAATTTTAATAGTAAATCTCAAATCATTGTTATTAGCTGTATATATAAAAACATGAATATTATAAAGATGTGTAAGCACATCTTTAAGTTCAGCCTTACTATAAATTGTCAAAAGTACTATTTTCCTGACAAAATTTATGGCATCTTCGTGGAATGAAATATGTATTGCTACTCTCAGTAAATATTCAATATAATCTCTGTTCAGAGGGATGTATTCCACAAATATGAATATCATTATAATATTACTCCTGCTATGAATAAGATGATATTTTGGAAGGCACTCTGAATCAATTATAAGACCTATATCACAATCAGCATTTAATGTATTTTAATAAAGCCAAAATCAGGAGTCTTTCCTTGAATAGATTCAGGTACCTCAATTGTAAAGCCCTGTATGTTGGATTCTGAGGATAAATTGGATAAATTTAAAATAATTAATCTGTATTATAGATGACAGGAATTAAGATTTGGAAACCACTTGCTATAGCTAATGAAACATAGCTTCAAAACAAACAAACAAAAAATACCCCTTATGACTCTAGGACCTCTTAGTGGAACGTTTTACTTACGTGCTAAATGCATTAACAGAAATAAGGTACAAATATTGTCAAGTCTTCATATAAATATTGCTGCTGTACTCTTAGAATATTGCATTATAAGCATTTAAAGGCTGCATTACCAGAATCTAAATAACTTCCACAAAAATAAGTCATTTAATATAAACAGTTTTAGAAAGCTCTCAAAATTTGTCTTGTGGAAGTATTATTGAAAGGATGTAATATTTTGTACCAATTGTGATTTCAAGTAGCTGTCTATATGCTTCCTGTTAATTCTGCCAAATTAAATTTTAATACTGAGTACTTTAACATATAGTAAGCCTTGGCAAGCCATGACCCTTCCTTGCATCTCTTTCCACCTGCTAGAAAGGTAACAAATAAGTGAATGAAACAAGCAATCACAAAAACTACATTTTAGCTGAACAACAGATCTACTGAAGAAGGTGTACCAGGAGAGATTTAATTTTAGATGCATAGTTTAAAGAGCTAGGGAAAGAAAAATTTCCAGTTGTGTGGTTTTTACTTGCCTTTAAACTCTTAGGAAAGCTTTCAAAGAACTGGGGCAACTTTGAGACATTTCTGAGGAGTGAAACTGGCTTCAGGTGGATGTGGTCAGCTGTCTCCAGTCCTCTGAAGATGGCAGATACAGAGCCAGTGCCAGGTTAGTCAGACTGAAAGCTTGAATCCAAAGAAACCTAAGGCACAATAGTCTAATATATCACATAAAATCACCAATAACTACTGAAGGATCAGGGCCATTTTTAACATTTCTGTAAACTATGTGCTGTTTACTTAGAAGAGAATTGGAAGCAAACTCAGGGAAAGAATGACTGTAAGTGCCAGATAAAGTCTTAAGTACATCAGGACTGAATCCATCCCTTCAAAAACACCGTCTTCATAGAAATCACTCAACATATCTTTGGAAAGTAAAGACTAAGTTAAGGAATACCCTGCCAGGAACTGCTGACACCATGTTCAATCTACAACAACTGCAGCACCAGCAGTTTAAGCCACAGGAAAAATATATAGATTTTTTTTTAAAAAAAGGGGGGGGGGGGGGGAAGGGGGGAGGGGGGACACTTGGAAACCCATGAGGAAACCCATTTTTGAAGGAAGTATGTTGCATTTCAGTATTCTTATACAACATGCTAAAAAGAAAGGGCTGATTTTTAGGTAAGATGTCAGAGGTGGTTGATGAAGCTCATTACTCTGAAGTAGGAAAAGGTCAAAGCAGTACTTCTATTTCATTTGTCTGTAAATCCCAGCAACTAAATTTCATTGAAACAGATCTATTCTTCTTTCTATTACCTATGGTTATATGGCACTTGCCACCTGAGACACCCCAAACAACCCCATCACTACAAGTTCATACTTGCACCCCTGCACAGAGCAGGCGCATGGCTGTAGCTGCTGGCTGAGACAGTGCAGCATGGGTGAAGAGTTCATTGCCCAAGGCCCTATTGAAAGCCAGGTTCCTGTGTCACACAATCCTGTGTCCTCTCCTATGCTCAAAATGCATTCTCATTTGCAACTTTAATTCTTAGCTTTTAAAGTATGACTTATTCTCCAGCAAGCTTCTGAGACAGACCAAGATACCTGAAGTGTTTTTTGTTACTAATCTTATTTTACTATTGAAGACTACTCTTAGTCAGTCATTTTTATATTGCTTATATTGCGTTCCTTGGGAAAAAAAAAAAAAATAATAATAAAAAAATAATCATAAAACATGTGAATGTCTTGAATGTCCAGCCTGGTACTCCACTTGGCACAGATGTGAGTCTTATTTCTTTGCTCAGAGAAAGTATGCAAAAAGATGCCCCTTATATGACTGGGGGACAGAAAGAAGAATAAAGGAAAGAAGGAATTCCAATATGTAGGAGATAAATGCAGCTTCTCCCTGACCATCTCTTATTTTTTATTAAAAAATAAAAAATGCCCTTCTTGCAGCTTGACAGGACTGGGATACAAGTGAAAGGAGATACTTCACAAGTAAATGAAAGGAAGAGCTTACACTGTAATAGGCTGTCACTGAGATCTGTAATGGCAGAAGGAAACAAGCTATCAAGATTAGCATCAGAGAAGAAATTGGTGTCACTGGTAGAAAAGGTATGCTTAGATTACATTGTTACTGCTTGAGCCTGGCTGATAACAGCATCTTTTACTGAATAAGATGTGTTAGCTTTAAGGAAATGACAGTGTTTAGCAGCCACAGACAATCTGCCCAGATCAATTAATTGAGATGCTAGTGAAGGTCTTTGACAGAGAAAGATGTATGAGAACCTAGTGATTCAATCAATTAATACTCTCCATTTATTTGCCAGCTGCAAGCAGAGAATAAAATAGAGGTATAAGCATGCTAATGCAGGTAGGCATTTAGGCAAAATAATTACTGGACAATAGCTTCTCCTTTGTGACCCCCATCTGGACAAAACTCCTTTATGGGTGAGTAGAAAGAGGAAGAGTGACTGTGAGCAATTGCATTCTGATTTATTCTCATTTATTTTCTATAAGACATGTCATTTTTTTAATTAGTACTTTTGTCTTCTAAATGTGATAGAAGAGATCTAGTCCATCAATTGCATACAGCATGCAGAACTAAACTGATGGAAAGAAAGAAACCAACACTTGGCACCCACAGAAAACACTTCTGCGTGCTAAAAAGAAGGTGCTGAGGGAGAAAAAAAAAAAAAAAGAACTTCAGCTTACCTGACAGAAAAAGCAATCAGTGAGACTCTTTGTAATCTCTTATTCATTACCCAATTTGAAATACTTTAGTCTGCATTCAACTGAGAAATCTTGCATTTATACTAGATGACTGGTGATGTCCCTGAGTATCAAGTACATTGAGCAAAGAACCATAGGAACTTTTGGTTCATCAGTCTTTGTCATGTTTATTCTCACCTGGCTGAGGTCTAATGTCTTTCCCACACTGAGTTATAGAAATTTTATGAATTTCCATTGTGCACATTTACTTATTTGGAACAGTGTCTGTATATAGGACAATCAGTGTAGGACTAGCTTTGAAAGACAATACACTTAACACCATTGTTGAATATGGTCTTCTTTCCTGGTACCAGACTTCAGCCCAAGATCCTGTACTTGATATCTCATCCCTTGATCCTGCGTATATTTCTCTTACATAGCACTGAGATAAGCTTATCAAACTTAATGGAAAAACAGCTACTCCTTTCCACCGTGAACCTCTCTCCTTTGATAATCGGAAACCTTCTGTTTGTTAGCTTTGATTTATTTATGGTCAGCCACTGGTTAGGTTTGTGCTGTTCTATCTCTAGTGACTTAAAAAATAAAAGTATTTTAAAACTATCAGTTTTTTTCCACAAAAAGGGTTGAAAAAACAGGCTTGGGTGAATCAGGACAATGACCCTATCTAAAGATTAAATTATTTCTATCTGGATTATATTCATATGTATCTCCTCTCCTCAGTTGATGCTCACACATCTTTTTTTCCAAATCTCTCATTTCTGAAAATGAAGGACAAAGAATGAATTGAAATTTTGCAATTACCTGTAATGTTTTTTATTATATCAGAAATACAGCTCTCTAGAATTAAGTGTCACTGAAGTAAATTGTTGAGAGAATCTAAGGCAAATCATTTAGAGAAAGAAATGATCAAATAGTTGTTTTAATAGCAGGTCTAGAAGATTTTTGTTAGGAGAAAAAAGAAAACAAACACCGCATATTTAGATAGATAGACAAGTAATGTTCTCTGGTTGGTATAACAAAGAGTGAATAATGTGCCATTTTGGCTCAGCCACTGAACTGGAAAATTTAAAATCAGATAGAAAATAGGGTAGCTAAAGCTACATAAATCAGTTGTGAAAGAAAAATATTAGATTTTGCTATTAATCAAGACCATATAATACCTGAATCTGAAATATGATAGGGAGTTTGTTATTGAAATCTCTGTATAAATTAACCATTAGCTGTTGCTGTTCCTTTAGTACATCATGAGAAACAAGACAATGTTTTTTTCATTGTATTCAAGCCTCAGTTATGAGTGTCTCTGCAGTGAGCAATATTTACACTTTATGCATTTATTGTCCTTTTCTAGTTTATACTTTCATTTAGAGAGTGATATGCAAACTTGTGTCATTGTATACATTCCAGCACAAGGTAAAATATTATATTTTCCGGCTGCTATGCAGAAGCATAATAATTATGAGCAATCTTTTTTCTTATAAAAATGTCCAATAATCTTTTAATGAATGCTCTGCATTTCCTGATAACACAGCTCCTTTAAAGTCACCCAAAGCACTTCAAATCTTCAGAAATGAAGGGCATAGCACTGAGAAGTAGTAGTAAAACCTGTGCATAGCCAAAAGTCATGATTTAGAGATCTTTGTGAAAGTGTCATAAACAGTGTTCTTGGTCTATAGAATGAAGATATATCAACATTTCCTATACAGTGTGTGTAAATACAGTAACTGGGAAGCCAGCAACAACTGGAATATCCAGTAAGAGACTGGGCAGAACAATTTATGCTGATACAGCTTTTCTGGGAGTCATACAACACCGAGAAGATGCCACTGAGTTGTTGTACTTCAGAGTCTGAGAAATGGGTGAGATTGGGCTATGGCTGCATTCAGCACAGAAAACATTGATATGATGGTTGAATACATGAGAGCAGTGAAGCAACTGGTGGTGTCAGCAGGGATTTCATAGACCTGTTTTCAGTTTGTCACTAAGGCTGGATTACAAGATTTTGATTTTAGCAGTTAGATGTCCAAAACACAGTTCTGCTCTCCTGGTCTTAGGAGTGATGTGATAAAAGTCTCACTGTTCTTTTTTCCCTTTAGGATTACACTGCTGAAATTAAGCATATATGAAGCCTCAACTTAAATCAAGGTAGAACCTAACATTGATTTTCTTGGTGAGTTTTAATATTTCAAATTTTTTTTTTAAGATATTATTTTTTTTAAAAAAAAGCGTGAGCTTTATTGTGAACAGATATGCCTGCTCATAGTACAGCTGAAATCTAAAATGTACACTATAGTATGCCAATTTACCATCTGTATGGGATGATTACTAATTCTGACCCCTAAGTAGGACATATATCTGTTGAGGGTTATGTCTGTCTTACATGATGTGCCTCTCTTCTAGCATACATTACCAGGCTTAATTTCAGTGAATAATGGAACAGAGAGTGTGAGATGATCAATGGATGTGGACAGAAAAGGGAAGACAAAAGCCGCTATATACCTGAAGGGGGTCTCACTCCACACACATCTGGGACATTGTCAGAACACACAGCCTAGGAACTGGAAAGTTCTTAGATGAATTTCTTCCTGCTCATTTGTCACGCCTGAAAATGTGTTGCATAAGTATTTTAAAGAGATCTTGCCTTTTTGTTAGTTCATAGGTATTGTTGTTATGAAAGTAAGTTATATGTGTGAGTTAGTTGGTGTTATTGAACAAAATATAAGAAGATTACAATGCCAGTTGTTTTGAGCACTTCTGCTTTCAAGCATGAAATAAGTCAGAATCTAGAAAAGCTCATTTTTCCTAAAGGTAAACCAAGTGAGTAGATGAAAGCAGAAAGATATTTGAAATGGGAATCATTATATGTGTTTTCTAGCCTCCAAGGAGTTGTTTTAATTGCAAACTGCTCTTTATAAAATCAGTATCACACTCAATGTCTTATCTGTAGCTATCTACAGTGGTGAAATTAGACACATTATTTCAGTGGATGTTTGTCCTGTCAGCCTCAATATTATCCTGTTCAGATGAAGAAAGGAGATGTTAATTATATTATGTGAGGAATTACCACTATTCCCAAAACTCAGTTCCAGTGTAAATACATTGACTATCACTTCATACTGTTACTGTTCATGCAATTTCTCAACAGCAGAGAAATTCCCCTTTTATGCTTTCAAGGGCTGTCTCAAAAATTAAACATTCAATTCCTTTATCCTTCAAATTCAAGGATTATTATTTATTTTTTTTTTTGGGGGGGGGGAAACAAGTGTGATATTTAACTCTGAATTATTGCCTAGAGTAAAAACTACTGCCTAAATTGTGATTACAAACCAATAATTTAGTATGTAACAAAATTACAGCTTCTTTCTGTGTCCCAAAGAAATTTATTTTTATTTTTTATCTTTTTCTTCAGCTGACAAAATTTTAACATGAGAGGTGGTGGCTAGCTGCTTTTATTTTTTTTTCATTGTCTAGTGGTTAGTGTACATCTGTAAAGGTACCATGGTTTCCCAGTGGTGTAAGTATTGGGTTATTGTATTTGGGTTGTGAACCATCACATTCTCCTTCTTTCATATAAGCAGTTGAGGAGTTTCTGTCAGTGATCCCATGAAGACATCACCTTGAATAATGTATCAAATAGTGGGTTTATTATCCCTGTAAGTGTGAATACTCAGCTCTTTCTGTGCCTTACTAATAATGAGTGGGGTCTGGAGCCCTTTCAGAGATGCCCAGCTCTCTCTGGGTCTAAGCCCTAGCCATGCCCTCCTCACCAGTGCTGAGCTACAGATGGGCTGATCATTCAGCACAGATGCTCCTGGAAGTCACCAAGAGCCAGCAGCTTTCCCCTCTCTACTAAGTACCACTGAGGATGGTAAGCTGCTAGTCATTTGCCTTGATCTTGAACTCAGGCACACACCAAAAGCCCCCATAACTCGTGCAAAGACTGCATGTCTGTGGTTACTTTGTCCTTTGTTTGCATCATACACAGAGCTGCCTGAAGTCTGCTAGACAGCATGTCCTTAGTGCTGAGTCTTTCATCGTTTTCATCCTTAACCTTCACACCTGCAACAGACTCTATCACAGGCCTGACATACCTCATGCTGTAAGGCCCCAAAATCACACTGCAGCTGGAAAGGGTTTGGCACAAAGTTGTCAGATGACCTTTGAAGGGACTGTGGTGGAGAACACAGAACAGAGCTTTTCTGATGGCCAGTCATATACACCTAAGTGTCTGAATTCTCTCATATCATAGCATAGAAATGGCATAAAAAATAGATCAGTGCCCAATACAAAGTGACAAAGACCCTTGTGATATATTTGCATCCAGTAATGTATTTTTAAAAATGTGTATATATTTCTGTTCTATTAAAAAAATAAAATCTCTTAAGTACTCACTTTTGCCATTGTCATCACCTCTATTGAAATGTCAAATATTTTAGTAGATATTCCCAAATTTGAAACCAAGTAAAAGGATGCTTAACTAGTCTAATTAGCTATAGCATACGATATTCACGTGTCAGTAAATAGCCTGTGGATCATGACATTTTCAATCTTGTTTATGTGTTAGGCATATACTTGTTATAATTCATTCCATAAGTACTGCCTTTTGTCCCATAGTGAAGTTACAGGTAATGACTGCTAATGATTGTCTGAGCCTGTAAATGACTGTCATCACATCAATTAAGAGTTTTTGTTGGTGGTGCTTAAAATGTTCATAATACTGTTCCTTCTTTATTACATGTCCTGTGGCATCAGAAGAAGTTAATTAGAGCTCAGTATTGGACAATGTTACAACAAAGCTATATTAAAACCACCCACGTAGAATGTAAGTCTCTGAGGGTACAGTGCCACCACACATAATTTAGCTTAGTTGGTTTCAGCACATGTCAGAAGAAATTCTTAGATATGTATTCCTGATTGCTTTGCTAGAAATGAAAAATTTTGTATGCTTTCCTAAGTCTTGAAATTGTGAAAAATTGCACCAGAAATGGAAAAAAAATAAAATAAAATTACATATTATTGTCTTTCAGAGAATATTCTGAGAAATAATTTAGAAAACAAAACAAAAACCTGCATACTGAATATGCACATATGTTCTGCACAGATAATTATCATCACTAGCTAATTTAATAGGTATTCACCTCTTCTTTCACCCATGTAACTGTTTTTTTCTATTGATGTACAATTTTCTCTTTACCATAGAGTTCCAGCAGAAACACTCAACAGCTTTAAAGTAAAGTATCTTCTGTGTTGTTTTTAATCTTACCCAAAGGAACAATCTACAAGGAAGCTTAGCTAATTTTGCAGGAGATTAGGAAGCAATAAAAACATGTTTGCCAAGAAGTACTTGTGTCTTAAAAACTTGGTTTGACCCAGGTGCCTATACTTCAGCTATTCTTAAGAGACCCTGCAACCTTTAAAAACAGTGGCTGGATAAGTACTTCTAGCTGATGGACAAATGAAAGGGAATTTCAGAATTTTATCTACATCTCTAAATAAGATGAGCTGTTTAAGTGAAGTCATTATATACTCACTAGGGAAACACAAAGGAATTGGGATGCCAACAGTTTTGTGCAGAGATATAAACATTACAGAGATAAATATATATATATTTTTTTGCCTTGATCATTTTCCCTTCACCAATCAAAAATTATATAGGAGAACTTGATTTAATAGAAAGTCTTGATTTAAGGCATATTTTGATTAGGAATTATATATTTGTATATTTTAACAAGATAATAAATAGCTCCTTTAAGTAGAAAGCTTACATATTTTTTCAAACAGATGTTTTTACTTTCTTCCTCATTTACAAAACACTTCCAGCCAGTTTGTTCTTGTTAAAGACACAAATTAGGCAGACAGAGACACTCAGTCAGCAGGATATTCAAAATATATTGCTAAAATCTTGAATATCTTTGGTACTGTAGAAAGGAGCAGGTTTTATGTTATACAGAAGCCCGCTGCAAGCAAACAATTTTTAATGGCAAGCAATCCATACCAAACAGATGGGGCCCTATATGGCAAAAGTACAGTTTGGATGTAGATCTCGAACCTCACCTTCCATGGGTTAAACTCTGCTAGAAACAGAGGGAAAAGCCTTCATCAATATTTCTCACTTGTCCTGGGATAAAATATCCATGTATTTGGAGAAAAGGGAAGTACTACTGGACCATTACAAGAGAAATTTTGATAGCCTTCATCTCAAAAGCTGCACTTGCACTACTGAGGCCCTTCAAAGTATATTTTTTTATAAGGCAGTTGTGGGACAGTGACTAAATTCCAACTTATATATGTGTGACAGCTTTGTATTACATAATTGCTTAAGGTGATGAAGGCCTGGGATTTACCTTGATGTAATACTACTTTTAAAGTAGTATAGCTCATCTCCTGATTATTCAAGTTCTTCTTATTTGACTTAGCAGTAGAAAATGATAGTCCAAAATTTTTTACATCACCATATCCTGAGAACTGACTCAGCTGACAAAGGCTTTCTACTCCAAAAAGTTCGTAAGTCCCAGATGAATTAGTTTCCTTCAAATCCATTCCAAATGTTCTGCTCTTTGCTGTAAGATGACTTATCCGTGAAGAAGATGGAAATGACATTTCGGTGACTGGTCTGAGTGTAAACACTTGTTTATTACTGATATTTTGAAAAGATTTGAAGCTTGAGTATGTAATCAGTGTGTGCTAATGAACTCTGTTGTCATATTTAGCTCTGTCTACTGGTGTTATGACTCCCATTGATGACATCCCAATAATGTCTTTGTTTGTTTGTTTGTTTGGTCAGCAAAATTGTTTTAGAAGTGAAGTCTAAAACCATCAGGAGACAAATACTAGCATCCACTCAGTAGGTGTCAGTACATGTCCCTGTGCTTGGAGGAAGAGACAGGAGGCTTGCACTCAGGCATTTGTGGGTGGGTGGATGGGAGGCTCTGCCTCTGGTAGGTCTCTGCATGGCACAGGAGGAACTGCCTGGATCTTTTGGGTCACCCTGTCAATGTCATCATAGGACCTCAGCAAGGCAGCCCAAGAAATTATTGTAAGTAAATGTAAAAGTGTGATACTGATTAATGAAAACAAATATGTGATTTGGCACCATAAGCAATCACCCATCAACTTTCAGGATTCTTGCCAGATAGAATTTAATGTCTACATGAACAAGTCTTTACTGAATATTTTCACAGACGTGTTAATGATATCACACCTTTGCTAATGCAGCCTAACATACCTTTTGCTGTAAACGACAAGAGACTTCTTTGTTGTACTGACCTGAGCAACACATTCCATTTAGGGCTTTATTGTGTCTTGTATATGGGTAGAGCAAAATACTTCACGTGTACACACACATTCTTCAAAAAAATTTCTTTATTATAATTTAAGTACTAGACTTAATTTAATTTCATTCCTGAAAACTGAAGTTGTTTACAAGAATTATAATGAAATGAGTTAAATTGGAACTATTTTTTTTTTCCTTCTATTACACTAATGAAAATGCAGACCACATTCTTCTGGTTTATTTTGTCTATGCATTTACATTTAACAGCCAAATAAATATTAATATAAAATGTTCACCTCACCACATACACACATCCCATTATCTATGTTTATGAAGAGATGAAATGGTCTTTTTATAAAACCTGTGTTGAGATTGTAAACTAGGTCACCTGTAACAAGTCAAATGTTAGGAATTCATAGGAAAGTCATGAGAAAAACAAACAACAACAACAACAACAAAAGAACATAGTTTATACTTGTGCCCACATACTGAATACTCTGAACACTGGATGTGAGTCAGCTCCCTGAATCTCTACGGGCACACGAAATCTGAAAAAGACAGATGGAAGAAGACAGAGAAAGGAGAAGTGATGGCCAGTGATGAGGAGTGATTTCTGTACAACAAATGATTAAATGAAGATTTAGTCTGGTGAAGTAAATACTCCTTTTATAATGATTTTTTCTCACTTTTCTGATTTCTGTGGTCTGCTACTTTTTCATGTGTAGGAATATTATTTTAAATACACAATCAATAATTATATATCTCTTGATTGTTCCATACTCATTTATGGGAAGAGGTAAAAATTATTAAAACATACAGTCCAGGAAAAAGATTTGGAATGCTGACATAATTTAAGAAAAGGAAAATGAGTAGTAATGTAAGCTACATTCCATAATTTTATTGGCAGTTAATTAGGGCATGAAGAACTTGACTAAAATATTAAAAGTCTGTGGCAAGTAAACCAAGGAAGAAGTAAAGGACTTGAGCCCTTGACACATGAACTTTGCGTCCTCGTCAGCAACCTTTCCTCAGCATGAGTTTTGGCCTGAGACAGCTGGGAACAGTTTGGGAGGAACAGCACAAGTCTTTTCTTTGAGTCTAAGAGCCTAATGACAGCCACCAGTAAACACGGTGAATGGGGGTCTTTCTTGTTTCTAGGTAAAGAACATTTATTTCTATGGTTCCAATTTCCTCAGAGACATGGATGAGCCTTAGCTCTGTTACATTTGCTCACTCAGATGTGGCCTGAGCAGCCCTATCGGGAGAAACCTGCTGCTCCATCTGAAATTGCAGGCTGTTTTGTATCCCACAAGTACTACAAGTTAAAAGGGCAGTGTACAATGTTAAGAGCAAACAGAAAGAAAATAACATTGAGAAAACTCCTCTCCAAGATATCTCTAATCATACCTTGCTGTCAGACTGGACTTTTAGTCAAATCCACACACAATTACATTTATTTCTCTTCATCCTTTTGGCCACTAAATGCTTCATGCTTTTTGCAGTCTTGGGGAAGTTTCCACAAAATGTTAAATATGTTAATTTTTCAGATGAAAGATTCCCAGCCTAAAATTTAGGCTCAGACATCAGGATGTGGTAACCTTCTGTAAAAAATGGAAGAGATTAGGGAGAAGAGATCCTTCTCCTGTGAGGAGCAGAGATCTCTTCCTTTCCTTCCCACAGATTCATGGTATACAACAAAATCAAGAGCCTTATGAGTCTCCAGGGAGTTAATAAGACATAATACAATTACATTATGTTAAAAACGCCCAAACAAAATAAATCATTTATATGTTGCCCATTAATTTATCTTGTGTAGTTTACCTGAAAAACGATCTTAGAAATTCAAGATTTGATTAGTTCTATTTTTTTTTTTTTTCCTGAAAAAATTCTTCATCTGTCACTCTTCAAATTGATACTACTTTTCTGTGGTAACCATACAGATCAAAGCATGTGTAGAGGAGCAACATTTCTTTCAAAAATAACAGTGGTTGACTGCTGTAATTTAGAGAAGCAAAGACATTAGAAAAATAATTAAAAGTTCATTGTCTATATATATCCATCTTCTAACGCTTGACTTATTTTTATATATTTAGAAGAAATTCTCTAAACTCTTACCTGAGTGTAATCCCTGGTCTCCAATTGTACCAAAACTCTTGTGTGTGTCTGTGGAGGTTATCATTAGTGATGTTCATATTCTCGATAACTTAAGTGTTCTATAGTCATGCCTTAATCCCAGGTTTGGATATGATGGCAACAGAAGTTTTTGTCATGCCTTATTTCATTTTTTACTTTCTTGACTTCCACGTAAACCTTGCAGTATAAATGGAGCTTTAATAACTAATTATTGCAAAATTCTATTACAGTAATTTAAAAACCACTCATATAAGAAAGCTAAATTGTAGTCTAAACATGTAGGAAAATCACTTTTGTGAATAAGATAATTACATTATCAGTCACAGTTTCTTACTTACCAGTGAGAGATTTTTGACATATTTATACACTGATTTTTTTTTTCCAGTAAGGCATTGAAAACATTTTATAACAACAAATTACATAGTATGTTAGTATCTGCAGTAAGATTTTTTTAAAAGCAGAATATTATTCTAAGAATCACTTCCATGATCTGTCAGTTTTATTGTTCTTTCCGCAAAACCTTCTGTTCTCTAAACATTTACAGTGGCATGAGAATATATATATAGAGAGAGATATGATTTGTTCTGTATATCTAATATGTCAGGATTTGTTTGGGGCTGGTGGAACTTTTTTTCTCTTCCTTTTTTTCCCCCTCCAGTTTCTAAAATATTATATGATGTATAAAAGAGATGTATTTTCTGGTTTACCAGTTTTTTTGAGTGTTAGTTTTAGAATTGAGTCTTTTTTTCCACAGTGCAACTTTCTAATAAGCAGAAAGTTACACATTTTTCACTACGAGACATCAATATGTGAGGGACTTTAATTTATTTATTTTTATTATATTTATTTAAAAAATGTTAAGGATCAGGCACTCCATTCAGTGGTCCAACCAGCCAGCTCTCTGGTGATATCAGAATCTTCTTTCATGCTAAGGTCTGATATTACTCTATCTAGACTTTCTAGTCTTTGTGGCTGAAAAAAAGCTTTCAAACAGCATTCTGTCACCATATGTTTCACTGATGGTGAGACTGATAGACTGGGAAGCAAGTTGTGTGGCTCCCACTTATTTCAGAGGCTCATTGATTCTTAAGTCCAATTACAACCCAGTGACAGCATTGTTGTTGCCTTAGTGCTGATTGTTCTAGGACAGAATCCTGTTGCTCTGAGACAGATGGAGAAACTTGAGTGCCCTTGAAGCTTATATTCCCCCCAAATCAGAAAGTAAATTTGAAACAGCATGGGACTTCTTTTGTAATATAAAGAATATATTGTAATCTCAGTTTAATTATATATCCATTCAATGAACATAGGATATTTTGGAGGAAAACTTTTAAGACTATCAGTTTATTTTCCAGTCTTCTGTAGTCTTCTGTATTTTCAATATTTTTTCGCAAGTCCTCTATATTAAAAAAAAAAAAAAAAAAAAAGTCTCAAATTGATCTCTTTGCAAATAGAGATGAAAAGATATACCTCATATCTGAATATATGGTATTTGAGGCCATTACTCATATACTCATAAATGGTAAGGGAGAAATCCTTTAGCTTTTGCACTGGTGAGGGAGCACTTGCTTTCCAAGATGCAATTTGCAGAAGACTCACAGTTTGAGGTAGAAGTCTCCTGTATCACAGAAATGTTAGATTTTCTGCATAAGAGGAAGGTAGAGAGTGCTTGGCTCCACTCCTACTTTGGCTTCCCCTTCTGATTTTCTAAGTCTCCATTTCATCCATTCTATTACTGGAAAATGAATAATCAGTTGCCTATGTTGAAATAGGTTTTCTGGAACCTGTAATCATCCTGATAGGTAAAATCAACTTGTTCCCCTTCGAACACAGCAAGTGCTGTGAGCAGGATGGAGAACATCTCATTGTTCATCTAAATCACATCCCATAAAACAGGTCATTTGTAAATGAAAATATGAATTGCTTCTGCTCATTAGAATCAGGTAGTTTTTCTCACGCATACATATACAACCAATTTTCTGTCACTGATAATTCCATTCCTGTTCCAAGCAGCACTGCATATTCAAACATAGGATGCAGCAACAGTACAGCCATAAATTAAGAAAATTGTAACTGAGTTTCCAACTCATAGTTTATCCAGTCCAATATCCTAAATAACCAATTATACAGGTAAATATGCCCACCACAGTACATTTCTTTCTAATCCTATTAGAGTTGCATCTAAGCCTTCAGGCTCGAGGCTTAATATATCTTTGAAAATGTTCTAATATTAACTATTGCGTCTCAGAGTAATCTTGCCATCCATTCAGTGTACCCTTTGGAAGACTAGATAAGCATTAGGCCTTAGCATCTCATCAGTTAAAACTCCCTGGTAAAACTGTTTACTGTGGGGGGACACAACAAAAGAAAAAAACCAAAGGACCACTGTAACTCCTATCTGTTTTGCATCATTCTACTTTTACTTTCTTTCTTCTATTTAAATCAATAGTGTCAGAAAAGAAAAATTAGTGAAAGACTTTTACATTGTACGTCCTTTTCTCTTCTTAAGACTGCTAAATGTCTTCTCTTTTTTTTCCCCACCTCTGGGACACAAGAGAAATTTTGTGAAAATAAGCACCGTGTTGATATAGCTCCAGCTTTGTCCATGAAGTATATTGTCACTAGTTCCACATTTAATATGTGATACATAACTATTACTATGAGACTCATTGTACATAAGAACTCACTAAAAAACACCCTTACCAAATTTATAGCTATTATGTAGGAACAAATAAATTCAGGTGATTGCATTGTGAACACCAGAGATCTTTGAAAGGAGTTGCATACCAATTCAAGTATTTTCCGTTTGAAGTAGTCTTGTTGGAATTGGAAAATATCTGAAACTCTTAAACTCATGTTGTTTTGCAAAATGTATTTTGGACATGCCTAAGAATTTGGGGATAGATAAATAGATGTTGGTATTTTGATCACTGGAGTCTGGGAACTAATAGTAACGATGATAAGAGCCCCAAAAATAAATTGTCAACCTTTGTTTTCATTTGTAAAAAGTCATAAGAGTAAACAGAGTCAATGTCATGTTATTTAATGTGTTTTAAGAGCATTTGAAACAGACAATAAAATGCTGCAATAATACTTTATTCAAAGGGCTTGCCTTCATTGTAGTAAGGATAAAGCTAGAGGAACGACTTTCATTTTTTTCAGTTGAATTAGTATTAAGCAGCTTGAGATCAGAATCGTTCCCCTAGTATTTAAAGAAAAACGTTTTTTTGGACTACTTGACAATCAAAAAAATACAGCCGTTACCACATCTCAACACTGTAAGAAAGAGAGAGACAAATTAGAATGACACAGAAGACTGTGTCTGAAAATATCAGTCCTGAGTCAGGAAGAAGGAAAGTTTAAAATGAAATAAAATAAAATAAAATAAAATAAAATAAAATAAAATAAAATAAAATAAAATAAAATAAAATAAAGCAGTAGGACAGACGGAATGTAGGAGGAAAAAGAGGAAAGAGGAAAAAGAATTCTCAATGGAGGCAATATGAAAGCAAATCTTTAAAGAGAGGGATGAATATCTCGTCTTAGGTAGATATAGATAAAGTGAATACCAAATTGACCTTATATCAGATCTAAGCATCAGAGCCAATGTTTGTAATCCACCCACAGTGTCTTAAAGTCTACCGGCAAGAGCATCTGATGCTGACTCTTTCCTTGCTACAGCCTGCTCAGTGATCAAAGCTTTCACTAAATCCCAGAAGAACAAAAAACCCTTCATTTCCACACTCTTGTGTCATGCTGCCTTTCATCTTCACACCAAAGGGTGCCATGCCTAGGCAGCCAGCATCTCATAAGTTTGTAATAACATGAATAATCCTGCCCATTGTTTAACAGTAATGCAAGAAGGTCAATAAAATTTGCTGTTTTTTTCTTTCTTTCTTTCTTTCTTTCTTTCTTTCTTTCTTTCTTTCTTTTCTTTCTTTCTTTCTCTTTCTTTCTTTCTTTCTCTCTCTCTCTTTCTCTCTTTCTCTCTTTCTCTCTTTCTCTCTTTCTTTCTCTCTTTCTTTCTCTCTTTCTTTCTTTTTTCTCTAGACAGGCAGTGAGAGGCATCTGATGGAAGAAGTAGAAATGTTGACAAGACCCCTCCAGATTCCGGTAGACAGTAAGAGCAGGCAAGAAGGTTTGGGATTTCTTCAAAGGCATAAAAGGTATGAAAAGGAAATAATACAGTTAATAATGATATAAGTAGATGCAGGTGAGCATCAGTAAATGTGATAGTGATCCTTGAATGTGTGTGTCTAAAACAGGTAAAAATTGCCAGTAAGAGTTCCAATGCACATAATAGCTGATAGGTGCTGTCTTCCTTTCTGGATTATTAGACACTAAGATATATGAATCTGGAAATTCATTTTTTATTATGATTGGTATAGAGCTATATGTGCGTTTGATACAGAAAAATGAAAAACAGAGGAAAATACTACAACTTCATTCTCTCCATTCTGTAGGGGTTTTTTTGTTTCTTTTTTTTTTTTTTATAATTGTATGATTCAAACAATGTTGAGTATCTGACATTTTTATTAAAAACGTATACTACACAGAAATTATTATTTTGTTAAAGAAAAAGAAGAAAATCTGTTTACAAACAAAACTGTGGAGGAAAAAAGTAATTGAGGGAAAGAAAATCCACAAAACATGGCAAAAATTGATTAGAATAAACTGGTTTTGTTTTTAGAAATAAGTGGAAAGATGATGATTACAAGGCCAGCAACAGTTAAATGTCCCCAAACACTGAGTTTTGGTATGATTCTCCAGTAGACTTAAATGGTGTCATTCCTGACAGGAGCAGCAGAATGAGGACATCCCACAGTTCTGGATGAACCTCAAACTATAGAACATGTATTGTGTGGCATGTAGCATGACTTTATAGGCATCAGAAAAAGAAGAGTGGACTTGGGAGTTTTGCCTTCAGTTTTCTTACATTGTGTGAGCTTTACTGAGCAAAAGAGAAGACAGAGAACAAAACTGAAAGTGAAAAAATATAAATCCTGAAGACACTAATTCCACTACCCATATACCTAATTATTAATAAATTAGAAAATGTAAACTCTCAGTTTCAATGTATTTCTTCATGTAAGAGTATTAAGTGTAATGGGCCAAGCTTGAAAGCCAAACTCCAATGCATGAGCAGTAGCTGGAATCCTCAAGAGGAACGTGTAGGTGAAGTCCTGCTCCTCTCCAAATTGGGTGAAACCAGATGTTCCCCTTCCATCTGACTGGCATAAGTCATGCATTTCAAATACTTCACCTGGTGTTAGTCAGCAACCTACCTCTGCCTCTACTTGATATTCTCTAGGGAAAATCCTTACAAAGCAACTTGCCTTACAAAGCAACTTACTGAAGCTAAATATGTCATCATCACTTAAATCTACATAAATAATACAAGACATGTAAAATAACTCACAAGTGGCATCAACAGCAGCACAGAGGTTTGTGATAGAAATTTCTGGCATCTCTGGAGGTTTCTCTTTGGAAAGTTTAAACTTGTTACATTATAAACCATAGGTTTTTCTTCTACTACAGCACGTTATTTGTCCTTTTACACAGTGCACCCATAGCAGCATTTTAGATATGCTCCAAAGAGAAAGACAGTTTTTATCATTATGAACACTTGGGACAAAACAGAAGGCAGTTACAGGTGTTCAAGACAGGTTCAGTAAAAGATGATAGTAACAAAAGTTTCTTCTGTAAGTATCTTTCAACACCAGTTTCAATTCATACCCTTAAGCCAAGGAATCTCAAGGTGCCAATACCTTATGCCATGGTGCCAACACTTATGCCATACCCTTATGCCAAGGAATCTCAAGGTGCTCAAAAAAGACATTTAATCTATTTCATAGGAGAGCTGTATGAAGCACTGACTGTTGAAAGGGAAGGAAAATTTCTGTACATTTTTTTTCAAAGAGAATGAAAAAACTAAAACATCCTAAATATCTTTGTACTCCAGAAATTCAAGACAAAGGTTGCAGTTTAGGAGAAGGTTAAATGGTTTAAAAAAAAAAAAAAAAAAAAAAAAAAAGACTTCTTCAACAAAGTCATTTCCTTTCCAATACAGGTTTTTAACTTCTTTGGTGTAGCTTAGCTTTTCAAATTTTTCATAAGCCAAACACAAACTGAAAGGAAAGATATGGAAGGTTAGATCCATGATACATACTACTGAGTTCTGTGTTCTCAAAAATTCAGCACAGGCACACGAAAACACTTATATTCTTATATTTTCTTTATGAATAGAATATCAAATCAAGAAGTTACAGAACTGGACACAGAGTGTAGAATTAATATTTTATTAGTAAAGATCATTAAGGGAGAAAGAATAAAAAGTAGAGATAACAAAATAAAATCATATATCTTGGAGGCCTCATCCATCAAAAAATTTGCACATACTTTATATAATCAACATTTCTCTTCAAGAGAATAAGACCATATTACATTATTGTATACAAAATGAGTCTGAAAAAAGTAGTTTTTTTGAGTGAGTCAATATGTATCCTAGATCAGCTGAGAGCAGAGGGTCAAATAAAGAGGTAAGGACACTGAGATGAATCTCTGGAGCTGAATTTTCAAAAGTGTGTGCCTATTTCCAGCTTATAATAAGGTAGATGTATACTTAAGTGGATTTTCAAAGATGCTTTATAATCAGTTTGAAGATGCTTAATAGTAATAAAATTTTGTTTAATTCTCAGATGTGTAGATAACAGATTGAGCTACAGTGCTGCTCTTTTTTTTTTTTTTTTTCTTTTTTTTTCGTTGGGGGAGCTCTTAAAATGTTATGGTTGAAATACTGTTTCTCGGATTTCTGTTGAGAATTGAATAGGTCTTTGTCACTTTTTGAAATGCTAAATTTTATTACAGTCTCTATTAAAACTGAACAAATGTTGATGGCATGAAAATAATATGTTTTTAACATTAGACAAGGTTAAAAGATTTCTTCATCATAGTCACGAAGACAACCTGAGCCAGAAGTGTAAAAGAGTATTTATTCTCTCCAAATAATGGCATAGCAAGAAAATAAGCAATTTTCTCATAAGTAGTTGGAATTTGAAACTAGAAAACTTAGTTTTAAAAGCTTCTTTCTAAAATACAGCTGGCAGCTAAGGGCTAGGCCAGGAATTATTTAATGGAATTGTGCTGCACGTGTGATCAGGTGATGTGATTGGTAACAATCCCTCTTGGCTTCTCCAATCTATGCCTCTCCAAGTACATAATTGATGATTATGCAATCACATGTTTGTAGGGAATGTTTCTTATACTCTGTTAAATAGGTAAGCTTATATTTGATCCTAGAGCTTGAGTATTGATATCCCTTATACATTGTCAGCATAGTTAATGCAGTTATGCACGATATTACACTTATTCCCATATATTCAATTGTTTTCATCCTATTAGGCAATTATCCATAGTAAATTTTGACATGGAGTTTCTCTGTCTCCTTTGAGTCAATGATTTATTGTATAAAATGTGTACACATTTTTAACTGTATTAAATCTAACATGCTTTCATTTCATTTGTCCTGTTCCCATTCTACTTTTCTGTTCCAATATAGCATAAGTAATATGAAGAACAAGTAAATTAAGCTATGCAAAGACTATGAATTCTATAATCTAGAAATACTCTATAAATTTTATCAGCTATCAAATACGGAAACACTGTAATTAACTGATAGTTGTAGTAGAACTTTTTTCCCTGGAGAATGTAGCAGTCCCTGAGGCAGCAACATTTTACAACAATGTATATATATTCACATACAAATATGTTTATATAGAATGCATGTATATATAGATCCATTCAAGTATGTGTATGCACATATATGTACAATATCCATACATATATTTCAAATATATATATTTCAAATGCTTTGCAGACACCATCTTATTTCAAATAGCTCATGAAATCACAGTGACTATCACTCTCTGCAAGTGCAAAGTTTGATGTGCAATGAATAATCTTCTGGTCTATCAGAAACTGGCAATACACTTTTCATGGTTTAGGGTAATATTCTATTTATAATATAAACAAACTCTCAAGTATATAAATATATTATTTGAATTCTTCCTACATGCTATGCGTAATGATAATGAGAATAAGTAGATAGGTGGATGTGACCAGCCATTCCCAGATATTTCACTCTAGTTGCTTTGATAAAACATAGCCAATAAATTCTGTGCTGGTAGTTTTTAGATGTAAGGCAGATATCACAGCAAATGGACCAAAAGGAAAGAGAAATATTTGAATGTTATAACTGGGGTTTTATTAATTATCCTAGTTTAACAGACCCATAGCTCAAAACCACTAAATGCTTTAACAAAAATATAATCAATTTACAAATTTGCACTGTATGTAAAATATTTATATCGGAAACAGATATAATACATATACATGTAAAAATAGTTAATGAGATCCCATAATTTCTGTATTATTTTCCATCAACGATCTCAGTGCTTTACAAATGAATGCTAGTTTCATCCTGTTCATTTTAAATTTCTCTTCTTCCCTACAGAAGGAAAGATCATGTTGAGTATTACACATACAACAGCAGAAGAACAAAGGAAAACCTTGGATCCTTGCAGTCCAAGGCTCTGGTATGTGCTGTATCAATTTTATTATTTTGTTTCCTGTGTACTGACTAAGTACAGAGAGGTAATTTTGCTATGCACATTTAAGCTTTTCATTCTCATTCTTATAGATTACTTATACAAATTGACCTGATTTTAAATTTACTTTAAATGTAACCTATGGCCTTTCAAAGGCTACCAAAAACTAGCAAAATGTGACAAAAAGTGGAAATGAGAATTCAAACTTTACTTTGAATAAGAAAAGTCTTATTTGATTACCAAAATTATGCACTAAATAGTAGCTTCAAACATTACTTCACCTGTGGGAAATACAACAAATGTTGCTTTGAATAAATCTAGTTTTGTGAAAAAAGCATCTTGTATGGGTTTTACTTTATTTTTTATTATTATTTTAAAAAAAAAGTGTTAGAACATTTTTTCTTATCTTTTAAAGTACACTATTCAAGTAAATCCACAGCAAAGGACTTGTGCTTCCATTTTGTTTGCTTCAAGCTAAGCATGTCACTTTACTATAGTTGGGTGCTCCTTTTTTTGTACTATACAGAACAGTACTCCAATATTGCTACTCTTTCATAAGTTTTTTTTTTTTTTTTTTAAGACAGAGTTTGTAGAAAGTGTAATATAAACATATGTTAGATATTTGGTTTTATTCTAATAGGGATAGATTAAATAGTTACATGCAGATAGCTTCGATAATTTCACTTATAAATTAACACTAGCGCAGGTTGCCCAGAGAGGCTGTTGAGTCTCCCTCCTTGAAGATATTCAGAACCTGACTGGACATGGTCCTTGCCAACCTGCTTTCTGTGGCCCTGGTCTTAGAAGAGGGGCTGGACTGTCTCGAGAGACCTCTTTCTACTTCAGGCCTTCTGTGATACTATGCACAGGTGTCCATGTGTGTTGAAAGTCTCCCTGGTGCAGCAGACTCACTGAGCAGCTTTCCTGTGGCTTTTACAAACAGTGTTGAGAACATTCCAAAACTACTACTACTCCTACTAACTACAGCTGGAGTACTGCTGTAGGTAACGAAAGATGATGAGAACATCCATGTGTAGTTTTTACTGCTGAAATCCCCAGTACAACATAAATCCAAAGCATTCATATTTTTCAAAGTGCTCATAATTACACTCTGGATGCTCCACTCATTATACAAGCAGCCTATGCTTGACATCCAGGCACCTGACTTTATGGTGTCAATACTCTCCTACAAGTTTAAACAGGGCTTCTTACCCTCCTGGAGTCTGTGCTTTCATGCAGCTAACATGAATACATTCCTTACAGTTGAGGAAGTTCCCCTCATGCCCTTTCCAATTAAGAGAATGGCTGAACATGGAAAGGTAGTAGTAAATTATACATGAGGATAATCCATGAGGGATTAAGCCTTCTGTACTACAGCCCACCCTGACACACAAATTAAGTGACCACTGGGCATGATAAACAGCAGCATTTCCTGCAGGTTTGAAGGCAATGTACACACAGATGGAGACACAGCCACATGATTAAATATTTATAACACAGTAGTTCAGAGACCTCACTGAAAATTAAAGGCCTACTACGCTATAAACCTGTGCAAATGTATATATCCTGCTTTGAAATATCCAGTCTATGAAGAGTGCTTTTCTGATGACAGGTTTCAGTTTTAAAATATGTCTTCTCTTATCCTGTCATTTCTGTTCCTTTCTGGGATAAAATGGCATATTTGTAAAGAAAAAAAAAAAAAAAAAGTATGACTATGAACCAAGTATCTTGGTAAAAAATCACATTGTCAAGATAGCAGTTTTCCCCTTTTCTGATGCTTTGGACAGCTTAGTGTATGGTATAAAATACCTAAATACCTTCTCTTCTGCTGGAGATGAAGATGGAAATGCACAAAAAAAAAAAAAAAAAAGCAAATGGCTAAGATTTTCTTGGAGGCTCTCTTGTAAGGATAATATGCTCACATTAGGATACAGTTTTGTGCACATGTGCGAGCATGTCTTAATAGATAACATTGCAGCTGTGGTGAATAATGGTGAGTAAATCCTTAGAATTTAACGGAACTAGTCCAGACAGGTATTGTTTTAATCAGTAATAGAATTTGCCTGATCATATGATCATATAAGGATTGTCCAATAGGACATGAGGTTTCCTGTACTGATTAACTCTGTAGATAAATAATTATGAAGCATCTGTAAAATTATTGGTATCAAAAGATCACATAGCTCAGAGAATGTAGGGGGAGAGGAAATCCTAGATCGTGCAGCCTGTGCCTTGCACTGCTTTCCATCATACCTCTAGAATGAGGATCCTGGATCACTCCTGACAGACATTTCTCTAATCTGTTCTTGAAAACCTCTGCTTACAAGGAATCCATAATTTCCCCAGATACCCATGTACATTTTCTTAGTACCCAAACTACACTTGATTTGAATGAACTTCAGCTTCATCAGTGAGAGCAATAATGACCTTCTGACTCTCAATATAAGAGCATCTTAAGCCAAATAGAGTAAAATGAGATATATAAATGATAAAAATTCAAAAGGACTTTATTAAGCTGTAGAGAGAAATGTTAAACAGGAATAAAATGAATGAATGATACAGCTGTATGATGCAGAAGCAGTAGTAAAATGCACAGATGTGACAAGTGTGCTAGGAGCAATAAGTTATCAAATGTGAAAACAAAAATAATCTCCTTCTGAGGGCATGAAAGGCAGGAGGCACATGAAGAAACCACTTAGAGGAATGAAAACAAAACACAATCTCCACTCTACTCACTTAAGGAAAGAATGCAAGTGCCATTTCTTTTCATATAGACATATGCTATTCTCATAGCAAGTAGGTGCCTTAGTATCTTTGCAAGTGTTTGGCTTCGGTCTTGATTGTCATGTATCTCAAAGTGTAAGGGACTGAGTGAAAAAGGAACAAAAAACTAGGCTGTCTTGGCTCACTTTTTTTTTTATTTATTTTTATTTTTATTTTATTTTATTTTTTTTTTCTTTCTTCACAATAATCCAAAGACTACATCAGAAAACTTACCAGCAGAAAGGAGTCATAGAATCACAGACTATCTGAGTTGGTAGTCCAACTCTCAGGTCCCCAAAGGACAACACCCCCTCCCCCCCCAGTAAATAAATAAATAAAAATCAGATCATGTGTCTGAGAGCATTGTCCAAACACTGAACTCTGGCAGGCTTGGTGCTTTGACCAATTCCCTGGGAAGCCTGTTCCAGTGCCCAACCACCCTCTTGGTGAAAAAACTTTTCCTAATATCCACAGTCCTTAAATAGCATGAAATCATCAGAGTATATTCAGAGCCAGATTTTTTTCCTGATGAGGAAAAATCCTCAGCATATTTAACTTTCCAGTCTTTGCACTAAAAAAAAAAAATGGAAAAATTGCTTTCCCTTACTTCTATTAATACATCAGATCATTGAAGGTCTACTATTTTGCTACTAAAATATTTACTACTAAATTAAATAGAAAGTGCATTCTTTGTATCAAGGAAGGGAGAAGAAAGGAAAGGAAAGTAAAGGAAAGGAAAGGAAAGGAAAGGAAAGGAAAGGAAAGGAAAGGAAAGGAAAGGAAAGGAAAGGAAAGGAAAGGAGAGGAGAGGAAAGGAGAGGAAAGGAAAGGAAAGGAAAGGAAAGGAAAGGAAAGGAAAGGAAAGGAAAGGAAAGGAAAGGAAAGGAAAGGAAAGGAAAGGAAAGGAAAGGAAAGGAAAGGAAAGGAAAGGAAAGGAAAGGAAAGGAAAGGAAAGGAAAGGAAAGGAAAGGAAAGGAAAGGAAAGGAAAGGAAAGGAAAGGAAAGGAAAGGAAAGGAAAGGAAAGGAAAGGAAAGGAAAGGAAAGGAAAGGAAAAATTCAAAGCAGTTTCATTGGTTGTGTTGATTCATTCTTATATCAGTGCAACTTCCTGCAACTCTTGAACATATTTTAAGTGTTTTTTTAAGGTAAATTGAAAAATTAATATTAGTGCTTTACGATGAAAGTAAACGCATAAATTTCTATTTATATTAGACTGACAAATTCAGTTTTAGGATGTTTATATTAAAGATAGGTGCTTCATATTTTGTCTTACATAATGAGTAAATACAATTCAAAAGGTTCTAATAGATCCTTTAAAATTTTGGCAGAGCAAGACTTTTGCAATATTAAGGTACAGAATTTACATCTTCCATAACTTGAATAACAAAATTACAGGATGTATCACATTAACATGCATATAAATTCTTGGTTTGAAGCCTCCTACTGAGAATAATTTATTTTCCCATTTAATCAGATTATTGTTAATTAAGTTCAGATTTTATTTAAAAATTAGTACATGCATGTATTGGTAGGCACAATTACACTGGAAGAAGGATCCTATACTTATTTTTAATCTTTGCATTCCATTTAATAAGCAAAAAACAAACAAAAACAAAAACAACAACAACAACAAAAAAACCATATTTTGATTACTGTATATTAACAAGAATTGTAATTATTGTCTAAGCAGCAAAAAGCCTCACAACTGAACTGACTTATTAAAATATCTCTTTGTGCTTTTGTCTTCGCAGTTTTTTTTCCAAAATGAACAGCCTAGTTGGTAATCAAAATATTGCAAAGTAATGAGAGTATATTTTGCATATGATGTTCATCCAATTTTTTCTATTATAGCATTAGTGTGATTAGTGTAGGTCTGGCTCTGTATTTTCCTATGTTGTTAATGTAATTATTTATGCCATGGAAAACTCAAGTATAAAGACCTGACAAACTGAAATAGACATTTTATGTGCCTAAAGGCACATTCGCATTTAAACTTAGGTTGCATTAAAGCACTCTGCCAAAATGAGGAACTTTAAAGGTGTTGGAGCCCTTTAACGTATACACATTTTTCAGACCTTTCACTTTGCCAGAGTAGGTTAACTATGAAACAAAATTGCAGTCAATTTAAAGTATTGAACGTATGCAATTTTGTATGACTAAATATTTCCTTCCAAACAATAAGCTCTGTTCCTTTATTTTTATCACATTAAAAAGTGGTGAATATTTCCCTGAACATGCAGTTACTACCTTGGTTTTCTTGTTTTCTACAGAAGAATTTTTCAAATATATTATGAAGGGATATTTCTTTTAAAGAAATGGACTACATAGAAAACCGTGTGTTGTTGTTGTTTTCCTCCCATTATAACATTAGTATTGGAAATATGAGTTAAGATAGAAGCTTTGAATATTGAATCTGAGGAGTGCTTTGTGGTTTTCTGATAAGAGCTGACAGCAACGTGACACATAGTTCCTCATGTTTCCATCTGGCTCTAATTGATATATCCTTGCTCATTATTTGCTTCTGGAAGAAACTGCAACAAATTAGGCAATGCACAGAGGAAAATATGAATCTCAGCCCAAACATTTTAGAGCTCCAAAGAGGAAAATTATCTTTGTAATATTATTTTTTTTTCATTTAAATTACTGCTGTATGTGTTAAAAGATATCCATGCTACTGTTCAGATCATTATTTAAAGATTATTTGGCTGACCAAGCTAGGCTTTCATTCGACAGAGGTTTGAAAAATTTTTGGAGAACCTTCAGCTTCCACTTAGAAGTATCTGAATGATTTCAGCACCTCATATGCTCAGTGTCTTTAAAGTTGATACCTTTTTTAATAACAAAATTTAGAAGTCTTCATCCATGAGGTCTATCTGAGAATTTAGGGCTGTGAACTTTAAAGCCTGAGCAGTGTTCCCATCTTCTCTAAGTTTCCTCAATCTAGCTGGCAGCCTGCTGACTATATACGCACTCTTAGGTTTCCATAGTAAAACCACATTTGTGGAGATGCCATTATCAAAGATGAACTATATAATGAGATTAAAATGGAGAAGATAAACACAGCACTATATATCAAGATTAACTGGAATGCTTTTTATTTTTACAGATTGTGCATCTATACTTGTCTAAAAAAATCCCCCTAACTGTTATATATAAGAGATCAGAGGCTATTAAAAAACATCATAGTGTCTTAAATAATCAATCTAGTCCTGTGATTGCTCTTTCTGGACTACCTCAGCTGAGCAAAACATTTCGCAAACTGCCTTATAGCTATTTTAATCTCTATTTCTTTTCAAAATATTGGAAACAGTAAGAGAAATTAATTAATTTCTTTAATGAATGAGCAGCTCAGCTACAGTCTATTCCAGATTGAATAGTCTATTCCAGTCCATTGTTTGTCTTGGCAAATGACAACTTTCTGATATAAGATTTTAGAGTCATTTATACAGTTTCAGAGATAACGGGTGATGTTGCATATATATTTTTTCAATTAGATCATTTAAAGTCTTATAGTTTCTTGTAACATATATTTAGCTAACTCTACACATTGCTTTTCCAGTCCTCTCTGGTCAGAAAGTTTTAATTCTAGTGGAAAAACAAACAAACACACACACACACAAAATAAATAATAATAATAATAATAATAGGAAACAAACTGAATCATAAAGAGATAAAGTAACCTGATTTCTTCATTGAGTCTCATATTGATAGGATGATTTTGCAATATACTAGTAGTACTAGTAGTAAACTGGAATCCTGTTTATTTTACTGAATCCAAAAAGTGGCCAGCTAGCAATCTGTATAGACAATCTGAACTCAGGAATCTTGTGTCAGTTCTTCAAGGTTTTCAGTGCAACACAATCAGGAGGTAAAAAGGAGCAGAATGTTTTGCAACTGGAGCTTTAGCACTCATAAAAGAAAAGAAGAAAAAATATTTCATGACAGTGTTATCTGCTTCCTTAAAGCTGGAGTCATTCAATAGGTGGGTTGTTGTTGTTTTTTCACTCAGCTTGTATCTGCAACCATGTTCTGCTCATAGAAGCTTTTTTGCTTTGACAAGGAACACTGTAAAGATTTCATGTTACATTAAAAGCACTTATTGTTTCTATTTTTTTCCCTTTCTTTTGTTTTAACATGGTTCTTAATCTCAGTAATTACTTCAAGCTGTTTTTCTATTGTAAACATCATAAAGGTTGTTCTCTCTGAGCAAGTGCATTTTTGATTTCCTTGTAAGTCTTCTTGAAGTTCCCTGCTAACCTCTCTTTCTCTTTGTACTGTATTTCAAAACATGGTAAACAGTGCTGTTCATCATTAGTATTTGTATTATGTAAATAAAATACATAGAAATTTATACATTATTTCATTTAAAAAAATCATATATACCTTAAAATAGTTATGTATATATGTTTTTATTGAATAAGTATATGAAAACACCTAAATTTCATCATTGTTAATTTCTTAACAAATAATACATTTTTATTCCCATGGCCTGTATGAGTCATACTTACGTGGGCTTTCCTCTTTCCTTGCAAGCTGGAAAGATAATTTTGGCAGTAATGTTCATTAAAAAATAGTTGATGAAATGATCTCAAACAGTATTTGTTATTCAATATAAGTCTCTTTAAATGAATCATTTTTTATTTATTCAATGCACATAAGACTCATTCATGAATTATTCGTTACCTGAAGTATTTGAAATACCCATTTTAGGGCTTCTACTATATAACTAAAAGGCCAACAGGTCCAAATGGCTTCAAATCCTAAGTGAATTAAACATGAATGGTTTCAATTTTGCAAGACTGAGATCAGGTAAACTGCAGTAAAGTCTAGAGTTAATATTCATTTCATATTTATAGTTTATGACAGCAAATCAAATAAATTGAAATTTGTATGCATGTCCATTCAAATATTTTTTAAATATAAAAGAATACATACTCAGACTAATTTTTAGCTTTTTTTTTTTTTTTTTCTCCTGCAATCTTCTTTCATTTTTTGTTCTTTTTCTATGTCATATTAACAAGGGGGACATAGCAATAGAAATTAAAAAGGTGAAGGCCTGTCTCTATTAAGAGTTTGTATCAGTGCCTCATAGTGGAGTATTTACCAGTGGAAGTATAATTAAATTATAAATATCATTGCTAATACCAGCTGAAATAGTAAAATTGAACTACTGCAAATGTCAAGGACAAGACAACCGCATAGCCCAGTTTTCCAATAGCATTACACTGAAGAGCTAGCTGGCATACTTTTCTCAGTAGATTATTTAACTTAATCACCACAAGATTTGCCAGTATGTAGGAGTGCCAGGACTAAGCAGCAGCAGTTTTTCTCATATTACCTTTGAAAGTAGTTCTCCTTATGCCCATTCTTCCATAACTACTTCAAAAAAAAAAAAAAAAAAAAGTGTTGCTTTTTTTTTTTTTTTGCACTTGTGTGTGGGTTTTGGTTTTTTTGTTTGTTTGTTTTCAGGGGTGTTTTTTTGATTGTTTGTTTTTAATCGCTCAGTGCAATTTCCACACTACAGAAAGGAAAACAGACAGATTACAAACCTTTAAACTAAAACCATTCTTTGACAGAATAGCTTTGACAACATTAACATCATTAAAAAAATAAAATTAGGTAGTATGTTTTTCAATATTTTTAAACAACCTGGTACAGTTGAGGTCTCTTAGAACTATGATGTTTCAGAAACAAGGTTTCTTAACATGCTTACATCAACTTAATTCATAGTGTTTATTTCATTGGAAGGCATATTTTGCATCCTAACTTAACCCATGATACCCACACAGTTGAACCCATCTCTATAAGACATGCCATAAGAAGTCTTTCTCTAAGAATCTGACGTGAGCATTGAACAAAAAGATAACTCAGAAGCTGAGAACAGAGCAAAGCAGATCCCATGTAATAAATGAGGTGTGTATTTAAAAGGATGGTTAGGACAAATTTGTGTGAATGATTCTGTGAATAATCAATCATATTCTGCCAGATAATAGGCATGCAATATTATTTGTAATGTGAATAATCATGTTTTTGAACACACATCACATGCAAGTCTTTATCTGTAAGTATTATTAGAAGATAGTTTTATCTGTATTGTCAGTTTTAACATCACTATATGTATTTTTTGTAGTTATGCAGCATTGTCATGATCCGTAAAGATGAAAGATATATTTGTCCAGTATTTCTCCAGGAATATCCAAGGAGAAGCAATGTGGTTTCCAGCTTTCTGCTGTACCGGGGAGAAAGAACAGAAGGGGAGAATTTAGTGATTTTACTAATGACTTAGAACAGCAATAAATGCAGTTCTTTATTCACCTGGCAGTTCAGCTCTGAAAGCTAGTAGGTTAGTGGAGATGAGATATTGTTTCAGGAATTGAAATCAGCAAGCACATAAATAAATGGGACTGTTCTTCTCCTTACATTCTGTGTTGGAATAAAATCCAGAGAAAAACAGATTAGTATTCCCTCAAAGACAATTAACAGAAAATTATAGAGCTCTGGCATTTGCTTGTACACCATGGCTCTTGTTTTGCTTTAGACGCTTCTCCTATAATGAAATAAATGTGTTTGTTTGTTTTTATTACTTTTCTTACAGCAATATAGTCCCTATGGGTGACAAAATAAGAAAAACCTCTCTAGATAAATATGCTATATATGACAGGTAGTATGTTGTCTCAGAATATGCCAAGAAAAAAACATTAAAGGAGCAAGGATTTACATTTTACTGGGAGAAAGGAGCTGAGAAAATTACACAGACAGCAATGGGAGTTCATTGCCTAACTGTTGCTTGTCACACTTGTAACCTCCCTGCCATGTGGTCTGTGCTCTTTGATCCACAGCCAAGCATTGATCAGACACAGCTGCATGAACTCAACTCAAACACCTGAGAAAACTGCTACCTTTCTGAAGAAGCTAAGAGAAAAGATATAGAGAGGAATCAAGGGAGAGAAGAAAGGTAAAACTGCAGGCAAAGATAAGCCAGTCTACGCAAAACTGTCTGTGGCTCAGGGATTCAAGGGGTAAAGTGCTGCCATAAAGAGGCATCCAAAAACTAAGGAGAGACCTAGGGAGCTAGAAGGTGTTGTCAGCAAGAGTGGTAGTGAGTCCATGCCAAGCAGCACCAGCAACTGTGACCCGTCAGCATCTCATTTGTGCTCCTGGGCTCACACAGGTTTGTTGGCAGAGCTGCATGTTACATCTAGCTACTGGTAATCATGCTGGCTGTTAAATTTGTGCTTATCCTACTTGCAGTCTCTTTGTGCATGGTAAGTGTTGCCTCAACAGAAGGACCAGAAGAAGGAGATCCACTGTTTTTGCCCATTCAGATGTCTTTCAAGCAGAAGAATGAGTCCATGTAAAAAGCTAACATTTTACTACATTTGAGTCAGTAAGATAATGCTGTGAACAATCCTCATTTCTTTATGAATGATTTACCCTCAAATAGTCCATATCATATTTATCCTGTGTCAGACTACCTTCCCCACCCCCCCGATTTTTTTTCCCTCTTTGAAAACAGGCTGGCAATGGCTATATGGAGTTAAAGCTTTTAACACTAAGTATTGCTGTTTTCACTTGCTGCTACTGCACAAGATTACCATGCAAGTAGTGCTGAGTGTTGTTAGAGATGTTCCACTGAGTTTCAGTGGCTTCATTTAAGGTATTTGGAATAAGGAATTATTTACTGCTACCCACAGTGATTTTTTATGGCATATAGAAATAGTGCTGGAGATGTTTTTCCTCTGGCAAATCAGCAAAAATAATGTGCAACAAAAGGTCCTCTGATTTTTCACTTCAAATCATTGGTCAATTGTTTTCAAACTGTACATAATTTCATGATACTGTAATATTTTTGCACATCCAAACCATTACAGGATGATTTTAGCCATCTTCCTTTACCAATCATTTCATGTGAGTGTTTGAAATTTCCCATAATATCACTTACCAATATTTTTGGCAAAGCTGAAAAAAAAATGAAATTTTCCAAATAACATATAATTGGTTACCAAATTACTGTATTAAAATTGCTACATTTAGGAAGCATAATGTTGTCCTGTGACCACAAGCATGTCCAAAAATCCCAAGATTGATAATCTCCTACCAAGAGACAGAACATTAAAAAAATCTTTGGATACTCAATAAAGTAACTCTTGCTGCCTGTCTCTAATATAGCTACCTCAGTGGAAAAACAAACAAACAAACAAAAAACTAAAAATGTTTACCAATTAAGTTATATCTTCCCTTATTTCAGATTGAGAAGACAAAGCAGAGGAAGATGATGTGACTGACCATCATTCAAGGTGGTCCAAATTTCAAAATTTTGGAGGACCCACTCTCAGTTTGGGAGCCACATTTGTGCAATGCTCTAGCATGGCAGTGGCAACTCCTGCCTGATCCTGCATGAGGAGGGATGAACCTCCACTTCCACACCAGCTGTATCACCCAGAAGTAGCAAAATGGGGCTCAGACTTTAACCAGCAAGTCTTGAGAAACATCAGGAAGTGGCATTTGACTGCGATGCTCAGGCTGCCACTCACATAGATTTTGTTGAAGATCACAAAGAACATCAGCTGAACCAGGATCAAAATCATGAATCAAACTTTTCCACATTTTTGTGCATTTTATGACTTCAGTGAGATTATGCGGTGTGAGCAGAAAAATTGGTTTGGCACGAGAAGAAAGACTATATTTTTGCATAAAATAAGAATTAATACCACAGGAGTAGCTTTTCTCATCCTGACTCAGTCCTGAAGGTGAACTTTTCCCTGTTGGATATCCAGGAAAGACAGATGAAATGCATTATGATTTTATTGCAATGGTATGAGTTTGTCTATCCCATAACCCAGTTAATTTATTCTGCTTATTCTTCATTCATTCCTGGACATGACCCTGCCAAATCCATTTGTTTTTCTAGAATTCATATTTTAGTCTGAATATGTTAACAATATTCTACAATCTCTTTTGGGCTTCTGTGCAGGAAAAAGTTCCACGAACTTCTGTATGCACGTTATTTACTTACCTTTCTTGTTTGCAGCCATAAGCCCACTCAAAGGTTCACTCTTCTTAGGAAACACAAGTTTTTAAATGAATCTCAACTCCAGAAAATTTCCAATTTTCTACTTGGGACATTTTCAACTCCTGAAAATTTCTGAATTTCTACTTGGAACATTTTTCACAGAAAGTTTTTTTTTTGTTTGTTTTTCTTAGACTTGATGAAGCAAGCTGGGTTGAATGGAGTTTCTTTATGGCTTTCTACAACTTATATGAGATAGGGCAGTATATTTCAGCACCTACTGTGGCAAAACGGATTTTTGCTGAGTTCTGATAAAATAGTGGTAGCATTTCACAGACTTATGAAATGAAAATTTCACATCTTCAGCCTAGTCTCCTGATTTATCCTTATCCCAATATCCCTCAGAATTCTAAGAACCAAATTACTGATTTCTGGATAGTCAAAGTCTTATTTCTTTGATGTTTTATTCTAACAGTTTCTCAGTTGTGTGCACAGCTAAGAAAAGATGCCTCTAGCTTAGCAGATGGATATTAACCAACACCTTTGGGGAGCCATTTTTGATTCAAAAGTTCATTGCTCATTCTGCAATATCCCATTTGACTGTCTACTGCATGTATACCAGACATGTTGGTAATGGGCTTAGAAACTGTGGAAAGCTTCACTGTTCATAACTAGGCTTACAAATTGGTTTACCTAAATGTGCTTATTTTCCTTTCATCTAAATGTCATTGCATGTTTTGCAGGCCCTTGTAATTGTTTTCTCAACATGAATAAGTATCCATGAAGTCTTGCAAACATTACCAAGCCAAATGTTACAATTTCTTTGACTTATTTTCAAATTGTTGTATCTGTCAATAATTGATTACTAAATTCTAAATCTAAGCACAGGTATGATCCCACTTAAGGGGAAAAAAATACTGAAAGATTTTAATTTAGCAGTACCATTGCCATTCACAAAAATGTTTCATTGTTACTCTCTATAGATTACCTTGCTTTCTGGTAAGTAGCTAGAAATGTTCAGATTTGTTTCATAAAAAATTATTTTCTGCTCAAAGGAAATTTTCCTAATACTATTTCTGCTTTTACCGAGTCTTTCTTACAAATTTTAAAAAAGAAATAAAGAAAAATATTTTTGTTTACTTCGCAATTAAAACCATGAAAAGGTCAAAAACAGATCTTTTTTTCTGGGGCATCACATAATACCATTCTCCCACCAGATCCTGAAGAAAAGTCACTACAGAGAATATAAAGACTCTGCATAGTGTTGCCTGAGACTGTTGTGAAATACCTACGATAAGGATTGCCCTTGTGAAGTCAAGACAATCATTACAACCATTGTGAAAATTAGATTTATAGCTTTTTCTTTTTTCATATAGAGTAAGTTCTGACCTGAGTTGCTGTAGAAACATAATGGGAGACAGCCAGTAGTCTGTAGCTCTGCTAGGGAAGCTATGTCACTTATAGAATGTCTTTAAAACCCAGAAAAATACAAAAAGATTCCATGAGCCTCTTCAGGATACTACAGTGAATTATCTGCATGATTTCCTGCTGCTCACTCAGATAACAAATCACTTTAAGAGGGAGTGGGGTAGAATTCATACATCTCAATATCAATCTGCTACTTTGAGAAACACTCTTTTCAACTATTACTAACCAGGATCCATCAGTGGCTCACTGCTTTTGAGAACTAAAACCTAAAATTACCTTGCTGTGTATGCACTGCAACAGCCTCCATCTTAATTAGGCAGAACACCCCAAACCCCAATACCTAAACAGGATCCAGAAACAAGACATCCCACTGCCAAAATCCTTCTTCAGAGCTCAATTCAGAATACATTTAAATTCAACATACCACAGATTGCTGTTCCAGTTATCACTTTCAAAATTTATCTGGAGGTGGTGGTGAAGATGACATTTCTTTCTTTGAGTCTCCCAAGGGAATAAGAGACTGGCACTTAATTCCCTCAGATTTTCCTCCTGTGATGTTCATCTATTGCATGGAGGCATACATCAGCAGCCAAACACTAACCTCCAAACTCAGGTCCTGTGCTTATCACCATTCTTATTATTATATTGTGGAGAAGTGGCAAGGGGAGAAGGATAAAACTTGTTAAAAAACAAGCAAAGATGTCAAAATACTAGTTTATAAGCGCTACTATCTACTGAAACCCCCTTTAAAATAGCAAAATATGTGAAATATACGTAGAATTATACATGCCCATTAAATGTCTTTTGTTCCAGAGAAACCCAGAGTAACACCCGGCAAAAGGAATTGAAATGGATCTACTTATTTCAACATCTGATTGTCAATTTCAATTCATGTTGGAAAGAAATAACAAAATTCCCCCAAGACTAATCCTGTTACAACAGGGCAGAGGGCTGTCATAGCAATGAGAGGCACACAGCTGAGTGGGACCTGGAAACCCTGTAGAGCTTCCACCCAGCATCACAGGAAAGAGCTCTGGGGACAATGGCAAAAATTTTTTTGCCATCTTCTGTGCTCACTCTGAAATTAGTGAAGAGTGTGTTTGGATTGTTTTGTTCTGTTTTGTTTTGTCCATTCTCCCCTCTATTTACAAGCTGTAGTGTCAGGATACATCCTGCATAACTGACACTGAAATTATTTGTCTTGAGATTTGAATTGGCAAGTAAGAAAATTACTGGGCCAGAACTGCTTAGATTGTATGTTCTTTGCCCAATAAATAGTAACAGATGCTCATCTGCAATAAAATAACTTGAGCATTGTGTGATATAAGATATACTGGACCACAAAAAAAATGAGAATTTTTCAGATTTTATTAGGACAATTACCTACATATTTTGAAAAATAAGCATACTCTAGAGTGCAATTTCAGTTACAAGAAATCTTGTAAATTATCAGGGAAAAAAAAAAAAAAAAAAAGATTATATGCTTTTTCCTTTTCTTTAATGCTTTTTACCCAATTGTTTGACTTAAAATTCCTTCAACATTATTTGAATAATCTCCATAATACTTTTTTAATGCAGAATTGTCTCAGTTTTACAAATGGTCTACTTGATACATAGGGAATTTTAAACCAAAATTTCCAAAGCTATTTTTTGTAAAATCACATAACGTGGATTTAAGTAGCCAATTTCAATACTTTCTATAAGGTATTAGCTGTTATTAAATTCAATAACAATAACACTGACATTCAGAAGCTATAAAACTCAGGACATGTTTTGCAGTGAAGAAATGTGAATCAGAGAAAGCAAACAAAGTACAGTGTTCCTAACATCTACCAGGGTTCCTAATTTAGCTGCCATATTAACGATAGATTTAAAGAAAACTTAGTCTCCCAGATTTCTCCTGAATTCTTTATACCTCTCTTGAATAAGACTATGTATTTTCTTCCATACCCCTGTGCTGAACTCCCATTTAGAAAGAGATGTTCATCTTTGTTTATACATGAAACAGTGATTTTATAATTCTTCCTAATGGATATTTACTTCAAGAAAAAAACAACCATACAAACAACAACAAAAAAAAGTTCATTATTAGTTTGTTTCCAAACACACATTTATTGCAGAAAGTGTGCCACATGGAGGGAGGATGCACCATTGAAAAGTACATATGTCCTACAATGGCAGCCCCCAGCAAGGATTTACTTCTCTAATCAGGACAGGAACTGGTTCTTGGTGAAAGGGCCTACATGTATATGTACATAGCCTACAGCTATGTAGTGAAGCCCACAGCAGTAGTGGAGCCTTAATTTCAAGTGACAGAAGGAGATTTTGAGCATAGAATACATTGGGAGCATCCATAATTTCAATTAATCTCCATTTAGATGCCTCTAGAAGCCAAGATGACAATATGTGGAGTAGGAGTGAGCCTTCCCTTGTGCCAGCCTTGGCTGATCCCCTCATCACTCATGCAAAAAGCAAGTGTCACACCTGGGAATAGCCCCCTCCATCCTGAACACTACACAGCACAGTTGAACAACCATCCATCCGGAAGAGAGAAAGCATAGGGCAATTTAGTATATTCTGTCATTTTCTAGTCTGCTTTTCTTTGCTCTTTCACTGAGACAATGAACATGAGAAACATTGTGCATTTAGATGTTTGTAACCTGGGAGATTTTGTTAAGATTATAGAGCCCATAAAAGTAACATTTCTACCTACTACCAGCTCTAAGTGATTCTGTCACTACTCATTAAATCAGCTACTTACAGTCAACGAGCCCCTGCTCAGAAGTCCTCACTGGTTACAAACAGGCAGAAGTAGCAACTTCAGACAAGTGTGGTATAGCCAGCTAGGCAAAGTTACACTGGCACTGGTTATATGCTAGACCCTCCTCCAGCATGATATCCAGACATTTTTTAGAGGTTGTTCAACTGTTGCAGTAGCAGCCAAAGACTGTGCTACAAAATGCTTTCTTCCTGGGACAGATTATGTTTCTTTTCTAAGCTTCCACAAGCATATATGTGCAACCAAATGTAGCACTTAAACCATATACAAATAAAAATGCATATTACTTTGTTTCTATTTTGTGTGAATTTTAATTATCCTTATCTTCAAATGTCACAAGTTCTCCCCCGCAACCAAAATAAAAACAGATTCTTTGTTTTTGACAACTACACTAATTACTATGTGCTTTTTAGCAGCCAGAGACACCAGTTACCAGAGCAGCAAGGAATTTCACATAATAGGAATATTCAGATTTTTGTGTAGTATTAAAACCAGCTAAACATGCCAAAGCAAAGATCACAGAAGTGGAATGAATTACTAATGCTAGAAAGGGCAGTGATAGGATACTATCACTGGATCTCAGGCAAGTTGTCTGGCAAGTGCCTACTCAGTAAAGCCAGACAGTTTGGTTATGATTAATAGGACTATCAGGCCACAGAAAAGAATAAATCACTGCTACTCCACTATGCACTGAAAGACAGATAAGCTTTTTGTCAGACAATAGGTATTTTTTGAGATCATCTCTTTTCTAGTGGAGCAAACAAGCCACAGGTCAATACTTAGAGTTCACAAGGTGCATTAACAAACAGAGCATAAGTATATTTGTTTCAAGCCAGGGAAGATTTTGTAAGCCAAAACAGTACTTTTCACCTGTGACAATTCCCAGATAATTCAATGCTTTATTTAGTGTATGCAGTAATCTGAGTACCCTTTTGGTTAGATCTTTGGAAACAGCAAGCTAGCATTTATGTGTGCCTTATATCAATTATGTGCAAGATGATCAAAATTGGAGAGCAGTGTACGGTCAGGAGTCAGGACAAGAGAGAGGGCATGTAGTTTTCCGAATGCCTCTGCAGCTCTGTGAAATCTTTCTTTGAATACATTGATGCTGGATACCAGGTGATGTTTCCTTGATCTGATAAATCCATATTTATTTATTTATTTATTTATTTATTTCTGTTCTTCCTCTCTGGTTGTTCCTCCTTTTATTCTTTCCATAAATTAACTTTACATATTTCTTTTTAGCTCACACTGTAGATGCTATGAATGTTCACTCTTCACATCTAGAAAACTACAATGCTGGAGTTTAACAAAAAAATCCTTTTGCTACCCATCTGCGACAGGCCAGCAAGAACCATTTATTACATGCATACATGAAAGGACTTTCCTAATGATAAAATAATCTGTACCTTGGGGGTAAGATAAGTCCTGTGTGCTGACCCCACCACACTTCTCCTTCAGAAGATTCAATTTTTTCCTTCTGCATTTTTAATGAGGGAGGTTAGGAAATTAATCAATAATTTATGATATAAATATAATGGAATAAATCTCAACCTCAGCAAAAGTGAAAATCTGAGGACATAAAGAATATTGATGTGTCATATTTATGCGGAAAACAAAGGGGATGAAAAGAAAAGAGAAAGGATACCTTCAAGTTAGTCAGCCACTGACACTTCCATATCACAGGTATACTTCTATCTATTTAACTTGCATTTTCTGACTAGGTATGAGAACAGCCTTAGTAATGTCAATTATCCCAGCCAAGCTCTATCTATACAATAGCAAATAATTCCAAGATTGAAATTCATATGTGGCTGTGTCAAAACTTAAATTTAAAGCTTATTTTCAGAACAGAGAAAGAAGAAATAAAATATTATTCTTTTACATATAAGTCAAACCTCTCTCACACACAATTCACTGTGTTTCTAACCTTAAACAAAGATCTAATGCAAAGCATGCATTTAAACATTAACAGAATTAGGATGCTCAATAGGATCTGTCCTGTTGATTTTACATGTAGGAATCCTGGCTCTTTTCAAAAACTATACGTTGACACAATTAATTAAAGAAAAAAAAAAATCATTTTAGGATTTACATCTGTACTTGAATAGCTAGTAGGACAAAAAAAAATTTAAAATGATATTAAAAATGATATATTTAAAGTGAGTGAATAAGAAATAGTCTTTAACACTTCTGCTTTTCTTCTGAGACTGCAGCTCTACTACTACTCTACTGCCACACACTGCCAAGGCGGAATGGTACTTCAGCAAATGTGGTAAATCATGGCTGAATACAAGCAGCTTCCTTCCCTCATTCCACCCCCCCACCCCCCCACCCCCATTTCTTTATCTTGCTGCAGAAGATAGAAGAAATCACAGAGTCCAAGTAGTTAACAGCGCTGTGTGCTACCAGAGTAACACCCCACATGCTTTTGTTTTAGTAAATGTACTAACAATATGTTATTTTCTCTCTCTTTGTTTTTCATGTTTCATAAACTATTCCTCCCTAGCCTTTTGCCATAAGCCAGACAGGAGGAGTGACTCATATGTTCTGGGATTTAAAAGGTACATTTTGTAAGCATAGTTAGTGAGTCTTACCTGCCAAAAATAAAGCTCCCTGAAGTTTCTTCAGAGATGAGTTGTCCAGTCTCCCTTAATCCCCTAACTTCAATCATGGACTTGGTATTTACAAGTATATTTCTCCTTCATCTGTTTGGTTTTGAAATTCTTTTGAGTTGATGCCAAAGAGAAACTGCTGTATTTTGCTTGCCACCACCTCTGTACAAGGAAGTAAATGGGAAGGAAGTCAATGCCACAGCTATAAATTCTAACCCAGGAAAATCCAGAGATTAATTGAATCCACATGTGAAATACATGATGAAAAGAAGTGAATCAGTGGTTGTTCAGTATTACTGATTCTGGAGGAAGTACATTTTTAAAGCATTAAATACTATGGTGTCTGCATGTAGGTAATTACCCCTTACTGCTGGCTCAGAAGCAAACAACCTCAGAATTTCATTTGGTGCAACACTGAGAAAGAGAAAACATTGGGCTTGACCCATCGTTTTTAATGTCCTCTTTCCTGAGCCTTTAAATTCCCCCTTTGAAATATGAAAAGAAAGCTTTCCTGTCATGCACTAGTGCGAAACACTCGAAAAGGTGTTAGCTGAGATAGCTGGGATATAATTGCTTCAGGGCATGCTGCGTTTCACCCTGTGTAAATTGGCACCCACTTCAGAGTATGGAAATCTGTTGTTTGGTTAGGCATATGTCGGAGAAGAAACGTAACTCTGAGTACAGTCAACAGGGGATCACAAAAGGCATCAATTAGCAAAGGAGCATAGGAAGCTTTTTTGCAAGATTGAAAGTAATAAATGTTTGCCATGGGAAAAAGGTAAAGTCATTTGAAGGACAGCATTATCATGTGTTTATTTTTCATCGAATTAGTTGAAAATGTGCTAGGTTTTATTCACTTTCTTCTATACTGGGGAAGAATTACAAACATGAACAGAATGATTTTAACAGCAATACATGCTTACACAGGTTCAGAAGAAGGAGAAAACAGAGATTATATGGACAAAAATAACTGTTTATATTTTTAGGATAAGGTCAGTGCAAATGTGTTTCTCATGATGTTATATACCTAAATACTCTTTCCCTCAAAACAGACCTGACTACTAAGTTGAGTTACAATAAAAGTTCAGCAACAGCAAGTATTTTCCTCATTCACTTCCTTTTTTATTCATTTTTGTTTTCAATTAACCTTTCTTTTTTAGAAACTTGGATTGTTCATTTTGTTCCAGAGTAGTTGCTTCTGTGTAGCAGGTTGTACAAAGATGTTGTCATGTAGAAATCACCAGATAGCTTTGGCTTGGTATCCTCTGGAAATCATGAAATGAGAGACACAAACGGGAGCATGCTGCTTTGGCAGACTCAGCTACAATCTCATTCCTTTGGACACCACATAGGATGACTCCACAAATGCTAGAATTGAAGTGTATTTTTTGCGTATGTGTACTGGGTTTAAATAGCAAGGGCTTGGTGAAAGGGGAGCTGCAGGGGTGGCCTCTGTTAGAAAAGCCCAGAAGTTGCCCCATGTTAGATATGGGCCCGTTTCAGCTGGCTCCAAAAGGGACCCACTGATGGCCAGAGATGAACCAGTTCCCTGCACCTCTTGGAGGCAGGAGGTAAGAGAGCGTGGACTGGAAGGAGAGGTGGTTTTAGTTTGCTTTTAGCTTCTCACTGTTCTAGTCTGCTACTGATACACAAACCATATTAATCTCCCTATGTTTGTCTGTTTTGCCAATAATGATAATCGGTGAATAGTCCTTATCTCAACCCTTGAGCCCTTTCCATTATCTTTGTCCTGCTTTTTTCATTGAGGAAGGGGAATGAGAGAGTGATTGTGGTGGAGTTTATTCAGCTGCCCAGAAAGGTAAAACCACCACAATATGAGATTTGGCCACATCCCCTAAATTTCTCATAAGGGAAACAATCACAAACTTGAATGTAAGTTCAGGTAGGTTGTCTTCCCATGGATAGACGAAAAGCCCACTGACTTTACACATAAGCCCAAACTGGGTCTTGTTCTTGTGTAAATCTTTAATAGCTCCACTTCAGCAAATGGAAGATAATGAATGGATTTACTGTTGTGAAAAGAATATAATTTTTTATGCCTGTTTATATTCAGGATACCATTTTGTGGTTTTCCCTGTAAGCTCAGACTCCGCCATGTGTTGGATCTTTAGTCAGAAGATGAATCCTGTCAGCACTGGTTTCAGTTGGGTGGAAATCTGACATAATGAAATATGTAAACTGCCTCTGTTCATGTTTAGATTTGGATACTGTTCAATTCATGGCATTTGTAAATTTAAAAGTATATGTCAAATGTGTAATGATAGTAGTATAATCCAACCATTAATATTTTGACAGTACCTCCAGTGTGAGAATTAATGCAGCTAAATAAACTACGTTAATAAAAGCCAAGAGAGCAAGAACAAAGCTAAGAAAATACAGCCTTAAAGAAATTCTTCACTTCGTTGTGACACAGAGTAATTTAGAATATATACCTTCTAGAAAGGGTCTTAAATTTAAGGCGAGAGTTTGAAGTATATTTTTAAAATGTTATTTTCAATTATCTCACAAATACTCCTGGGTTATTGCACAACATTTGGAAAACTCTCTGTAAAATATCAACTATATTCACACACAAAAAGTTATGGGAATTCTGAAAACAGATGATATTCCATATTTTTACTCTTGGTCCTTGGCTGTTTTTTCTGGCAAGAACTTAGACATTCATTTACCATCAATTCATAGTAAAAATGAATATGACCTCAAATTTTGAGTGATAGAATACAATCAAAATCAAGGACAATGTGTTTTGTCTCTCATTATTAGCTCTCCTGAGAACACCATGAATTCCTCTAAAAGCAACAACCTACATACTTTTCAAATGTACTGTAAAACATGCCTAAGATTAGCTTTTAGTGTCAGCTGCTTTGGAAGCATGAAGTCCTATCAAGCAGAACTCTCCAATGACTCTGTTTTTGTCTCGTCCCATTCTGTCAACCCCTTCCACTACCTGAAAATACATAGTTTCTGCTGCAGGACAACCAACCATGTGCTAGCTCTGCCGTGCCTCAATTTCTCTGCTAAAGGACATAGGATACAGTCGCTGCTACTGGACTTTACCAAATAGTTTTGCTATGGTGTCTCAGCTCCTTTTCAGGTCAGCATGCTATTCATTCAGCATGCAGTCAGCACGCAGCAATTCCTAGGCTATGCCCATGTCGCTGAAGAAAAGATGAGGGACACAATGCTGGGCCCAAGGCTAAGTATAAGTTCTGTCTTGCAATCACTGCTTTGGGCTATCCCTCATTGCAATGTAGAGACCTGGTTGGAATAATTCAACACTGAGACAGATGATGACCTAATTAGATTTTTACATTTTTTTATTTTTTAGCATTGTCAGCCAATTACCATTCATCATGCTGAAGGGGGATAGTTAAAATAACAAGTAAAGGAGAATGTTTGTTATATAAAATGATTTCCTTTACCTGTCAGATAGAGAGAAAAAGCAGACATTACACACCAAATTTAAAACTGTTACTTGGATGTGTTGTTTAAAATGTGGATTCTTCCTAGTACAGATAAATGATAAGCATAGTCTTTTGTAATACTACAAGTATAACATGACGGGCAAGCACTGTAGGAGGTCTTCATTTCTTGACTTGTTCTGATTTCTGCAGCAATGCACGAGTGTCCCTTTGTCAGCATTTTTATTTATCTATGGTTCCCTTCCTAATTCTGTGAAATGTTCTAGTCTGTTCTCTAATTGGCTACATGATGCTTGTTTTGTTCTTCATAGAGCTGGATGAAACCTTTTTTTTTTTTCTTTTTTCAGCTGTCTTTTATTGTGCAATGATACTTAGCTGCTTATAAAAAGACAAAAAAAAAATAAAAATAGCCCCCAGACCACAAGATTTTGTGTCACCATTTCCTAACAATTTCAGTATACATTAATAATGGTTCAAAAGTTCACTAATCTATGTTGATCTCTTCACCTAGGCTAATTCAGATGGTTACAACACATAGTTACAGTACATGAAAGACAGTGTTTTGTGATACAGCATGTGTTTTATATATATTTAAAATAGCATGAACTCAGCCTGACCTGACACAGATATGAAAATCTGCTGTAACTAATCCTAGCTTTCCACAGGTCTTTGCTGATTATTCTTAGTTCCACTACAATGTTTTAATGCAGTTCTTAGTTTTAGATTATTTTCCTCATTTTGCTCCCTTTTTCTTCATTGTTGAATTTGTCAGTAAACTCTCCTCATAGGTAGCACAGCTAATACTAGCTGGCATCAATTTCCTTGTCCACAGGGCCCTACCATGCCTGTCGCTAATAATTCAACTTGTTTGGCTTGATAAGAAAACACTGTCAGCAAACAATGGAGCACTGCAATTGGATTCCACAGATACTGAAATTCTAACTTGTAAACAAATCTGCAAGACAAGTATACTTGCCTTTCTTCTTGTTTCCTTCTTGTATTTTAGGAAATGAGAGATGGCAAGAATGCTTGCAGAAGCTGTGTTTCAATCACATATTAGACTAATAACAATCTGAAATTTTCCATTGTTTTCATGGATATTTACACTACAGCACAGTAACAGAATGGAAACAAAAAATGTGACAAGCATGCTCAATAATGACTACGCAACTCAACTCAAATACTTGCAACTGTCACTTCTCATTCAATTTGCAACCCACAAATTATTCTCCCAGAGGTAATCACCTCATTACTGATTTTTTTAATTATTTTTTAATATTTTTTGTATGACTTCAGAGAGCTCTGGATCAGCTCATTACTGCTTGATAATAGTCAAGGCAAGCGGTGGAATTTATAAAGACTTCAGGTAGGAATTTAAGCAATTAACATTGTATTAGCAGCCTACAAATGTAATTGGAGAAGAATCCCCAAAGATATTCATTGCTATCAAAATCAATTTCTTTGCTCTTTCTTTCAGCTGCATGTAATAACTTAACCAGAAAGAATGAGAATGAATGCCTTGGTCCCAGAAGGATAAGTTAGGTTGGCCTTTTCCTATAACAAATGAAAGCACATTTGCAACTCTTATATAACCTTCAGAAATGGTAACTTGACTCTCATCATTGTGGTGGTGACAGCTTGTATTTGAAGTAGTCCCAGGACAATTTCTTTTTATCTTTCATATTCACAACTAATCACAAGGAAAAGTTCCTGGCTATTCATTTTCAAATCATGCAATCACTCTGTAACAGTAAACATTCTGTTAGAATTACTCAGAAAATAGTTTTTTCATTCCATAGAAAATGTTGAATTACCAGCAGAAAACAATTGAAAGCTCATATATTTTTCTCTGTAACTCATAACTCATGGTACTTTGGTGCCAAACTACTGCCATAACCCTTCTTCCCCCCTCTCTCTTGACAGGCCCTTATGATATCTGCTACTGCTCAATGTCATCTGCTGAAACAGTAACAACAACAGCAAAAGACCTAATATTTTTTGCAAAGTTTTCTTCCTTGAATAGTTTTGTCTAAATACAGTTGGTACAAACTTTGCAGCTGCAAATTAGGCTAATTCATTGACTTAATGAGGACCCATATTTGAGGGCAATAACTAGATTCACCTTGAAGACCACTAGCAGGTTTTAAGGTAAAGAACAGGTTTCAAGAAGCTGGAAGTATTCTCAGCAGGGGGAGGGGCAGAATTCTTTCCTATTTGCTTATATTTGTCCTTGACAAAGAAGCCATTTGATAGCCTGCTGTTAAGGGCTACTAACAGCCATTCTTCCCCCAGAGAAAAAAGAAGGAAGGGCTGGAACATTGGTCTGCTCTGGAAGCTGCAGTTATAGATGCAAGCCTTTACATTCTCTTCCAGTAAACTTCAGAATATTTGAATTAAATAAAATTGCTTCAAAGAAGTAAACTTTTCACTCTGCTCTTTGTATGCTGTAGTTTTTGCTCATCTGTTCAAAATCCACAGATTTTATTCCCAAAAACTTATTTCCCAGATTAGAAACTTCAATTATTTATAATTCACTTTAGTAACCATAAGAAAGAATATTACAACTGTATACAGAGCTTTAAATGAAGTAAAACCCAGCTCTTAGCCCCTGAAGTCAGTGGCAAATCTTAATGACTTCTCTGAGAAAGCAGCTAGGAGACAGATGTCACAGACGTAAAACAACTCCAAAGTAGAGGTGGTGAAAAAGAAAGTGGTCACTGAGTAACAATTGCAGAACTTTCTAGATCACCACTATAGTAATAACAACTATGGTACTTCATTTAAAATGTAAATATCATGCATTGTGGATATCTTCCTTTAGTGTCTTCTGAAGGAATGGCAATTGAGACAGGGAATTGTTAGTTTTTGTTTTGTTTTGTTTTGTTTTTAATTACTACACAAGTAGTCTATGGAATTATTTTCCCAGTAATGTCACCAGTACCTTTCTTTCTCTTTGGTTATCTATTTGGCTTGTTACACCACAGCCAGGTTAGGACTGTAAGCTTCTCATGGCAGCTATTTAGTGAAAGCACTATAGTGCAGTCATGCTACCTTTTGGATTCTTCCAAGGTTTTGGAATTAGCTTTGGGTCCTGCCTCCATACATAACATGTGGTCATTCAGAACCCCCACTTTTCAAGTTGCTGCTTCAGCAGATTTAACACAAGATTTCCTTGGCTAGAAGTAGAAAAGATATTTTACATTTTCAGATCCATAATGAGAGATCAATTAACATGAGTGTGGGAAACTCTGCTTTGGATATTGATGCCTGAATTTCCTTTCACACAGGTTTAGTGACAGGGATTTTCATCTGCAGTTTCCACAATCTGAAATCAATTATCTGAGAAACAAAAGAGAAAAAAAGAAAAAAAAATATCCAAGGTAAACGTGAAGTTGCATTGGTAAATCCACAGCAGTAAGACCTTTCCTTAACTTCAGCCATAACTTACAAAGAGACCTTCTTGTGTATGTTAAAAAGTCTGGCTCATGGATCTCAAAGAGCATTTTCAAAATCTATTCACATGAGAAATGCCTTTCTCTAAGGGATAAATTTTGGTGTGCCAAATTTTGGACAAGAATATTTTTATTTACCTTGAATATCCTGATGAATCCATAAGAGTGAAACTTGAACAGCCTCATCTTAAACTTCTCTGAAGACATAGTTCTATTTATATAGACATTTTTCAGCTTTTTGTTTCCTTTTTGGTACAGAAGATAAAGATAGGCTCACTGGCAAGATTAGCATCAAAAGATTCCTCCTTTTGATACAGTTTCAAAAAGGTTTCTATCAAGCAGGTGTATTCTTTCTCCAGTGCTTCCTAATTCTCTTGACATTGTTGAAGGAGGGACACTGACAGGCAATATTACACATTCTCTGGGATGCAAATTTTTCCTGAAGAACCCCCCAAAATGCATATCCCTTTAATTTTCAATATCCTGCAGTCATTGCACTGATATTTCACAGTGTACTGTCTTCTCTGCCTCTTGGGCATATGACACTGCAGTATATCATAGTGCTGGCTAGTGATTTACTCAAAATCATGTGCAGAGAAGGTGTCATAAATCATCAAATGAAAGCAGAACACTGTCTCTGGGAAGAGTTGGGTTACCAAACAACAAGCACACAATTTTGGGAAAATCCTTTATGTTCCTCTCAAAAATATTACCAAGATCTTTAAGATTAAAATTTCACAGAGTAAAACAACCATCAGCATTTCATTTTGCCTGTGTTATGTTTTATTGCCAAGTATTCCTTAAATAAATGCAAAATGTTCTGCTTACCATTAAGCATTTTGTCCACTCATTTAAAAGCAGTTGTTTAAAACCTTTCCTATTATATTTTATGCATCTGTAATTTCTCTGTTTTTCTTCTCCTTTGCAATTTACTAGTCTTATATTCAGATGATAGTATGGAAATTCCTGGACTGTAGTCCTTTGACATCACTTTCACTGCTGAGTGATAATGTACATATATCAAGGCATGAAAAGAAACAGCAAGACACACATCATTAGCTGCTTGTTATGCAAAGGAGACCCTTGGGTTCTCCTCATCCAAACAAGAGAGGCTGGGCTGCAGGCTAGGGCCAGGCTTGCTTGCTTGCTTCCTTTTCTTTCCTTCCTGTCACAGTTCCTTCTCATCAAGTTGTATGTATGACCGAACATTTAGATGCCAGGAAACTCACCCCTCAAGTTTTCTAGAGCTGAAGAAACAAGCTGACATTCACAGGTTCCTCTCCCCAGAGAGAGTGCTGTGGTTTCTGGAGCTGGAGAAGGTGCAGCCATCAAGGATATAAAAGCAGAAACAGAGCTAGACATGCAGGAGACAGAACCAAAAATGTGGATTTTGAACAGAAAACTGGTGAGCAGCCATTTAAAGGAAGATGTAAATGAAAATTAACCAGCAAGTGACTCTATTCGGTGAACAGATGTCACTTATGTTAGGAACTCCTCTAAGTCCAGAAGCAGCCCTAAGAACAATTTTCAAGCTGTCACACATGCTTTTATAATACATAGGTGTGCTCTAGTAATTTTTATTTATTTATTTATTTATTTTTTAGGGATGGGAGACAAGAAAAGCAAAACAAACAAACCAAAATCTATTCAATACATATACAGTGGAGTACAACCAGATGATATTGTTTTTTTCATGGGAAAGAATACCAGGTAATGAAGGTAAAATCAGTCTAGCAGGAAAATTTTTAATCACAACTACTGTCTGGAAGTTTTAAACAACCTGAATTTAAAGTAACACCTATTTTTATCAGGAAAAATAAACACAAATGTTACTAAAGGAAGAGACCTAATTTCTTTTGCATTTGAATGGAAATGACAGTTCAGTGACAGAGTAAGTGGAACAAATCATTTGACTATGCAGCTCTTTGACCTACATGATTTCAGAGGTGATGCTTTCTGATTTAAAAAAATGACAAATAGGAGCTGGCAGGTTTAGGCTCCTTCGATCCAGGTTTTTTCTCACAGAGACCAGTGTCAGGCTCAACTGAATTGCATGAAATGGAGTTCTTGGCCAGCTTTATGTTTGGTCAATTAAAACCTGGATAATGAAGAAAAGTCAATAGCCTCCCATATATAATTTTGTTAGCATTGTATTTTTCAGTGCAGCATATTATAAACTCTTGCCTGAGTAGGCCTGGATGCATTCTGTGAATTAAACAGGTATTAGACTGGAACATGGGTAAAGTTTTATTTTCAGAGCAGCATGTTTAGGAGAGATTTAATATGAGCATACATATTTCTGCTTTTGTGCAAAAGTGCGTGCAAGAGATTTTTATTATTATTATTATTCTGTGATATAATTATCATAAAACTTGTTCCACTGCAAAAATCTTTGCCAGTTTTAACACTAACCAGATCAAAATATCAAATCAATATCAGATATCAGATATCATTATCAGATCAATATCAAAATAGATCAAAAGAGCCCATGTAGCTTCAGAATCTTACTACTAAAAAAAAAAAATAAATTTAAAAAGATATTTTTTTAGTAAGAAGTGGAGATATGTTAATCATTTTACCATTGCTTTAAAAGAGCTCTTTACAGTAAATAGAATACAAGAAATAAATGATAATTGGGATATATCTGCCTATCTTTTGCTATTTCTGCTATATTCTTTGTAACACTAAAGGTAGTTTTATAGAAACATTATCGTTGTTTCTTAATTTCTGTGTTCCTGCTGCTTCATCCTAATCTTAGGATTCTTCAGACTCATTTCAAAACCTGCAAAAAGACCTAATTATTCCATTGCAACTATATGGCTACCGTTGATCTAATCCGGGTGTATGTCACAACAATGGAGATAGGAGGCAGGATCTGCTATTTTCCTTAAAAAAAAAAACTCACTTCAGTTTCTGCAGGTGGATTTTACATTAAAAGCAATGAATTTTCTGCCTGTAGCCTAGAAAAGGAGCATCTAACATGTTGATGCTTGGCTTTCTTCCCTGTGCCTTTAATGCTTTCAACCTGTATTCCTTTTTCAGTAATGCCATTGGGACTGACCTCCTCACCTCTCCAAATTCAATTCTTCCACAGACACCCCAAACTACTACCCGTGGTCCATTGCTCTTGTGCTCTTCCAGCATTCACAAGTGTTTTATTAGGAATATCAGAGGACACATTCCTGCCTATTCCCTTCAATACTGGTTATGATCCATCTGCCTATAAATTTGCCTAATACTTTTTGAAGTTCATTATTCACCATGAAAAAAACACCTTGCTTTATATTAGCTATCTTAAGTAAGTTTTGTAACAATTATATTGCTTACTCCTTAGTTCTTTTACTGTGGGATTTGGTAAGCAACAGGTCTGCATTTACCTCACCCATTGCTTTCATGATTTTGAAAACAGAATCACAGAATAGTTGAGGTTGGAAGGGGCCTCTGAAGATCATCTAACTGCCAAGCAGGATCACCTAGAGCACATTGCACAGGATGGCATCCAAGCAGGTTTTAAATATCTCCAGAGAAATAGACTCCACAACCTCTCAGGACAAACCTCAAACAGGTTTTCATTCCAAGGTGGAATTAATAATAATTAAAATATTGTTATTAAAATATACATTTTAAATATATAAAATGCCTTTGAAATTTAATCAAATTACTAGAAATGCTGAGGTCTCTCTGAAGAGCTGTGGCATGATATGTTTCTTAGGCCTTTTTTTCTCTTTCTGACGGCTTTGTTCTCATACATGCTAATATGATCAGGAGGGGTTCCTGCCTCATTCTGCATGTAAGTCAGCGATAAATCCTGACTTTTGCTTCAACATTTTGTTCTGCTAATCAGATCAGAAATGAACTCAGAGATTCTTCAGCAGACAGAAAATGAAATTTCTTTTGGAGGTTTTATGTCTGAGGGCTGATACTCTGGATGTTTTCATAAGATAGCTTCGCAGGGGATAATCCTCCATATAAATGTTTTATGTTTTAATGTTTTTCTACATAAAAGCAAACAATCTGAAAGCCTTATAAAATGAATTACCTAACTTATCCTTGAGTTTAGAGAATCAGATAAAACTAAGGACACGATGAACAGTTGAATGAAAAAGTGATGTTTTCCTTTCCAGAACCATTGGATCTTTCTGTATGCACACAAAATGATAGAATCATAAAATGATAGAATGGTTTGGGTTGGAAAGGTCCTTAAGGGTTATCTAGTTCCCACACCCTGCTGTGGACAGGGTCATCTCCCACAGGTTGCTCAGAGTCCAATCCAACATGGCCTTGAACACAATGGGGCATGGGGCACCCATATCTAGGCAACCTGTTCCAGTGCTCCACAACTCTCTGAGGGAAAAATTTCTTCCAAAGTTCTAATCTACATCTCCCCTCTTTCAGTTTAAAGACATTCTCCCTTGTTCTAACATTATCTGACTGAGAATATATTTGACAATCTGAATTAAAGCTTTTTATGTAATTGGTAGCGATAAATCTATATAAAACTACCTTATCATTTCACAGGACTTCTTTTGTTGCTGGTTTTCCATTTGGTAAGTGATTTTATTGATTTTTCTCCCAAAATAATTTCTCTCTACCACATTTTTAGTATTGTCAGTATAATACAATTTAATCAGTGTCCCCCTTACTATTAGCATCTGTCTCTGTAACTGCAGATACATTATAGTTTCAGGGGCTCTGCTTTTGCAAAGCTAAACATATTCAAAACTGCAGTGCAGAAAAAAGTACTTGGGACCTACCAATAAAAGATTGGTTTACATCTAAAATATGGATATGCATATTTCTTTGGAGGAGAAAATAGTTTTCATTAAATATTCTTGTAGAATGTGCTCTAGCCACTTAATCATATCCCAGAAAAAAAAAAAAAAAAAAAAAAAATGGCTCTGCTTAGGTCTCTTAGATCTTTGGTTACAGTAAACTATGCCCTTATGAACTTATAGACCTTGACACTTTATGCCTGATAATTTTGACTCAATGTTATAGAGCATAAGGTTCATGGTTTTAACATTCATACTGATCAAAGTGAGCCTGAGGAAATTTAGAATGACTGTCAACTTTTCCCTTCTTAATTTTACAACATTTATATTCAGCACATCTGACAAGAGACTCAAGTTTCATTGGGCAGAGCTGAACACCACTTCAAACAACAAGCCACTTTTCCGGTACATTTACTGCAAGGAAGGTAGAACACTTTCCTGGAAAATTCAGGTTAATATGTTTCATAACAGCTACAGAAAATTTCCTTTCAACAAATTTTCATTGTACTTTTAGGACAAAAAGAAAATCCTATTCAGTATTAGTATGCAGGTTGTAACTGTTTTTGGTTGGTTTGTTCCCTTTTTCCTTTCCTGGATAACATTTTAACATTTTTCTGCATTGTCTATAAGGTTCTTTTCTTTGCTGCTCAGCCAAGAGCAAGTGTCTAAGAAACTTTTCCACATGAAGAATTGCAGTGTAATAAGCAGCTGTCAAAAAAAAAAAAAAAAAAAAAAAAAGCAAAACAATAAAATAAGCAAGCAAATAAAAGCATAGGTACTTTATTTTTTATTTTTTTTCTCCCCTTAAACAGAGGCTTGTTCTGTGTAACAACATATCTTATAATACCAGAATACCAGGCAGAAATCATTCTATTATGTTTCAGCTAATCCTGCCATTAGTGTAACAGAGCACTGAGAGATAAATTCTGTGAGGAATTTACTGCAGGTGCATAAATCACAAACTATCAGCTTTAAGCTTCAGTCAGATGAGTTTAATTACTGCATTGCGGTTTATCCAAAGAATTTTGCACTTCATTCTGGCTGTAAGACTGACATATATTGACATAGCTAAACATAAGCCTTTAGTCAAAAACCTATGAAGTAGGAGCACCTCACTTTCAAACAGCCACAGTGTAATGACTAAATAATGTTCAGGCTGTAGAAGCAGAAGTTTTTATTGGCTGTGATCTAGGCAATTAGCTCAGCTGTGATAGTTTTGTAAAAATTTGCTTTGCTGTAGGCATCATGCAACAACTGAAACAGTACGATGCTCTATCACAAATTCCTTTTAGTAACATGTACTAACTGTAATTAGTAGCTAGTCGTGACTACCTATCAGTGTTATTTTACCTTAAAATTGGGTCAAGTGTTGCAGGGGTAAAATAGACGCATAACATTTTGACTTAATGATAGCTGATGGGGCTACTGCTTTCTTGTCAGAAAGAAAACTGAGACCCACTGTGTACTGACTGCACAATGACACAGTGAGAGAAGACCATTGCCAGCGCCAAGTCCTATGCATCATGGAAGTATGATTTCTTAAGTCCTCAAAATCTTATTATCTTCATTTCTTGAGTTAGCAAGTATGGACAAAAAGATTAGAATTCTATTCAGGAGATTTTAAGTAATTTAACAAAAATTCTTGTGAATTATAGGACATCAGGTTTCACAGTTTGTCCTCAACTTACTTCAATCCCTTCAACATGGTTATAATTCACCTTGTATGGAGGCAAAGACCTGTTTTGAATGGAATTGCTCCAATACAAGCAGATATCTCAAATTCCAAACCAAAGACTCTGGGAAGAATTGGTATGTTTAGCTGATCTTCTTTAGTTAGCAAAAGTAACAGAAAGAAGTTTAATTAGTTAACTAACTGCACCTCCCATTGCTGTAGTCAAATTAGTTTTGTCTGCTGGCACTTAGCACATAGTTGGATGTGTACTCTAAGGAACTTTATAGTTTACATCTTAACTTGCTAGAGGGACCTTTCTTTGTTCCAGAATAATTTTGCACAAACATTCCAAAATATTTTCCACAGTTTGACATTCTTAATTCATGCACCAACGGATCTACATTTTTTTTTAGTTTGTCTCCTTCTTCCAGGAGTGTTTGGCTCATGGTTTTAAAATTGGTATCTATAAATGGGGAAAAAAAAAAAAAATAAAATAAAAAAAAAGTTTTGGCTACTTAATTTGCTTTCTTGTGATGTGTGACTGGTCACTTAAATTATGCAGCATTACTTTGTTTTCCTCACTAGATGATTAAAGCTTTTTATATATCTATAATGAATGAGTCAGACAGAGAGAGATGAATAATTTTGAATAAATTTTGTTGGTTTTTTTTTGAAAAAAACAAAAACAAAAACAACAACAACAAAAAAGAAGCCTGCTTCCATGGATGGAAACAAAAGCTTATTTATTTGCATGGCCGGTCACAGCAAAGGGTAAGTGTTTCCCTTGTGTTCCCTGAACCCTGTTAAGTAATGCCCTCTTCATCACCAACTCATACAGGTGGGAATTTATCTTTTCTATACTCCTGACTTTCTGACCAAGTTCCTATACTTCTCAGCAAATTTTATTGCTTTTTACATTGTATCAAAACATGTTTAACTCTTCAACCCCTCCTCTTATGCAAAAGTTGCATAACTTTTTGGGAATGACTGAGGAAAGTCCAGATTTGACAGATTGTTTATAACAAAGAACCAACATTACTTTGTAGAAAATAAACAAATTCTGTTCTTTTCTAGGGTACCAAGGTGCTATATTGACTTAACGTAAATTCCTAATATCTGAAACTCTCCCCATAACTATTTTAGGTAGCTGACCCAGCTAGAAATCCTACTGTTATGCAATAGCCACTTAGTAAATATTCCAAAGCAAATTCATGTGGATCTCACAGATTAATGTTATATAAGCTCTTTGAGGAAAAAAAATACTTAAATACACAAAAGTATTAGATGGGTAATTATATAAACATTAAACTGCACAGCTATATTTAGTATCATCTATTCCTTATAAGTGATTGAGCAATTGTTGCAATTATTTATATCATAAGCATGAAGAAGGTCTCTTTGTAAATAAACCTTTCTATGAAGTGAATACATGAAGAAAACTAATTATCTTTAGTAAATGGGATCATTTAGCCTGAGGAACAGGTGTTCATCAAAATATCCGTTTCATGTCTGACCACTCTTGTTTTAGCCCCACTTGTATTTGGTAAGCCACTGAAGTCAATGCACATTTCTTTTCTCTTGCTACCAGGGATTTTTATTTCTTTCCCTCTATTACAAGGTTAATACTGTTTTTGACATACCTGTTAGCAGATGTTGTCACACAACTTCATTTGTTGCGTGGGCCTTAAAAACAGCAGGAAACTCTACTCCTTTCTCCTCAGTGGCATAGAGATCACCCAGAAACCAGCAGTTGCACCTGCATTGTCCAGCTCCAGCAAACCTTGTCACTTTGAGACTAAGTGTGACAGAGATAGAGATCAAACCTTGGTGCCACACCTGCCCGAGCAGCCTGAACAAATCCTTGCCCAGAAAATCCCCACACCCATCCCATAGGGTAACAGACCCTGCACCACCAGAATACTCCACCATCTGCTCCCATAAAGGCACAGCAACACAGGACTCCAGCCTGGAACAGGTATCTCTGTGCCTCTTTGCTCACACAGTAACTTACTTCTGTCGTATCTCCATCAGATTACCAGTGAAAGACCATTGTTTTCAGCAGTGGTTTCCCCTCCCCATCTTTAAAGTGGTTTTCTGTGAAAACAGTCCATCGAGTTCAGTGCCATACCAGCAGTTTACTTATATCTAGAATGGGTTCCCCTGGAGCTTCCATTTGTGGTTAACCTTTAGGAAGATCCCCATCCCCTGCCCTCAGACCCTATTTTGTGAAATCACTGTTCTCCTTAGGGATTGTTGTTTTGTCTTCCTGCCAGGCAAAGGTTATAACTAAAGGTGAATGTGCTGGGATGTTATTCACAGAGCAAAATGATATTTATAATGTAATGTGGATAAATTTCCAAACTGTCAAAAGTTTGAAGTTATATTACACATTTTTTTTAGGTGGATGAAATGAATTTTATCCTCTGGGAAACATTTCAGTGGAAAGGAATGACAGTTTCTATTATACTTTAGGAATATATATATATATATCCAATGGTGAAAATAAGTTGAAACAACCACATATTTATGAGTAACTTTAAAAAAATCTCTAAGTGATAACTCATTAATACATAAAAAAAAAATGAACTGGAAAAAATGCTTTGCTTATAACTTGTTCAATAGGGAACATGTAAATAATAAATGACATGGGCTCAAAATAGATGCTTGAGAAGCTCATTTACTGAAATCTCAAGTAGATGGATTAAGCCATTATAGGGAATTAAAAATGTAGAAAAGGTGAGTTTAGAACTTCAAACAGACTTCTAGGCAAGAGCGCTAATCTAAATACTCAATATAATTCTTCACAGATCATCAGTGAAACACAATAACTCACTTTCAGACTTGTACACATTAATTGCAAAGAGCCCACTCAGGTAGGCTAATATTAATATAAATGAGCATTAAAGGATGCTATTTTTAACTGACAAAAGTGAATGAGCAGGAGCCATTTAGTAGGCACATCTGCCTCCCTAGTTTTCTATATCTTTACTATTTAGGACACATTCACCCAACATACATCCAAGTTCAGTAGAAGCTTCATTTGTCAAAATACAATCACCAGGGTTTAAAAAAGAAATATTGATTTTTTTTTTATTGTTTTATCTTCTTTATTTTGTAGGTCTGTATGTAAATGGTTAAGTAACACTGAAATGTTTTAAGGAATACACTTCAGACTTTATTTCCAAATTATATAGATGATTATAGTGAAGCGTATGAAGCTGTTTAAAGCAGGTGCTGCAAGCAAAATGAAAGTTTGCTTTCAGGTAAATGACTCAAATTCAATGAATTTTAAGAAGAATCAAACACAGTTGCTTTGAGGCTGATGTTCAGCAGTCATAGAAGACAGGTGATATTTTGATTTCTGTACTTCTAGGTGATAAAGCCTTAGTAAAGAGTACCAGGTAAGTTGGAAGTGGAAGATTATACAACAAATGTGAACCCCCATTATTTTAAGTATATCTTCCCTGATCATTTGTTTTTAATTCATTTGAAATTGAAGACAAATAATAAAAGGGAGACAAAGATGGTAAGAGGTATGATTTCAGGGCATAATGCAACAAAATAAGATAATAAATAAAATTGTTAACAAAATACTTTAGTTTTCAAATATTATTTTAAAATGATGTAAAAACTTTGAAAATTAGTTTGAAAAATATACTGGATGAATATGAGAAAGCTATTGGAAAGAAGGGAATGAATTATATCAGGATTTCAAGCTGGATTTTCCTAGCATCTGCAGAAATCTCTAGACATATAGGGGCTTCTTTGCACCTGAAATGGAAGAAATCAGTTAGGGAAATTGCATATTTCCTTGTCAGGAGAGGGGAGAGTGATCCACATACAAAACAGTTTTCAATGTCTTTATATTTATGGAGCTCTGTATTAAACATGTAAGACCTTGGAAACAGCTGTTTTGTTTTTTGCTTAACTTCTTTTTTACTTTAAAGAGAGTAAGTAGCAACAGTTATAAAGACAGAAAAATATATACAAAACACAAAAGTCAACGAAAGAAATATAACGTCAGGGTCTTTGTTCTGTTTTCCTAAGAAAACATAGAGTTCTTGCTTGTCTCTCACCCCATAAGAAGTGGCCAAATTGTGTCTTGAAAAGAAGCCAGGCTGCAGAGAAAGGATCCCATACTGCATTATTGCCAACATGATTTCATTATGTTTACTTTTACAAAGATTGATTACTGGTTACAGAAGAGAGATGCAAGGGGAACACAGAACAGCTCTTCAGCCTTTTTGCTTTCTGGTACACTGGTGGACAGAAAAGTTGCTTGTTCTTCTTATTATATCAACTCCAGTTCTCACATCACATTGAATTGCACCTCATTCTGCAACTTTTCCCACTGATCTTAATTAAAGCATTTTAGAGAAATGCTACAGTTAAGGGAAAAAAGGAGAAAGAAAGGTAACTGATAGATATTTATCTTGTCATTTTATATGAGCAGAAGACACTGATATTTTATTAATGAATGGGGAGTTAAGAATTATATGCAGAACTGCATTTTGAAGGTCTGGACACTGATATTCTGGAAGAATTTATTCCTCTAAGTGCTTAATGAAATAGATAGATGTTCTCCTACCTTCACACATGACTGTTTATATAATAGTTTATGAAGATTTTTTTTACAGAAAGCAAGTAATTTAAGAACCATAACAATGAATTTTCTTCTTACTATATTTCCTTAAAGTAATTTCTCTTGGAACCACAGATGTAAAAGGCATATATTTTGAAAAAATGGGTATCTGGGAACTTCTTTTAGAAGGGAAAACAGGCAATATTCCCAGAGAAGTTGCTGTCTAACATTGAAAAAACATGTGTTGGCATTCTACTAGTAATTTTTTTCTTCAAACTAGTTAATGCTTTGGTCAAAATGTATTCATGTTCATCTCTACAGTTACCTGGCATGTTTTGTATGGTTTAAGTGGGAAGCTTGAAAAAATACTACACTGAAAGACCTCAAGGCTCACTGGCATTTTCTGGACAAATACTAGTCAGAAATTTTTTGGACTACTACTTTTATAAAATCACTGTCATAAAGCACCACAAATGTCCAAGATGTACAACCTCTCTCACTCCATCTGGATGGATTTTTCTGAGAAATTACATTAAGTATTTTTATCTGCTTTTGAGGGCAGAGGACTGAAACAGAGAAGGAGGATTTGGAAATTCATATTTGGAATATAAAAACAGATAATACATATAATATTTTGCTTAGTCATATATGTGTGTAAAACAGGGCATGAGGTATATGAGAGCCGTCATGCCCAGATAATATTAATTTAACTAATCCTGTTGTTCTCCACAGTTTTACAGTTCTTAAAAATGCTGTCATTTAAAAATTATTTAAATAATGCTAGGGAAGTGAATTTTTTTCATTTGTTTGTTAAGCGAGCAACATTTGCTGCATTCTTCCAGGGATAAACAAAAAGGGAGGAGATGAGGGATAGCAGATAAACCTCCAACTGTCAACTATTTCTATATATCAAAAAGTCTCAATAGCAAAATCAGAATATAAGCTTCATAGAAACAAGACTAAGAAAATGGGAAAGATCATTCCTTTCAAATCTAGTCTTCAAGCAGATGTTCTTACATTCACTGTAAGTACCCCCCAGCCTATGCTCTCTCTGAGGTGGAAAGACCACAGCTATTCTCACCAACATAGGAAAGCAAACACAGGGCATTTTTCCCAAAAATATCATCTCCTTCTCAAGCTTCAGGAGGTACTTCTGAGGCTGTAATCCCAGCCTGGTAGACAGTGATACTCTCCCCAGCACTGCACCTTTCAAACATTAATGAACTGATTTTCACAAACCCTTTGTGAAGCAGGAAAAATATTATCTCTTTTTACAGATGGAGAACTGAGGCACAGCAAGATGCAAGTGATTTGACTAGAGTAAATCTGTAGCAGAGTCAGAAACCGAATCCAGACCTTTTAAATTTCAGAGCACCATCTTCAGAGCATACATCTCCAGTCTGATTTTCTTGGAAATTTATCAGGGATTGTGCCTCTGGTAACCTTTCAGTGTTTCTGCTGTAGTTCACTGCCTCAAAAGCACAACTTAGTCATGAATTGCTGTAGTAATTTCATTCAGAGCAAATTCTGTTTTCATGGTGTTTGCATAACTAATATAACAGCAATTTCTTCTCCAAAAATATAGCAGGGCAGTTAGATTTCTCTTTAAATTCACCTGTTATTCAGCAAACCATCAGCCGGTACTGTTAGACAGTACAGTACTTTTTTGGAACTACTTGTCACAGAAGTTATATGAACACATACCTGCAGCAGTAATGTAAGTTGGGTAATATTTCCAGATGTTACTGCAAACTCTGCTTCCTAGATTTCCCAGTCTATTCAATGGTATTATGTAACAGCCGTGGTAAATTACACTGAACTGCACAGGTTCATTGAATACAAATTACTAATGCCACTCTGTTAGTTCTCACTATATGTGAGGCACTTAAAATATTCATACACACAAGTCTAAAGATTCTGTGTCTAAAGAAAAAAAAAAAAAAAAGAAAGAATAGTATGATAATGGCAAAATTAATGACTCGTTTTCTAGCATTAGTGCTCATTTGGAATACCTTGGAGTTAAAGGAAACATTCTGGTTCGGGTACATTGAAAGCAAGCAATTAGTCCCATGTTTCAGGAAATCATTTTAAACCTAGAAGATACAATGGGCAGTTACTAAAGAATTCTCTTTAGTAACTTTTATTATTAGAGAAGATGATGAAACCTCTGAAAAAAAAATCAGAAGGAAGGTTTACAGGAGGGATGCTTAAAAGTAAGAAACTTAAAAGACAGAAACAGTATGGAGATTAGGAAAAGTGCAGAGAAAACAAGGGGCCTAAGATTTTCCCTTCAGAAAAGATCTTTAAAAACTCAGACAGGAATGGTTACAATAGGATGAAACAGTGGGAACTCAAGTGTAGTGGGTGAAGACAAATGTAGTGTGTAAAGACTGGTCAGTAAATGACTCCCAAAATAAGCAATAGGGAAAATGATTAAGATGAAAATTAAATAAATAAATAAATTAAAGACAAAGAATGTGGCAGCTCTCCTTGCTCTTTCCAAGTGACTAAGGATATGTTCCAGTGTAGCAGTATTGGGCTTTATATTGGCAAAAAGGTTCAATTGACTACATGGCTTTATTTGAAAATGCCGTGTTTTTTTATTTTTTATCTTTTTTTTCCCTGATTTTAAAAAGCATAAGAATGGTTCTCTCCCACTTTTACAAAAGGTTCGTTATCAAAGCACTCAGCATGAGTGCAGATGTCAAATCCTGTACTTCCCACCTTGGAAAGACTTTGAGTAGCATTCCCAAGCTGTCAGCAATTCTGACTGCAGAAGAGGGGGACTTGACTTTCCTTCTCTTCTTTCACATGAATCGTCATAAAACGTTACTTATACATTTAATGCAGAAAACCCTAGAAACATGGATGAAATGGTAAACATATTCCTAGAATTCAAGAGAACATGCCGTGCAAAACCCAAAGGCTATAATGTTAGCTCACTCAAGCCCTGTTTTTGTACTTGTTACTGCAACTTCTGTGTTACCACTAAGTTATGTGCATTTTAAATGAATACTTTATTTTCTGAGCTGTCTGTTGGCACAATGCATGCAATAGCTACTAGTAACATTACTTGACACGAGATAGTAGTGGTTGACAAGGTAGTAACCTTAGCACATCTTGACAGAGGAAGAAGTGAAAGAATTTTCAGGAAAATATTGCTATGAAAGCAGTAGTATATAAAGATTTAATTATATTTGAAAGATTAAAAGTAGAATGTAATAGAATATAGAATATAGAATATCCCGAGTTGGTAGGGACCCATAAGGATCATCAAGTCCAATTCCTGGCACCGCACAAGTCTACCCAAAAGTTTAGAACATGTGACTAAGTGCACAGTCCAATCTCTTCTTGAATTCAGACAGGCTCGGTGAAGTGACTACTTCACTGGGGAGCCTGTTCCTGTGCACAACCACCCTCTCTGTGAAGAACCTCCTCCTGATGTCGAGCCTAAACTTCCCCTGCCTCAGCCTAAACCCGTTCCCGCAGGTCCTATCACTGGTGTTTATGGAGAAAAGGTCTCCTGCCTCTCCACTCCCCCTCGCGAGGAAGTTGTAGACCATGATGAAGTCCCCCTTCAGCCTCCTCTTCTCCAGGATGAACAGGCCCAGTGACCTCAGCCGCTCCTCATAAGTCTTCCCCTCTAGGCCCTTCACCATCTTCGTCACCCTCCTCTGGACACTCTCCAACAGTTTAATGTCCTTTTTGTACTGTGGTGCCCAGAACTGCACACAGTACTCAAGGTGAGGCCACACCAGTGCAGGGCAGAGTGGACAATCACTTCCCTCGACTGACTAGCAATGCCGTGCTTGATGCATCCCAGGATACGGTTGGCCCTCCTGGCTGCCAGGGCACACTGCTGGCTCATATTCAACTTGCTGTCAACCACGACCCCCAGATCCCTCTCTGCGGGGCTGGTCTCCAGCGTCTCGTCGCCCAGTCTGTGCGTATAGCCAGGGTTGCCCCATCCCAGGTGCAGGACCCGGCACTTGCTTTTGTTAAAACTTCATGCAGTTGGTGATCGCCCAGTTGTCCAACCTGTCCAGATTTCTCTGCAAGGCCTTTCCACCCTCATTCGAGTCCACAACTCCTCCAAGTTTGGTGTCGCTGGCAAGTCTGCTCAAAACACCTTCTACATTCAAATCATTTATAAAAGCATTGAAGAAGATTGGCCCTAAAACGGAGCCTTGAGGGACCCCACTAGTGACCATCTGCCAGTCTGATGTGGCCCCATTTACCACAACCCTTTGCGCCCTGCCCGTCAGCCAATTGTTCACCCATCATGTGATGTTTTTTTCTAGTTGTATGCTGGACATTTTGTCCAGTAGGATCCTATGGGAAACCGTGTCAAATGCCTTGCTGAAATCCAAAAAGATCACATCAGCTGGTTTCCCTTGGTCAACTAGCCAGGTGATCTTATCATAAAAGGATATCAAATTTGTTAGGCAGGACCTACCCTTCATGAACCCATGTTGGCTGGGACCAATGACTGCATTGTCCCCCACGTGTACTTCAATAACTTCAAGGATCATTTTCTCCATAATTTTACCAGGCACTGACGTGAGACTGACAGGCCTGTAATTGCTTGGGTCTTCTTTCTGACCCTTCTTGAAAATTGGACCTCTCCAGATTCCCAAGATCGTTGAAAAATAATTGAGAGAGGTCTCATGATGACGTCGGACAGCTCTTTAAGCACCCTGGGATGAACCCCATCTGGACCCGTGGACTTGTAGGGATTCAGGTGGAGCAGCAAATCCCACACCCGTTCAGGGTCGGTTGGGAGTTTGTCATTCCCACCGTCACGGTCCTCCAGCTTCATTATCTTGAATGTCATTTAAAGTTGTCCTAATATTAGTACTATCTCTCTATCAGTATTTCTAATGTGACCAGAGGTTGTAAAATCAGGATACAATCCAACAAAAGGATAAAAAAAAGGATATATATATAAAAAAAAGTCAAAATGATCTACAGATTGTCCTCCTACTCAACACCTGCTGAGGTTGATACCATTCAGAAATGAGTAAATAATTATCTTGCCTCCTAGGAAGGATGACAGAAAGGGAGTGAGCCCATTTGACAAAGAAAATTATGAATATATAGAATCAGCACCACCATTAGTTTAGAACTGACATAAAACTGACTAAAGTATCCAATACCAAAGAGCTACTAGGTTGACCACATCTGGTAGTTAGTAATTTAAATTTGCATTCAAGTTCTTCATATTAACTCCATCTGTTACCTTCTAGGTTCAAAAAAGTCCTGTTTTACTGATGCATATTCTCCTGCATTTTTTGAACCTTGGAACTGAATCTAGTATTTAATAAATACATGCATATGTATCTATGATTCAAGCTGATGCTATAGATCTAGGCTTGACATATGAGTGAGTCGAGCTCTGGGTTCACGTAGGAGTTTTTTCCTATCACTATTTTAATGAAAATCCAGCATATAAGAAAAAATTTTAAACTGTTTATATTAATCACTGTGCAGCAGCTAAAGATGATAGACAAACACCTGTACATCCTTGCTACAGACAGCAGTACAGAGTGATTGACACACTAATTTTAGCTAGTTTTGGAAAAGCAAATGGACCTTGAATTTGACTATTTATCAGTTACTCATATTTTCCTTCAAGAATAATTTAAGCCTATTCTTAACAGCGATGTCTACAATTATATATATAAAAAAAACATACAGATTATCAGCTCTTCAAAATCTACAGGTCTTTGACTACTGAATGTCTATTTTTTGCCAGGTGTTTAGCTCTGTGATAGCTTTGAAATATATTACATGAAGAGATACATGCACCTGATAAGAAATCTCAGACACATTTAAATGATGTTGGATACATCAAGCAATACAGAAGCAAATATTTCTGCTATTCTCAATACACCTTTAAGAATTACTTACAGTTAAAGAATTACTTACTTTACACATGGAAATTCTTTAACATTTTTAACTCTCTTGATTTTCTAGAGTAATTTTCACTTTACTGCACCAACAGATAGTAAAGTTCTCTTTTTGATGTAATATATTAAGCAAATAAACATGTTGTTCATGCAATCAGAAAAATCAAGTACCACATGAAGGACATGCTTGGATCAAAGCTGCATTACTTACACCACAATAACATCATCTAATACTTAAAACTGTTTAAAATTGTACGTCTTAACTTTTTTGGACCTGTATTTATTCACATATATTCAGACAGCACTGCTTGTCAACATTAGGGCATTGTGAAGTTCAACAGTTTTTTGTGACTTATGAATGCCTACTTTGAAATTTTCCTATTAAATACGGTGAAAAGTACGTTCCCCTAATTACCTCCCTATGTTGATTCTGTCTTGACCTTGTGTCCCCACAATGAGAAATCTGAGCCTAACCTATTCAGTTTTGAATTTTGTCACCATCTCTGTTATGTGAACAGAAGGTAAATTAAGGGTTATTGCTAAACTTCTACTGTATTGGTCTCTCACCTCTAATTTTGTGCTGTTTTCACTGGAGGCCTGTCCAGTTTCATCTTAGACACTAACTAACCAATGGGATTCAAACTCCACTTTAATTTATTTTTACGTTGAAATCTGAAGAGATTCCTCTTCACCAAATGACAGAACCGAATCAGCTTCTTCTTTCATCTGGACCTGTCTATTCTCCTAGTACCTTCAGAAATTCACTTTATTTAAATATCGCTCTCTCTGATGGTGCCCACAATAACTTCTTTCCCAGATATTAATTCCCTTCTCATGATAACTACTTCTTTAGTGTGGCCTTCAGAAACATTTTTCTGTCTTATTGTTACTTTCATTGACAGAAAAAAAAAAAATCTCATTCTGTCTCCAACATTTTACATTGTATATTTATCTGTTACCTTAGCCCCATCATCACAAAAAGATGTGTCCCCATCAAATTATGTACTGAAATAAATTCTTAAATTTTACAATCACCAGAAGAAAATAGCAGATTAAGATATGTCTATAAGAAATAGACAAGCTAGACTTTTTTTTTTTTTTTTTTTTTTTTCAGATTTTAAATTAAACAGCTTAATTTAAACTGTTTAGAAACTTGATTTTTATCTTGTTGCAACACATTGATGACTGCCAGGAAAGAGAATAGATGGAAAAATAATCAGCTGGACATATGGGTCAGAATATTTTGAATATGAGCGATATTGAGCTCTATGTTGCTTTAGCAATCAGAGCTGGGGGGGGAGGGGGGGAGGCAGGGGGAGCAGTAGGGGGCTCTGACAGATGAATCTTGTGAATTTAGGCAAGTCAATTTAGGAGCTTGCTGTCCCATCTGTCCACACCATCTTTCTCCCAAATACCATTGCAATAACAGTAGCAGAAAAAGACAACACGTTCCCAGTTTACATGTGATCTTTAATCATCAGCAAGGCTGAGATCACAGCAGTACAACAGACTGAATTGCAATAAGGAAGGCACACAAACGCATTTGCTTCTTCCTTCCCTTCCATAATGTCTGGTAAGCAGTGGTGAGGTGGTGAGGAGGAAGGTTACTAGAAGAGGATTGTTTTAAGTCACCATAGCTGTCTGCTTTCCTGAACTTGACTTAAAATATCATGCCTTCCCTTGTCTGTTCTCTGCTAGCCTCAAAGCATCAGTGTGTTGCCTGAGTCAGCAGCAAGGATGAATACAACTAATGAGAAGACCATGCATGCAGTTTTCCAGAATTGTTCAGTCTGCTGTCCACTGAGAAAAAAAAAAAAAAAAAATCTGTACTTAAACATTTTATTTAGCAAGATACAGCACTTTGTGTGCCAGCTTAGAGTGTATTCAGAGATATCTGACCTGGGATGACACAGGCAAACCCACACCCTGGCTGAGTCACAGTATACAGCAATCTGCTGTCAGCCTCCCCAAAGCAAGCAGATACAAGACGCAGTCACCACTAGACTATTAGTATGTAAACTAATTATTTAAGTTGTATCTTTTACACTACTTTAAAATGGTAATGACTTGTACACAGCTCTAATTAAACCTAATTTCTTCATGTGTTTGCAGTCATTAGTGCTCATTGCTGTAGAATCCATTATTTATCTATTAAACCTCTTCTCCTGTTTTTGCCATAGAGTAATTCCAGATGAAAGGTTAATTTTTGCATGTTTAAAGTTCAGAGAGGGAATGTGAGCACTGAAACACATTTCTCCAGTGAGGCAGTGAAGAAATAGCAAATTCCGTTGCATAGCAATGTCCTTTACTCCTTAGACTAGGAATAATTTCATGGAATGAAATCCATTACTCAAGTCATTCTTCTTAGATTATGTGACAAAAGCTCATCTGCACACCCACAGAAGAGCAAAGAGACAATTGAAAATTTTATTGGACGTTAAAGATTCTAATATGGAGCAAGCTTCTCCCTGCCCGACAGTAGTGTTCAGCTTTGTCTGTGGTCATTACCAACTCACTGAAAAGGATGTGGAAGGAGGGGGGCACTCAGGCGACACAGGTTCAGCCCTTTCTGTGCCGTTTGACAGGGTGAAGTAACTAAACATCCACCACCACAGGGACTCCTCTCACATAAAATTTCCTCTGAACATTGTCCTTCAGTTACTATGTCCCTGGCTCAACAGATAACTAGCCCATTTTCAGTGAAACTGTTTCCACTTAAGAATTCTTCCAAGAACAGGAACATTTAGACATGTTAACCTGACTAGCCCTTCATTTAAGCCAGTGGAATAAGCACATCACCGAGAATGTGAACAAGTGAACTGCCAAAGATAATAAATGAAGGTATCTGATAAATGCAGTGCTGGAAGAAGAAAGTCATTACTGCAAAAAGCAAGTCAAGTGATGTAGCTGGAAAGGGAAGTATAGAGTTGGTGCTGATTTTGAATAATGTGTTCCTTCTCCAAGCATGTGTCATTTTGAGAAAGCAAAGGGTGTGTTTACACTCAGTGTTCACCTTAGATTCATTTCCTTTGCATCACATGGTATTATCCTCATTCTGCATAGCTCCTCAAACAGGTTATGCAGTTCATATTATGAATTTGAAAACCAAAAGTAGATACTAATGTGTGTTAGTTACAATTGCTGGAACTTCTTTTAAAAGCACTTCTGTTGTTTTTTTTTGTTGTTGTTGTTTGTTTCTTTAAAAAAAAAATAGTAAAATAATGAATTTATGTAAAATCGCTTTCTTTTGCATTGACAAATTCAAAAGCTTTTTGATAAATGATGGAAGGGAATATTTATACTACTATTGCATTTCTCCTGTTATCCAGTGCTGTTTGCACTAAAGAGATTTTTATGTCTAGACATGCATATAACCTATTGTGTTTGATTTTCAGTAAGAAATTTAACATTACAAACAGTGTTTTGCATAAGGAATACTTAGCAATCATTTTACTTACATATAATCTAATGTATGGTGCCTGAAGATGTTGCAAGTGGTTTCCTTGTATGTTTGCTCTGGTAGAAGATAGCAAAATGAAATACAGCAGTATTAATTAAAAATACTGACAAATCAAAGCCAGTCAAGCTGTCATGCTCTGACATTTCTTGTTGGGAAACAAAACATTTTCTTGACAAGGCACATAAGCTTTGAGTCCTTTTATTTATCCACTTCTCTGCTTGTACCCATCAATTTTTATGTTTCTATATTACTTATGTGAAAAATGTTCTGACAAATTAGAGGTAAGAAGAAAAAATCCCCCTGCAAAACATCATGAACCATCACCTTTGCTTAGAAACTGATGAATGTCATTACATTGGTTCTGTGAAATGAGGTTTATTTAAGATACTTAGCACATAGCAAAGATGTTAAATGGTGGATGGGAATCTGTTGTACAACATAACTACATTTCTTATGAACTTCTGGAATACAGTTAAAGAACCACAAATAAGACAAATCCTGTCTCTGTCCCAAATTCACACAGAAGTTAAAAATGAACCATTCTGAGATTTCAAAACACAGTCTACATTCAGTATTTGAACCATTTTGAGATTTCAAAACACAGTCTACATTCAGTATTTGTGGTATCTGATTTTTTTTTGTCAACTAAATGAGAGGAAGAGGTTATTTTGATGCAGTATTCTGCTTGGGTTTGTAAAACTGGAATTTAAATATTACCAAGATTGAAACCAACACAATTCTAGATATTCACTATCCCTGTCCAAAGTTTTAGAGCTTTCTCAGTTATTGTTCCAATTAAAAAAAAAAAAAATAATAAATATGGGGGAAGAGGAGCACATGGGTTACTGAGCTTCCTTAAATGTTGATAAAAATAAAGCTAGACTTTTTTTTAAAAAATATTTCATCAAGAAAAAAAAAAAAAAAACATTGAGGAAGATATAACAGACTACCAATGGAAGTCTGCAATCTGGTATACAAAGTATCCCATATTTCTGAGTGAAAATGAATTCAGGTTGATTTTGACAAAAAATAAAAATAAAAAATAAAAAAGCATACCTGGATGAAAAAATGCAAGACAAAAATGCAAAGCAAACCTTTTTGAAAATGTTAGAATATACCATCTGGGAATACCATCATGGTTGTTTGAACTGGAAATCTTATATTTCAGTTTAAATTATACTTGTTCCTTCAAAATATTAACCTAAATAAAAATGAAAGAATTTCATAAAGCAAAGTAAAACAACTTGTATGGAGTCAAGCGGGTTATATCTATTTTTTCTCTAAGGAGCTGTTTCTTATTTTTCATTTTCCAAAGTCATGCTGTTCAAATAAAAGTAATATATTTCTAAAACCTCTAATTCAATCATGTAGAAAAAAAAAAAATGTTTAGTACATGCTTCTCAGATTGATGGGTAGATAAAAATATTACAGTGAATTTCAGTATTCTGATACATTATGATTAAGCTTAAATAGCTGGTAATAGTAATCCATAATCACAATTTCAGTGTTTCTGGATTTCTAGTAAAAATAATAATAATAATAATAATAAAAAAAAGCCAGTGTTGACAGTTTTACTTTGTTGTTCTTCAAAAACCAGATATCATCATTACAATATACAACTTTAAAAGGCCAACTATAGCACATCAGTGACATCTTATTTCCTTCATCTTATCAAAGTGCAGATTAGAAATCTGCACACAACACCAATAGGTACCCAAATGTCTCAACAGGAAAACATCTTCAGAAAATGGCATTTGTTAAATTGAAGGCATTACTAATATTGGTACCTTTGAAGATCAGACTTATTTCTGCAGCTATGTAGAAGAGCTTGTAATTATGTAGCACATTTTTTGAATACTATGTGTCTGTTAAGGCAGGAGTGAAGATGCACAGCTGGAGGAAGATGCAAATAGGACCAAATAAATAGTTCCATATAATAGTGGTTTGAATAGTGGTTTGGGATGGCCAGACAGGTGGAACCTCTGTTCATAAGTGATGAAGGAAGGATGCAAGTTTAGTCTATTAACTACAGAACTATCCACCTTAACCTGCTTTTTACTGATCTCTAAGTAGGGTGATAGACTGCAGACACTGTGCTTAGCTGAACATTTATAGAACAGATAGCCTTCAAACTTTTATTCTGATATATATGTGAGGTTAATTCCCTACCATATTTCATTTTTGTATTTGTAATTACCTGTTAGTCAACAGCTGCATACAGGGAGAATAGCTTTAATTTTTATGAGGGCTAATAGATATAAGTGTAAGGTTATACAACGAGTTTAAGATTGAAGTGATCATAAGTAACAACTGTTTTCTTCTATGTTGTTTAGGTTTGGTTACATGTTGTTTCAGTATCTTTTCACACAAGCTAATGTACATAAATAAGTAAAATTTTGCATAATTCAAGTCAGAAGTGCATTTCTCCACATCTCACCCACGCATATCAGTTGATCCATTGTGCAGAAGGAACACAACTTAAAGTGTTGGAAAGATTTCCAAGATTTTTCAGTAATTGTAATGATGATAGCAGAAACACTGCAGGTACAAATGAAAGCAGTCAGCATCATGGCTAATGGGTCAGACAACTGGGGGAATAGATTAATTTATCCTCCTATATGAACGGTATTTTTAAGGTGTTTTCATATGGGTGTGTTTTGGGGACGGGAGTAGGCATTCTACAGAATAAATGTCACTTGAATAGTGTTTTCAGTTGAGATTTTGCTCAGATAAAAATGTTACTGTTTTGTAGTCAGTCTGTACATAAACCTGCATATCTTACAGCTAAGAAAGTTTTCTAGAGTGACAGCTTTCTAAATCAGCTTTTATCTCTTCCTTTTAAAAACAGTTCAGAATGGTGTTTTCAAATGAAGACTAATGAAGATATAGAGAGAAACTTAAAACCAAGTATACTAAGATAGTTAAGAGCTAAATACCATTGAAATCCACAGGAATTGTGTGTCATTATCAAGTCATTATCCTATTTCCATTGAGATCAATAGTTATGGATCTCTTAAAATTTACAAAAAAAAAAAAAAAAAAAAAAAGTAGATTAATGCAAAAGCCCCTACAGCAACTTTATAATCTCTTATATAGGACTGACATCATGAGAGTTTGCCATTAGAGCTTTGATAATTTAATACTTATATGACCAAATAATTACTGTTAAATGTTATGTTTGGACACTGCTGAAACAAATACCATTCGGGAATGTATTATTGACAATAATTAAGGATATATAAAATATTTTTTCTCATATTTTATTTTATCTTATTTTCACCAGTAATTCAGCTTAAGATGCCATTACCTGATGCGGTCTCAGCAATATTTCTAAATTCTGTCTGTATTTGTAATAATGTATTTCAACATGTTTAGCAGAAAATCTCGGTTGTGTACTTGTCTGCAGTTGACTTAGATCACAACACAGCAGAGCCACAAGCTGGATGTCTTAAACTTCCATCTTGCTACACAGACCTTCAACAAGAAATTACTTCATCCTTAAGAATTCAGACATCTGACTGTAGCATATAACAGGTCTTCTTGACACTTCTGTAACCAGCAGTTTACTGAATCCTGGAAGCTGCTCTACTGTCACATTTCTAGAGCTGTTCCCACCTCTAAAATGTTACTAGGGGCACACAAGTCTGAGTGCCCAATTTTGAAGAGTTAGAGAAGAGCATAGGAACCAAGTGTAAGGCAAGTACAGGAGTGAAGGAAGCCCCATACTTGAGGGATGTAGAAGAGAAGAAAATTTATATGCTGGAAACAAAATGAGAACTCATTTCTCCACTGCAGGCTCTTCAACAGTGTTACTCTTTCCATTGCCTAGGAACCACAAAAAAGAGTCTCATTCACTTAATTCATGTCATCTACCTTTTACAACATTGTTAGATACCCATTTGTTCCCACTGAGTCCCCTCAGCTCTCCTCTCCTTGTTTTACCAATAGAAAACTAAAGTCCAAGTTGGCAAAACTGAACTTCACATACACTTCTGCAGATCTTTGGGGTTTCTGTGACTGCTGAGAAAACAGTTTTGTAGTAGCAACAGAAAAAATACAGCAAGCTACCTTTTTCCTACAATCCCTGTGGAATGGAGAAAATTATCTTTCAATCTCAGATTTTAAAAATTAAATAGAAAGAATCAGGATAGACCATGAACTTAAAGTACCTCGTTTCTACGTAAAATGTTTTACTACTCAAGTGCACATTTAGAAGAGTAGCAGTTCATTTAATGTCAGATAGACTGTTTTTGATTGTGTTTTGGCTATAGTCTCTAAATATTTCCTTATTAGTCAGTGGAGTGACTTAGAATTTTCAAGCAATATAAAAGGATTGGATACTCTTGAAAGTTTTAACATCAAAAATATTTTAATATAGCATAGAATTTATTTCAGCATTCTTATTTCTTGAATTTATTAGGACCCTCAGTAAGGGTCCTAACATGGTCCCCATGAAAACATATGTATTGGTAAGACATCTTCCTTTTCCAAAGTGGAACAGTAAATAACTAGTAACAAAATCAGTATAACCACATCAATATGAAGCAGTCATTCAACTTAAACCCAATGAAAGAAAGTTCTATATCCTTCTAGCAGAGAAAAGCCCTGATTTCCATTGTCTTTCATTAGATATATGCTGAAAATCATTTGGCCACCAATTCTCTAGAAACTGCTTTCTGTGTATAAAGAGAACACAAAGAATTATCAATAGATTTATAGAGCTCTATAGTGGGTTTACATGGCAAAGTTTTGGTAGCAGGGGGCCATAGGGGTGGCTGCCCCACGTTTGGTAAGGGTCCCACTGCTGACCAGAGCCGAGCCAATAAGTGATGTTGCTTTGCACCTCTGTGAGAGCATATTTATGACAGAAAAAAAAAAAAAAAAAAAAAAAAAAAAAAAAAAAACCTGCACCACACAGCAGCTGGGAGAGTGAGAGGAGTGAGGAACAACAGCCTTGCAGGTGCCAGGGTCAGCAAAGAAGGAGGGGGAGAGGTGCTTCAGGTGCCAGAGCAGAAGTCCCCTGCGGCCTGTGGTGGGGACCATGGTGAAGCAAGCTGTCCCCCTGCAGCCCATGGAGTACCATGTTGGAGCAGTGTTCCATGCTGCAGCCCGTGGAGGAGAACATGGTGGAGCAAGTGGACCTGCACCGATGGAGACTGCAGCCTGTGGAAGATCTCTGCTGGAGCAGATCCCGAGCTGGACCTGTAGCCTGTGGAGAGGAGACCACGCAGGAGCAGGTGACCTGGCAGGAGCTGCTGCCCATGGGGGACCCACGTTGGAGCAGTTTGCTCCTGAGGGATGGACCCTGTGGTACAGACCCATATCTGGAGCAGTTCTTGAAGAGCTGCTGCCTGTGGGAAGCCCACACAGGATCAGTTCAGCAAGGACTGCATCTCATGGGAGGGACCCCACAGCACAGGGGAAGAGAGTGACCGAGAAGGAGCAGCAGAGAAGCGCTATAGACTGACCATAACCCCCATTGCCCCGTTCCCCTGTGCCACCTGGGGGAGGAGGTGGAAGAGGGTGGATAGGGGGGGAAGGTGCTTTTGGTTTCTTTCCTTTGTTTCTCACTTCTCTATCTTGTTAGTAATAGGCAATAAATCTTACTATCTCCCTATGCTGAGTCTGTTTTGCCTATGTGATCTCCCTGTCCTTATCTCAACCCCTGAGCCCCTTTCATCGTATTTTCTCCCCGTTCCTCTTTTGAGGAGGGTGAGTGAAAGAGCGGTTGTGGTGGAGCTCGGCTACCCTGAGTAAAACCACCACAAGCTCCCAGACATTTCATGTCTTAAACTTGCATGTACATGCAGAAAAGCTCAGGGTCCACTGGTCTAACAGAAATACACCTCACTTCTGAAAAGTCAATTTCCAGTCTGACTTCTCTTCTAAAACACACCACATCCTCTGAACTTCTCTAGAAAAAGAAAAGTGTAACAGAGCTATATTTAAAATCCCTTATGGTTCCAGATTAAAAAAAAAAAAAAAAAAAAAAAAAACACATGATGTAGGAATGAGTGTAGGAATAAATTCAGAAAAGAACACAAACCTACTTATTATATCAATTTAAAATAGTAATAAAATACCTAAAGATAAATGAACACTTTGGGATCATTTGTTTTTTCCTTAACAGCTCACATTTTTCTGCATTGGTATTCTAGTTGCCATTTTTATATTCTTAGTTCATTAAAAGCAGGCCATCTTCCATTTCTTATCCTAAAGCACAATCCAACAATGCATCTATCAATCCAGATGGATTTTTTCATTCTTAGTCTAGAATGAACTCTAGAACTCTAGAGACAGTGAAACATTCTCGAAGAGTCCTTTGAAATGAAAGCAGTTTTTTTTTTTTTTTTTTCCCCACTTTCCTTTGGCCTTTCCTATTTGCACCCACCCAACTGTCTTTCCACTTTGATTAAACTTTCAACAGTGAACTGGAGATGTATTAGGGAGGGCATCAAAGGTCTTACAAAACTTAAGAGGTATGATGACATCTACTGCAATTCACAAAAACACAGGTTTGGCAGTGTCACAGTTGGAAACTGAATCGGCCATACAGTACTTTTCTCACCTTAGCCATGTTGGCTCTTAGATAGCTTTTTTACTCCCATGTCCAGGCACTTATCAGTGATTTAATTATGTGCTCTGTCATTTTCAGAGAATGGATATCAAGATGACTGGGGCTTTAAGTTAAATGGAATGATCATTCTTCACCTAGACACTTTTCTATGGTTAAATGCCACTGCTGACTAATACTACAGACTGCCAAAACTTTGGTAGTTAAACTTTGGAGATGAAGAATATTAGTCTTCCTTCCTACACGACATTATTATTCCCCTCACAGGCGTGTTATAGATGTACACACATATACCTGTATATGATGTATATGACCTGTATATGTACTACAGTAGATGAGTATATTAGAAATGGGGAACGAATGAGTATATTAGAAATGGGGAACGAATGAGTATATTAGAAATGGGGAACGAATGAGTATATTAGAAATGGGGAACGAATACACTTATTTCCTGCACATGAAAAACTTGCAATTAAAGAAATAAAAATCATTTCTAACAAAAGCAGTTTAGAATTCATTACAATATTCATAAATTCTATCAGTGAGGATCCCACAAGGGCTTGTGCACTACTTGAAGTTTATTAATTGGTTAGAGATTATTAGTTTTGGAAAGTGTAAAACCTTGTTACATTCTGGTGAGAGGTCTCTCAGCTTGGATAAGTACTCCTGTGATTTATTTAACAAAAGAGCAAGTATTCTCATTCAATTTGAAGAGGTCTGGATTTAGACCAAGAGACATTCCATTGAAATAATTGTTCTATGTATATTAAAATCACAGTAAAATATTTGTGAAAAAAAATAAGATATGCAATTCCCTCCTTCCTTGTTTTTAGAAAACATCTTATGTTTCAGTGGAAAAAAAAACCAAAACCAAAACAAAACAAACAAACAAACATACTTTTTCCTAATAATTATCATGACAGTTTTTTTTCCCCCCGAGAAATAATGCACCTTTCCATCCTGTTTTTGGAGTTTTGATTATACTTGTTTTGTGATAAATGTCATAGGATATACCTCAAAGTTCTGACTAGAAAAGTGAAGCAGAGATGGAATCAGAACTGACTTCAGCATGTCTGCCAGGTTAAACAAAAACATTACTGTCCCATTGTACCATCCTCCTTGCAAGACCACAGCTGAAGAATAAATCTGTTCAGGAAATTTGCAAAGGCATGACTAGATAAAAAAATGCTAGATAAAAAAAAAAAAAATGAATTCCAGATATGTCATGAACCATGTTCTAAAACAACCAAAAACATCCCCAACTTCTGTAAAGTCTATTCCAACAAAACCATATTAAAATCTGTTGTAATCCACAATACAGCACTTTTATTTGGCTGTAATTTTGTGCTGAGGAACACAGTAAACAACAGGCTTCTAACCAGCAAAGCATTTTCACTGAGTTTAAGCTAGAAATTATAACTCCAGCTTGAAAAAAAAAAAAAAAAAAAAAAAAGGACTTGTGTATTAGACAAATTCTCACACAATGAGATGTCATTTCCTTGACTAATTTCTAAAAATATCAGTAGTATCTGTCACTTAGGCAGGTTGGTTAGTCAAACACTCATAGGAACTTTGCAGTAATCTTAAACTCTGTAAACCTTTCAAATTTTCAGTGGCTCATCAACTGAATTTAGATTTGATTGTGGCACTCACTGAATTCTTTCTGAAAAGGGCTAGAGAAATCATGCTATTGGTAAAGTTTAATTATTCAACTTAAACATTGCAAATTATCATTTTAAAATACATTTAATGAAAAACATTAATGATTCTGTTTCTGTGTTTGTTTTTGCATCCAAATCACCAGTTTTCACACAGCATATTGGCCATATTTTCAATTCTAAAATAGACTTATCTGAGAATATTAGTGTATTTACAACCACAAAATAAAGGTAATGTAGGATATCATGAATAAAATGACAATATGCAAGAGATTCTTGATGTGCATAGAAAGGTAACTTAATATTTTACAATAAAATATTTTAACTCCATAGGAACTTATATGTCGCCCTGTTAGAGTTGAAAGAATTTTATTATAAATTAGCTATTCAGAAAAAAAGAGCATTAGAATATAAAATTACAGCCCTGTAGGCCTGGATGACGTATTTCTAAGTTTCTGAAAGAGACTGATGTTTAAAAAGACTGATGATAGACTTATACTGGAAAACTGTGTATGGTCAAGCATGTAGCAGTTTATATTAATAAATTTATTTTAAATTTGATTATAATTTTACTTCAATTTAGTCATTATCTTTGACTTTCATTTGATGGAGTCTGAATTTGTCTGACATTTTTCAGGATAAAAATTAGACAGCAAATAATGGTGTGACAAACCATGCATTTTGTGTTACTTTAAAAATAGAAGCAAATAACAGTTCTTGTAATCACTTAATTGCTGCCTTAAAGGGTGGTTTTTGTGCTCATACTTGTTAGGAGAGCTACTTTACAACCCTGTACCAGGTAAATGTGTTTTTTAAGTACCCGAAACATTTTAATCAAATATGATTACTTTATTAGTTTGCAATATCAAAGTAATCTAAGACCTGTGTATCAGTACTTAGACCTCTCTACATTCAATCACAACTTTTGGGAGATTGCATTTCTTGCATTCAATTTGATATAAAAAAATTCTACCCAAAAGTGAGCACTTATTGAAAACAGGTTAGAACAATATATATAATTTTAGAACAGTAGCTTATATACTGCAAAATTGCAGACATTTTCCTGAAAAGTGTCAGAACATGGGAAATTCACTATATACCTACCATTTAGGTGATAAAACTGAGTTTTGATTTTTGATGCAAACTAATGAGAATGCATCTACAGTTGAGGGTGAAAATTTAGCCTTTTCCATACCTAATGAATGGATAGTTTGAATTCCAGAGATTTATGTTATTTTTAACCACAAGCTATGCTCTCAAAACATAGGTTATCTCCCTCCCTACTAAATAATAATAATAAAAATCTTTAGTTTCTTTAAACAAAGAAAAAATATATAAAATTTTATACAGATTTCTCACAATGTAATCTTATTCAAAGTTTTTCCAGACAAGAGCACCAGCTAACATGCCATGCAGCTGTGTTCCCAATTTTTTCCACTTTTATTGGTCTCCTAAAACTTTCTGTTTAGAAATTACCTCATGCAAGTTAATAGCTCCACTGATATCATTCTATATCTAGAAAGTTAAACACACCTATGATTTGATTTAAAGCTGAAACTAGTATTTGAAAAGACCAAGACTCTGACCTACAACTCCAGTGAATTACGAAACCTCCCTATTTCTAAATGAGCTTGTCTGAAAGTTTAAAGATGAATTTCAGAGTAAAAATTCTTAAAAAAAAAATAAATAAAAAGTATACTTTAAAGCATAGTTTCACAACTGAATGATGAAAAGCTCATAAGAAAAAACAAACAAACAAAAAGAAACCACAGTTCACAATAGTATTGGCAGGCTGCCATTTACTTTCTCCTTATGTCCTACAAGTGACAGCAGACGTAGACAAAATGAACAGGCAGACTGAGATACTTCTCTAGTTGGTCTCCTTTTATTACCTCAGGTGGAGCAGAAGATAAAGAATCACTCTCAGTGGCACAGCTTTTCCAGGCAACCTGTGCCAGTACCTCACCACCCTCATAGTAAAGGGTTTCTTCCTTATACCTAATCTAAGTCACCCCTCTTTTAGTTTAGAATTACTACTCCTCATCTTATCAATACACTATCTGGTAAAGTGCTGCCTCTCCAGCTTTTTCATAGGTCCCTTTTAGGTACTGGAAAGATACTATAAGGTATCCCCAGAGCCTTCTCTTCTCCAGGCTGAACAACCCCAAAAACAATGGTTGGAGGGTATCTGAGACAATATTTACAGAGAGAAAGTCTGTACTTCATTAAACTGAAAAAAATAATAAAATTGTCCTCTGTTATTGTTCTGCTATTCCATATTGTACTAACTCTCCTGTTCAGCTATAATTTGGTTGCCTTATCTTCCCTACTTGAGTCTGACATTGCTTTTTCTTTGTAGCACAGGGCTTTAACTATATACTCAGAGTGTTCACTATCATCCATAGTTGCAATTGAGATATATTGAATATATAGTTGTGCACATCTGTTTATCTTCATAAATTCTTTTGGACTACCCCACAGATCCACATACAAATAATGGAAATATTTACTCAACATTCACTAATCTATCACTTGGTAATGCAAGACTTATAAAAGAAAACAAGCACAATGTTCTATACCTGTCCCGTGCACCACTATATCTTCTGCTCTATAGTCACCACTGTATCTTCTGGTCTACAACCAAATAGAGATCTACAAGACAGTAACTCTAAATGGAGTCCTCAGTGATTTGATGAGGTGAATCATTCACTGCATGAAGATGTTTGTCATTAGAAAATTACTGAGTACAAGTAATCCCACAAAATGGGGAAGTACTTCATTATTCACACCTGTTCTCTCACTTCTGGGAGCAGAGGTACCTAAACAGTAGAGTTTTTCTTTAATAAATATAAGTGCTTGAAGATTAGAAGTTTGCCTTTACTAATCACCCACACCTCCTCATTACTTGGAAGACAGAGGACATGGTGGCCCATTTCAACACAGAGAGAGGAAATAATAGTCCCTTTCCTTTGGTTACATACAGAGCATAGAGTAACTGGAGTCTGACTTCAGATGCCTTAATAACGTTAAACACTTTATTAAGACATAATTAGATGGAATGAGACTGGGCCATAAAGTCTTGGTTCGTTGTTGTGCGTCCAGAAGTACTGCAACCATGCAGATACAGCAAAAAGTGCCTACAGGCACTTACAGCCAAGGTGCAGAAACACCTTCAGGAACCATCGGTATAAATGCAAAGAACTTAGCCATGTCCCCTACATCAAGCTGCAGGGAAATAGCAAATGTGCAGTTTCACCAGATGTTTTTAATTGCTAGTAAACATCTGATAATTATTCAATCAAATGAGGCACTAGATCTATATCAAATAGTAGCTTATGAATTGAAAAACAAACAAACAAAAAAAAATGGCCCTTTTACCCCTGTATATTGTTTTTGTTTTTAAAGTCTAAAAATTTTTTTTTTTTTTTTTTTTTTTCATTTTGCAGTTACAGATAAGGTCTTGGGAGAGATATGCTTCCTTCTACTTTTTTAGCAATGACATACCATCCAATTCCTTTATCAGTCTGAATAGTCTTATCCACTATCTTCAAGAAACGTGAGTGATACAATGCCACAGGTTCCGATTTCTGATATTTAAAGATATTTTCTTAAAAACAAACAAACAAACAAAGAAAAACTACCTAAACTACCTAACCAGTCATTATATAAAAATCTACTTAATCAACTACATGCTCATAAAACCATACTACTTGCCTTGTTTGTTGTTGTTGTTGTTGTTCTTGTTTTTTTGTTTTTTTTTTTTAGTTGGTTGGTTGGTTTGGTTTGGTTTTGGACCTTTATATGTTCTCCCCATGAGATATATGCTTAGAGATAACAGTCAGAAGCAAAGAAGGAAGGTTCATTTAAAGCCTAATAGCTACTGCTCCATAAGATGCCTTATCTCTACACTGTTGCTCTAGATGGAAAGAAAGTGTAAGGCAGTTAATCTAGAATAAGTATATTAGAATAATTATTCCTTTATAGGTATTTAATATTCCCATAAATACAGTCTTCTATGTTCTAGCTTTCACAAGGTCTCAAATCACCTTTATTCATGTTATTTGTCCTCCTTGTCTCTTTTATATGTATGGAAGTTACCCACATGAACAGGTGAGAACTACCGCACTGTCTCTGCAAAGACACTGAGGTTACAGCATACCTCCCTGTTCAAATGACAGAAAAATAGAACTTTTTCAGAATTTGGTCCATTTCTGCAGACATTTTTATGTCCTCTTATCTTATTGGTTTTCATCTTAAATAAGTAATGAAATAAGTAATCTTGCTCATATTTTTTTCTTTTTTGAAAGGATATTTACAATTGATGGATTTTGTTGCCAGTTCTACCAACTCATTTTGAGATGTTAAAAGTAGTGATATATTATTACAATAAGCAACAGATTCTGATAACTGTAATCATTTTATTTCATCAGTGAAGTTCTACATCTAAGAATCAATGAATCCATCCAACTTCCTTTGTATAGGAAATTCTACTAACTGAGGAATTAAAACTCAGTTTAAAGGCTTCAGATACAGCAAGATTTGAGACCATGTAACATTCCATATCTGTTTCTGAACCTTTTCTTCTCTCATCTTAGCTTCTAAAAGAGGTGACAAGAATGTGTAACCTACATTCAACATTCATGCAAATTTTCTGTGAATAAATTGGAATTGTGCAGAAACTGGTCGTAAAATCCTGTGAGATTTATTAATGATCAATTACTCTCAATAACATAATATTCCTTGGGAAAGTGTCACAGTGAAGACTAAATAATGATCTTCTAAAGCTAGAAGAAAAATATTCAAGCTCATGTGGATTTTATTTATTATATTTATTATTATTTATTATATTTATTATATATTTATTATAAAAATTTATTCAGTTTAAAAGTATAAAAGCCAGTTAAAAGTCCTGAGTGAATATAAGAAAACAGGTGTGATTCATCCAGTCTACTTACAGACTAATTTTATTCAAAAATTCTTAACCTAAAGTAACAGACAAGCCCATGGCTAAAATATGGGGGACATCACGTGGGATTTTTTTATTTTTTTTTTCTTTCCAAAGTGCTTAGCATAAGCCTAGGTTTCCACTGATTTGAACATATCCTCAGAGTTAAGCTCTTGCTCAAGTGCTTCCCTGAATTGAAGCAAAATTGAGGGATATAGAAAACTAATAAAGTGAAAAACTCACAATAATTTGAAATCCATCTAGCATGTACTCCTGGAGATTTTGCGAAGCTTTGCTTTAATACCTATGTATTTCTGACACCAGTATGGTAGCACCACAGAATAAACCTGTGAAAAGTAGGAAAATTAAAGTCTAAGACACGGATCCAGCAACTGAACTACAGTTTATTTCATGCCCCCAAAAAGCCAAATCTATTTTACATGGGCTAGAAAAATAAGAATAGAATGAATAAAAAGTTGAATATGAAACAAAAAGCATTAGAAAATGAGAGTATATACCAATGATGTCATAATACAAGAAATTCCAGCTTCTTCAAAATGAATATTTTTCTTTGGTTCATGGAACAAGTCATCTAACAAAGAAGAACCTAGTTGTTTCACAAATAATGGCTGATTTTTAAATATGTGCGAATTTATGTTAGTTTATAATAATCTTGGTTATGTGGCCTACCTTTTCATTCAAAATATTCAATTCTATCTGCTAGGACAGCTGCTGTGATTTGAAATGGTGTCTGTCCAATCTGAAAAGATTGAAACAAAAGGAAGTAACATACATTTTCAGCCACTTTGATACCTACTTAAAATAATTTTTTATTTCAAAACAATATGTTGTTATAATGCTGCTTCACAGTAGGCCAGACTTTGTAGATGGCAGAAACACTAAATATAATGGCTACTCTGTGAAGCTTGTATTTATAATTTAATATCAACATTTTACTTAAGTAGCTTTTTAGCAGCTTAAGTAGCTTAAGTAGCATTTTACTTAAGGTCAGCTGCCACAATTAAAGTTTTATAATCTATTTCAATTCCATCCTCATTACTTGTTGGTTTCTGAAAGTCTCATCTCACATAGCAGAATTTCACAAATTCATTTTCTTCTGAAAGATTGGAGCTACACTCCAAAGTTGAAACTAAAACTTGTAAAGCCTTAAAGAACCCTCTAAATGCTCAATAGTTTCTCAGAAAGCAACCAAAGCAGAGCAGTTGTGTTTCATCATGGGTATAATAAATTTAGTTCAGTGAATTATTATTCTGTACTGCACAGGGATTTAGAAACACTCCAGTCATCTTTACATAGTCCAGTGCAAAATAATTAAATAAATAATTTTTAAAAATATGTTTCCTTACTTTCAAGATGATGGTAGACATCATGATGATAGTGAAACAGAAAAAGACTAAGGTAAGCAGGTTGTGAAAATGAGTAGATGAATAAGAACTAGAAATGGCATGGTATTTTCCCTCTTTTTAAGGGCCTAAGAAGACATTTGGAGAAAAACTCCTTTTTTTTTTTTTTTTTTTTTTTTTTTTTTTAAAGGTTTATAATAATATTTTTTTAAAAATTTTTTTTTTTTTTTTTTTTTTTTTTTTTTTTTTTCAAGGTTAGCCTTAGCATCTTTTAGCAATTTTTTTAGCAAGGTTAGCTTTTGTGCAGAAGAAGACCGGCTTGGCTGAACAGAGAGTTGTGGCTTGAGCTTGGGAGAAAAAAGAGGGTTTATAGTCTTTGGAAACGAGGGCAGGCCACTCAGGGGAAGTATAAGGATGTTGTGAGGTGGTGCAGGGACAAAATTAGGAAGGCCAAAGCTCATCTGGAGCTCAATCTGGCTACTGCTGTTAAAGACAACAAAAAATGTTTTTATAAATACATCAGTACAAAAAAGACAACTAAGGAGAATCTCCACCCTTTACTGGATGCGGGGGGAAACGTAGTTACCAGAGATGAGGAAAAAGCTGAGGTGCTTAACGCCTTCTTTGCCTCAGTCTATAGCAGCAAAATCAGTTGTTCTCTGGACGCCCAGTACCCTGAGCTGGTGGAGGGGGATGAGGAGCAGAATGTGGCCCCCACAATCCACGAGGAAATGGTTGGCAACCTGCTAGAGCATGTACGCAAGTCAATGGGGCCGGATGGGATCCACCCAAGGGTATTGAGAGAACTGGCGGAAGAGCTTGGCCAAGCCGCTTTCCATCATTTATTGGCAGTTCTGGCTATCAGGGGAGGTCCCACTCGACTGGCGGCTAGCAAACATGATGCCCATCTACAAGAAGGGCCGGAGGGTAGACCCAGGGAACCATAGCCCTGTTAGTTTGACTTCAGTGCCAGGGAAGGTCATGGAGCAGATTATCTTGAGCATCATCATGCGGCACCTAGCTACTAGGTAGACTGCTACCTAATCACTACTTATCACTACTTACTGGTATCAATTAAGCAAGCATCGAATGGTGAAGTCTACAAAATTCTGTTCATTTTATTTCTAAAGTATGCTTCTATGATTCTAAGAAATGCATACTTTTTTTTCTTTTTTGGTCCCTTCATTTGTTTCACCCTTTCTCACTTCCTTGCATCAAGTAAGAAAAAAAATTCTTGTTTGCAGAAGTTACAAGTCCATGCATATAAAGAGTCCAGCTCATAGGAAATTTAAGAGAGAGTAATGGATTACAATTATTTTAAGCATAAAAAATACCTTCCTCACCACATCCTTTCATCAAAATATTTACAGATTTTTTTCTTGCCACAAAACTACTTAGTCTTTTCTGCACATTGACTGTATTCAAACAGGCTTTAAGGCCATGTCACTTCCTGAAAATAAATTAAATTCATGAACAAGCCAAAGAAATGATTAGTATGAAATAAATATCATGCTGTTCTCTTGATTATAGGGAAATCTGAGAGAATTCATTTGAAAAGTCTCTCTGTGGGATACAGCAGGGGAGCTCAGCATCAAAAATATGTTGAATAGCAGTAAAACAAGATTATTTTTTGTTTCCCCTAAATATATATCATACCTCCAAAATATATGTTTCCCTATCCCTTTTGGTAAGGCATTAAGAATATGTTACTGTACCTCTAAAATAATAATAATAAATGCATGGAAAAAAAAAATCTAAAAGAAAAGATTGGCTTCCTTTACACTCTTTCTCTCTTGCATATTTTGACTCACCTAATTTAACATCTGTAATTTATGAGCTTACAGCTTACACCTAAAAATGAAAATCAAGATGTGTAGGAAAAGCTCCATGTGTCAAAGGTGAATTACACTGTACTGGTGCAGATTTCCTCTTCAGCCTTAGAACCACTGAACTCTCTCCATGAACAGCTGTATTTCTGTTTTAATCAGAAAATGACCCAGGAGTAGATTCAGGGGCTCTGTGGTGTTCCAGGTCTGGTTTAGATTATTCAAATATTCTTGCTGAGCATGATAGCATGCCTCTGGGATAGGGGAGTACAGACACATAAAAACTTCCAGAGCTCCTGCTGAGCCAATGTTGGCCCTGGAATAAACAGCAAAAATTGTTGCCTGCCACAAGAGCTTGGCTTTTTTTTATAATTACTTAGTCTGTAAGAGAATTTGTAAGAAAAACATAAGGTCCTCTGCAGTATTCTTTCTTACTTTTTCATTATGTGTTAGCTTCCTCATAGTCTGTATTGTGAGTTTTATTGTGAACTAGTAAGCAGCGTTCAGACTCATGCAGAGAACATCTCTCCACCCCTCCTCCTTGACTATGTAGCCCTTCTGTCTGTCCCTTCTATTTCAAGCAAAGCAATTCAACTTGAATACATGAAGTGAGTGTCCGTGAGACATAGGAGATCAAGAGGTTTTACAGCCCCATAGCTGAAAAACTTTGCTCTACTGGCAATTCTTGTACTAAGGACCAAAGGTGCTCTTTAAAAGGAGCTTAGACCTCTCTTTGGAAAGCCTTGAGCAAAGTTAAAAGGTATATGTAGTAGCCCATGTTTTTATGTGTTTTGGTGTCATTGTCTATGCATAAAGTTAAATCTTTTTGTATACCAGCAATCTGCATGCACTTCCCAAGTGATCCACAGAATCACAGAATCACAGAATTTATAGGTTGGAAGAGACCTCAAGATCATCGAGTCCAACCTCTAACCTAACCCTAACAGTCCCCACTAAACCATATCCCTAAGCTCTACATCTAGACGTCTTTTAAAGACTTCCAGGGATGGTGACTCCACCACCTCCCTGGGCAGCCTGTTCCAGTGCCTGACAACCCTTTCAGTAAAGAAGTTCTTCCTAACATCTAACCTAAAAATCCCCTGGCGCAACTTAAGCCCATTCCCCCTCGTCCTGTCACCAGGCACGTGGGAGAACAGACCAACCCCCACCTCGCTACAGCCTCCTTTGAGGTATCTGTAGAGAGCTATAAGGTCGCCCCTGAGCCTCCTCTTCTCCAGGCTGAACAAGCCCAGCTCCTTCAGCCGCTCCTCGTAGGACTTGTTCTCCAGGCCCCTCACCAGCTTCGTCGCCCTTCTCTGGACCCGCTCAAGCACCTCCATGTCCTTCTTGTAGCGAGGGGCCCAAAACTGAACACAATACTCGAGGTGAGGCCTCACCAGAGCCGAGTACAGGGGGACAATCACTTCCCTAGCCCTGCTGGTCACACTGTTTCTGATACAAGCCAGGATGCCGTTGGCCTTCTTGGCCACCTGGGCACACTGCTGGCTCATATTCAGCCGTCTGTCCACCATCACTCCCAGAAGTTGTAGTAGTAGTCACAATCCCTAGTAGTTGTGATATAAAAATGTTTTAACATGTACATATGCATGATTTCTTTCCCCTATTGCCACTTCTGAGCTGTTTTTGAGGTAAGACAATCTGAGCAGAGCCAAGATCAACCTGAGCTTGGAACTCTAGAGCTGTGATATTAATTTTTCTTCACCAGCTGTTACTGTGACCCAAGGATTGAAATGATGAAGTTAAAGATTTTTTTTTTTTCTCACAATAAAATAAAATAAAATCATATATTACATCATAAAAGCAACAACTTCCATTCACTTTTCATGCTCTTCCTGAGGAAAACCACACTAACTTCATAGAAGCAAGGATACCAAGATATTCAAAAAGAATAAACAAGTCCAATCCCCTCCTCATTTAACTTCTGTTCCAGATTCTGCAGCTTAGCCTGGTCCCCTGGTAAAAGCCCTAGCACAGATCAACCATACCAATGGGGATGTATGATAGAAAAAGACAGGATAAATTTATTAAAAGCTCTCTAAATATTGTTTTCCTTTGTGAGCATTTGTAAAACACCTTGGAGATGTTTTCCAGTCAAAGCTGAGAGAACGTAGGGAAAGGAAGGACTTGCAATTAGAAATGAGAACACATCAGAGGTTTTTATTGTGAAATAGAAGGAACTTATTGTAAAATAGAAGCCAGAAAGAAAGAAGAGTCCCCACTAAACTGCCTCGAGAATAAACATACTACTATGCTTTAATATTTTTCTATTTCAGTTTCTTCCCAATAAGAGCTGAAGAGCAGTGTGACAGGGTGCAACAGAGGACATTATGCTTCTCTTTTTATTACAACCACTACATAGAAATTGGATGGTAAGATAAAAAAAGGAGATAGATATGACTATGAAGAACACAGCTATAAGAAAAAAACTTCAGCATTATTTTGACATAAAACAATAACAATCCCCCCTTATTTATGGTATCAACAATGAATTATCCTTCAGTACTACTGTTACAGCAACAAACAATATATTTTACTTCAGCTTCAGTTATTCACCTAATACATCATCATTTGCTAAGAAATTGAAGTATTTAATAGGAAGTAAGAAAGATTAATAAATGTACTATGTACAAAGAAAAGAAATGCATTGATCTAAAAAAAAAAAAAAAAAATCACTGATCTCCAATTCCAGGTGACTTAGACACATTTATTTAAAAGAATCTCAAAAAAACAAAATATGTTAAAAAAAAAATAAATGAATCTAAGCCTTGCTGACACTGGATATTATCACAATGCTAAGCTAACTTGGGATTGCATTCTATTATACAGATATGATTATATGAATCATGCTGTGGTGTGGGTGCTTTCTGTCCCTCAGACAAGTGGCAGTATTTATGCAATTAAGTGAAAGATAAATAGTAGAGGAGGATAACAAATATGAACTCTGATGGGCTTTTTTTTTTTTTTTAAAAAAAAAAAAAAAAAAAGAAAGAAAGAAAGATGTAAAGCTTTGTTTTAAAACATCCTAAACCCATTATTTCCACCATATTCTAAAATTACTAGCTACATGCTTCAGTTGTTTATCCTGAATGTTTCTACGATTCATAGAAATGGCCCAGGTGATTCAGGACAGGTGTAACTGCTTGCCAACAGACAACTTACAGGTTAGACCTGCACAGGTTTAAGAATAAGATGAATGCAAAAAAATTTCTTCTCCTCCTCCTACTTCCACCTGTAGCCTCATGTCATTTTCTGGGCTAATCATAACCTCCTTTTGGTTTCAATCCACTTTCAACTTGGCTGTCAGTGAAATCATCTCCAGGACCAGCTCCAAGACTGACAAACATTTCCAACAGCCTGGTTTGCCATTGGCAGAAGAATTCCTTGAGTCAGGTTCACTCCAAAGCACTCACGGACTAGAACATCTCTCATCTGGCACCCAAGATCTGAGACATTCAGAGGGTGAATGGGTGCCAACCACTTCCTAAGGAAAAAATGACACCATTTGAGCTAATGAAAGGCTTTCTCTTTTAAACATATGTTTATATAGAATATAAGTATGTATACAGACAATAAGCTTTTCAGTATATCATATGATTTTATTCTGTTTGTCTGCATAACTAAAAAATTATTTCAGCAGGAGTTTCAGAAGAAGGTGACAAAAATTTGTGGGAAGAAGATGGAAGCATTTTAAGTATGAATATCTAACAAGATTTTTACTGGCATCTTATAACATTTGATAAGAAGGTATATTTCAGCCATACTAGAAGAACTAAATACTTTGAATCTTACCATTTGAATCATTTAAATGAAAGTCCCCCTTTTGGACATAATAGAAATGAATATCCTGACCCTGACTTCACATGATTGTAATAGGGTATGTGATATTGGTTTTCAGAGAAATGGTATTGGCCATTGTCATCTTTAATGTTCAGTCTGCTTATCAAAGCAAAGGTGAAAAACAGAGGATAAATTAAAATGCATACTAAATATCTCTAGCATATTTTTTGTTTGAAAAAAACAGCCATTTTAATTTTTATATTTCTTACCAAATAGCAGAAATGTGCTTACAGAGACAACAAACTGAATCCCTGCAAGTAAAACAAGAAGTGAGATTTAATGCACCATCGACGTACTCCTCAGTTTAGCTCTTTCCTACACTCATGATGTGATAGAATCAAATATATTTGTTTTAGATATCTTGCAACTTCACCAATCTTCCAAGATTAAGAAATTGCAAAGCCTGCCCACAGCTTCCTCTTCTCCCTCCAACCTCCAGCCCCACCAGGATGCCTCTGATCAGGGCATGCAAGTGTGGTGCTGCCTGGGTGCACAAGGAGAGGAATACATGGGCACTTTGAGACAAATTACAGAAATGTGTTTTGAAATCCATTGTCTGTAAATATACTCTCAGAAAACTGCAAGAGCTGAAAGTTCATGAGAAACAAACCCAAACATAATTTAAAGGTGGATGAACAGAATTCATTGTAATCTAGTAATAGTGGAAATATTTTGGCTATGTTAACTCTACTTGACAATCACCATGTCATACAGATAAAAGTGAATTTGTTATTATACATAATTTCGTCACGGACAGGGTGGTGAAGAATTCCAATGGGCAGCCCAGGGAAGTGGTGGGGTCTCCATCCCTAGAGGTATTTGAGAGATATGTGGACATGGCACTAAGAGACATGCTTTTAGTGATGAGAATTAGTAGGTTGGGCTGACAGTTGGACTTAATGATCTTGAAGGTCTTTTCCAACCTAAATGATTCTATGATTCCATTTTCAACAACCTGTACTAGCTTCAGAACAACAGTATCTGACCATTCCTCAGAGTTTCTTTCTGTTAAAATGCAGTTTCACAGAAGGCAAGAACTTATCTCAAATACCTACTTGCATGATTTTCTTCCTGTAGATGAACTTCGTAGGTTAATTATTAAAAATGTTAGGAAGGTATTAGTGCTACACTGTGAACTAGAATGATAAATTGATAGAAAGTATCAGCCAAGAAAAGTGATCTGACTGACCACTCAACCTGATAGGTTAGAATCTCATATCTGGCTTTCCCTCTCCAGATTCTTCTGGTGTATAGAGTCTAAATCTTTGCCTCCACCCGGAGAGGTAACACACCAAGAAATTAAATGAACATCTACTGTGGCAAAATTTACACATAGGCACACCTCTCACAGCCCTTCCTTGGCAGTATCCTCTGAGCCATGCTAGAATGAAAACATTGCTAGAAGCTAGATCATGAAGGTCTTAGTTCAGATTCTGTATCTTCTGCAGGTCATATCATTCCTGTACAAAAATAATCGGTTTTCTATATTCCTCATGCCCTAATGTAATACAACAGGAAAACCTAACGCTTCTGGAACTCACTGTGATTATGATAGAGATTTGGTTTGTAATGTCAGGAAGGTAAATACAAACAGCATTATGGAGAGATTTGCTTGAAATAAGTTATAAAGAGCCCCTGGACAAGTTGTAACACATTAAAGAATGTAGAATAAGCGAATGAGAAGAGAGAAGGCTAAATAAAAATATTATATTATTAGAGTGTTCTCTCCTGATCCCAGGAAAATAAATAAATAAATAAATAAATAAATAAATAAAATAAAATAAAATAAAATGATTAATACACGGATGGCTCAGAAGTCAACTGGTCACCTGCCAGCCAGCCCATTTTGCCACCTCTGGTCTGCCAACACAGCTGAATTTCTAGCTTTCCCAGCTCAATTGCTTCTAACAAAATAAGATTTATTTATTTATTTATTTATTTTAACTACATGAGGGAACTAATGGGGAAAAACTTGAAGCAGGAAAAAGGCAGGAATTTTTCAGTGACCTTCACTGCTGCAGCACATCAAGTGTTTTCTGTTTCTGCACGAAATTAATGCCCCCCATTTAACTGTCTCCCTTGATAACTGCAATACTTGCTTTTCAGGAGCTCTCATAAGGTGCTCTTCCAAAGTAAAATGCTCCTGTTGATGTTTCTCTGAAATGCATCAAAAGATAAGCAAACTCTCAACTCATTTTCACCAGGGCTTGGTATAAAATCCAACTTCTCTGCCTCCAGCTTTGCTATGGGAAAGTAAATAAATAAATGGATCCCTCTTAGGCATGAATTTCTGCATACATTGGTACCATAAAAATGAATTATAAAATATGAACAAAAAACCTTGTAAATTGTGTACAGCAAAAGGGAACATTCATTTGCATACATCATGTAGTAATGCCTGTAATAACTCCACTCTGTCTAGTTAAAAATAAGTCCTGATTTTAGATTTTACAAAGCTAATTAATAAGTCACTGATCATTGCACAGCTGGAAACAAGAACAACTGCTTTTCATAGCCTGTTTGCTGCGGTCAAGACACTCATTCAAACAAAAATGTTTACATAAATGGCAGTTACACAAGCAACCTCCCCATAGAACCTCTGAAAGCAATTTCTAAAGTTTTTGTTTGTTTTCCAAAGAACTGTTCTATTCCAGCTCTCTCAGAGAGAGTACTTATCACCTTGTAATGATTTCTAAATATAAGGCAATTCTTTCCTGTCTGGAATTTGTCTCAGCACTGGTCAGAGCTGAAGCCTAGCTAAGTCATATCTCACTCTTCGGTTTTGTAGAATCATAAAACCATAAAATAGCTCAGGTTGGAAGGGACCTTAAAGACCATCTAGTTCCAACCTCCATGCCATAGGCAGGGATGTCACCCTCTAGATCACGTTGCCAGGGCCTCATCCAACCTGGTCTTAAGCACCTCCAGGGAAGGGGCATCCACAACTTGTCTTGGCAACCTGTTCTAGTGCATCACCAGCCTCTGAGTGAAGAATTTCCTGCTAACCACTAATCTAAATCTCCCCACTTTTAGTTTAAAACTATTCCTCCTTGTCCTGTCATTATCTGATTGAGAAAAAGGTCTCTCTACATCTTTTTTATAAACCCCCTTTAAATACTGAAAAGCTACAATGAGGTCACTCTGGAGCCTTCACTTCTTTAGGCTGAATAGCCACAGCTCTCTCAGCCTTTCTTCATAAAAGAGGTGCTCCAGCCCTCTGATCATCTTTGTAGCCTTCCTCTGGACCTATTCTAAGAGAACAACCTTCTTGTGCTGGGGGCTCCAGACCTGGATGCAGTACTCCAAGCGGGGCCTCACAAGGGCAGAGCAGGTCTCCCTCCACCTGCTGGCCACTCCTCTTTTGATGCAGCCCAGGACGTATTTGGTCTTCTGGGCTGCAAGCACGTTCTGCTGATTTTCACTAATGAGTACAAAACAAAAAATAAAGGAAAGGATTTAACATTCTGGTCTGCTTGGCCATAAAAATATCAGCCTATATCAGGATCCTTGTTATCCTAGTGTCAACTACAACAGAAAGAACTGGATTTTCTCAGTTAGTCAGTTTTACAGAATCTGATTTATAATGTGATCACCTCTTAAATGTCCATGGAAGATCTTATCTCACCAGGATGGTGCTGTGTACACTATAAAACTGGGTTTATGACCTTTGGAAGTGTAAAGTGTAAAGTAAGGCTCATAAACACATAGTTCTCCTACAATAGGATCCTAGTAACTAGAATTGAACAAACAAATCAAAAATCATAAAATCTCTTAAAAATATATCTGTTATTTGAGATGGCACTCCTGTTCTGGTTAAACTAAAATTCCTATTCCAAGAATTTACTTTTCAACTGCTCTGGGTTCTTGCTCTACTCAGTTCTAACATACTTACCAACTGCTCCAGTTATTGATTTTTTTCAGTATGATTTGGCAATGTTCTCTTTGGCTTTTGTTTGCATAGAGGTAACTTAATATAGAAGGAGCAACAAAGTAAGAAATAATCACAGACAGACTTTTCTTTGATGATTGGAACCACATTGTTTGCCTTTAGTTCTGTTAGTGTTAGGCTTTGAATCCCAAGCAGAGCCCAACAGCTGGCACAGTGCAGATGAGCAGATGACAGTGCATTCCCCGGAAGTCTTGCTGAGTCAACGTACACACATTTTTCTGATACATGTGCCAGTTAAAGAGATTAATGCTCACAACTGACCTCAGCTGGAAGACACTTCTCAGTCCCATCTGCTGACCAGAATTTCTGAGGCAATCACTTCATTATTTGTTTTAGACAAAATAAGTTAGGTCAAAACAATCAAAACACAGTATGTATGCAAGCTAAGTTCTTTGAACTGGAGCAAGTATGAGAGGAAACAGACAAGCAACTTAATTGGCATATGAGGCAAAGGTGTTTTCTGAAAGAAGGCTTATATTGAAAAGCTATTGCAGTAACATAAATGATAATATTGTCATGGGTTTTGATTTATACAGTAATCTGTATATAATCACAAACAAGGGAACTCATTGTCTTTAGAGCATGCATATGGGTTGCAGGAGACCAGAGCTATGACCAAAGTGCCAGTGTGCCCTAGAGATCAGTGCTTTCAAAGCTACTAACCTCTTTGACACTAGTCAATATTCACCCATAAAAACTTCAGTGCTGTTTATTTTTTAACAGCAAAAGTCATGGGGTTCTCCATGTCATGCCTTAACCACCTCGTGTGGAGTCTCTGGAGGCTGAAGTACAGAGCCTCATCCCCCACCACAGGAGAAGAAGCAGAGTGGCCGCTCCAGTTTCCCTCTTGTACAAGGTTCAGTAAAAACTCCACAAGACAAAAACAAGGTGTGGGGTTTCACTGTGACCCTTCACAACTATCATAACTTTCAGTAAATCAAAATTTCAGGGACTGGCACACCACTACCATGTAAAACATGAATTCTCCCATGTCAGGGGAACTCCCTCACATAGCACAGAAAGGGCAGGATGACAGCAGAGACTTCATCACAAAACAAACTTACCAATTCCAGAGATAAAACTGCTTGCTTTCTGGCAGCAAGTCATGCTTCATTTGCCTCTGGTTGCTTGTAGAGAAGGTGAATGACTGCGCCAGGCATGGTCTGTGGATGGACATTTGTTATAGCAATTATGTTCAAGAGTACCTTCATTTTAAATAACTAGAAAAGCCTATGAAAAGTCAGTCTGGTATGTCAAATTGGTTATAGAGGCTGGTGTCAGCTTTGTGATCTTAGACAAAGATTTTTGTATTTTTCCTTTAAAATTAATAATAATTTTTAAAAAAGTAAAAGCACATGCTGACCCACATTCCCTTGTAAACTTCTGGCAGCTTTCCATTACTCCAACAACATGAACCAGCTGTAAACTCTGATGGAGAACCAAACAGCCAGAGCATACTGATAAACCAGATCCCCAGTATTTTGCCATGTTTTTCTACTCTCAACATTGTATTATTTACAATTTTCCAAGACTAACCCAGTCATAAATACAGAAAGCAATCATTCTGCATGTACTGTGGTATGTTTTAATCTTTGATCACATCTGCACCAGGCTAACTATTTTCTTTACTTCACAGGAATCTTTGAACCTTCTATTTGAATTCCACCACCTCCTATATAGCTGTGCGATTACTGAAGATGTATTTGACATTAACAGAATGAACAAAGATTCAAAATCACAATTTAGAACACTTTTTAATTAGTGGGATCAAGGAGATCAATCTTTCAGTAACTTGACACTACCACTGAAGCATAAATATCTGGAAAACAGATTCCTTGCATATTTGCATTTATATATACATATATATATAATCTTCTAAGTGCACATAATAAAACTAGCTTGTGGTTTTCAGACCTTTCACAGAAATAACTGATGGCTTCTTTAGTGGTCACCAAAAATGATAGATAATCCAATGTTTTCTTCTGCCCAGGATACATCCAACCTACTTTCATATGCTCCACTTTTCCACCATTCATTTTGGATACATCTCCCATTCCTCTCTCCTGCTTTCAAGTTTCAGTTATCATCTACACTTACCTCATCCCTGTCCTTTCTTCCCAGCTCATCCTCTTCCCAGGGCCTCAGTGCCACCCTTTTCCAGAAACAACAACTGTCTTTTAAGGGGCAGGATTTCATCTGTAATACTGCTGGCCATTGTCTTCTCACTCAGTACTGTTAGTCCCTGACTGGCCCTCGCCTTCCTGCAGAAAGGAGACAGCTCCCTGTGGATAACACTGTGGTTTCCAAAATAACAAGCAAAGAGGGATTTTTAAAAGGGATGTTAATTTTTAATGGGATTTAAGAGCAAAAACCTCAGAACCACTTTGAAAATACGACCTTAGGACGGCCCTGTAGCTTGAACACACAAAGTTTTTTGACCAGAGTTTCTAGTACAGTCTTATGGCGCTTGACCTCTTCCTTATCCCTCTCTGTAAAGATGGTGTTTAATAATTTAGGGAAAGGTAATCTCACAAGCTCAAGAGATCCTGGCAGATATTAGAAACAGACTGTCTCCCCATTTTCTAACAATAAAGCAAAGAGCCAAGTAAATGTTTAAAGATCTTAAACTTACTGAAACACACATACCCAGAGCCTGCCAGAATAATGGGGGAGAATTTATCCAGGAGGGTCATGATGGCCAGAAATTTTCTTTACCGGCTTGGCCCAGGGGTTTTGTGCTGCCAGCCATTTGACAGCTCGGCTGTGGAGCAGCTGGATCCCACTCTGACTTTGTACAGAACAGATGCAAATCACAAAGGAGGCCAAGCACAACTAAGAAATAAAATAATGAGAGTCACTTGCATAATTTCTGAGGTAAATAAACCATGGTTTTGGCTAAGTGTGGGGACACTCACACCATTTGAACATAACCATCTGGGGTCTGGAGACAGCACAGCCATGGTTTGCAGTAGGTAACAGAAACCATGCCAGGTTTTTCTTAGCACAGGGGTTTCTCGATCCTGTGGACATGCCCTCACAGATTTTCTGCAAGTCACTGTTCAAAATCATTGTTTTTTTTTTTGTGTGTGTGTGTTTGTTGTTTGTTTGTTTGTTTGTTTTAGGTTACCAAAGTATATCAGTTTCCAGTCATAGCACCTCCTCTACTAGACACTGGCACACAGAGAAAAATGTAGGGTCTCAGATCCTTTTCCCCTGTGGGAACAAAGGTATTAAATCCCACCTAGACCTAGCTCATTGTGTCAATGACTCAAATTAATTGCTCACCACAAGCTGGCCATCTGGCCTCTATGAGCAATATGTGGAAGTAGCTATTTTTTTCGCATTTATTCTCTCTAGAGACCACTAACTTGTTCATAGAAATAGTGAGTGGCATGTCCCACATTCTAAGAGTCTTTCCAGATCATGTTTTCATTATACCAATAGCATTGGTATAGTATTGGTACAGCATTTCCTGTAGAGGAAATAATTATTTTCACAATTAATACTAGAGTAGAAATCAAGAAGTAAAAGAAATTTAAAATGAATGAAAGCAAACACAAATGCAAAAGTAAGGATATAAGTCTTCTCTCTCAGAAGTATCACATTACCTTTCATCTACATATCAGATAAACATCTTCCCCAATACCAGACACATTGCTTGATAAAAATTTTCCAGGCCTTCAAACAAGGGTGAATTTCTTATAGTTCACAACCTATATCCAATGGCTTGGATTTAGGACTAAATACATTTGATAATAAACAAACAAACAAAAAATAAATAAATAAATAAATAAATAAAGCATTGTAATAATTTCATTCTTTATCTCTCAATACACAGCAATCGGGTACATTTCCATCCTTGGTGCATCCAGTGTATCTGGCTAATGAATACCCAGTGCTTTCTCCCAGTTTTCTATTCAAATTTCAACTACTGATTTAACAAGTTTCATAATGCAGTCTTTTTGTATGTATCATACTTAGTCTTTCATGATGGGTCTGCTATCAGGAAAACCATAGCTGGTAGACCATAGCTGCTCTACTATGCTTGGATTTGAGATGTGCAGTGATTCACTTGAGCATCCTTCCTCTTGATTATCATGCAAAAGATTGTCTGCCCATACACAAGAAGGCAGCACAGAGCTCTGGACATCTTCACAAATTTTTGGCTCAATTGTTTTCCTGAGATACATAGGCTAGAATTGCCAGGAGGGATGCGATCCTCACAAAGATGTTGAAAACAAGGTCTTTACAAGACCTTTAATTTGCAAAGGGTAAGGGAAATCATCTCACATAAAGATGATGGTTATCTCAAATGTACTTGTAATTAATCATGGAGTGTTGCAATATTGTTTCTGCTTACAGTTATTGAATCCCAAACCAAATAAATTAATGGACACAAGATTAAGACCAAACACTTCTTACTCATGGGTGTCTTTGACTGTATCCTAGTTAGCACCTTTTTGGATCCAGCATCACAAAAAATGTTCAACATCAGCAAAAACTCAACATGCATTCTGCCTGGGAGGGAACTATGGAAGATGGGAAGATTAGCTTCAGCATGTAATGGCAGCTGGGAAACTGATGAATCTTCTCAGACCCATGACACTGCCCTTCCTCTTTTCTCCATTCATTCATTTTCAAAATGGGAGTAACTTTGAACTGTCCACGAACATCAAAGAATCATTGTAAAATATTTTTCCACTCACTGCACACCAGGTGGATTGTATCTGCAGAATGCGACAGAAAAGCAAGTGTCCTGATGATTTAAGAGGGTGTGAAATACACAGAGTTTAAGAGAAACTGTCTCTCCCTAAACATTCTGACAAAGAGCAGGAGTTGGAAACGGCCTGCCTGGTTTGCCAAAGCACTGATAGTCCATCACAGAAAAAAAAAAAAAAAAAAAAAATGAACTAATAATTGATGACATAATTCTACCAGAAGCAGAAAGTATAAAACACAAATAATAATTCAAAAAGTGTTCAACAAATCCCAAGTGCAGTTAATGGGAAATTTTTATATTCTCTTCTCTAGCCCACAGCTTGAAAATTAGTTACTATTATTATTATTATTTTTAATTTTTCATTCTATAGATTCCACAGCCTTTTTTGGCTCCTTTAATTCCTATCCTACTCCTAGGGGGACCTGTCTCCTGCTTATCTGCATAGTTTGGTTTTCAAGGCTGGTCTGCATTCCAGGTCACAACAGCTAAATTAAAAATGAATTTTCGGCTAAATAATTGCTCAGATGCCACTCTTGGTCCTGCTATGGCCTTGCTGCATGCTACTAGCACCATAACCCCTCAAGACCTTGCTCAGCAGTAGTGAATCCTGTATGGTCTGCTGTCCAATCCATTGCTGCCTACCAAACAGGACTGCACCTTGCCTGCTACACCACAGTTTATGCAGCTTCCTTGCTCTCAGTGAGTTTGAACTCAGATGTTATTCCTGCTTCCCTTCTCTGCTGAATAGTCCTGCTCATTGAGTCCCATTGCTCCCACCCTACACACCTCCCCCCCAGGACCTCCTGTGCAGAGCAGTAGTTACCTTTCTCCTCCCAAAAGATAACAGAATATGGGGGATGGAAGAAACTTCAGTGAAGAAACTAGAAACTTCATAGAATTTTCTAGACTTCATAGAAGTTTCTAGTTACAGAAAATCATCCTGTGCCTGAAGAGTGTGAGGGTGCTGGACTCTGGCATCCTGAGAAGATTCTTGTGTGTATCAGATGTTAGAACTACTGCTGGGACAGATCATTTTCCTTATTTGCCGCCAAAAAAAGGGCTACAGCAGGGTATGCAAGTTCTCACTGGGACAATCTCTTGAAAACAACTTCCTGGAGACATTTGGTACTGTATTAAATTCTATTCCCCTAACTAAACTGGGGTTGTACTTTGCCAGTTGTTCACTGGCCCGGTCCTCATCTAGCACTAAGGAAAATTAAACATATCTCTAAATCTGGTCCTGTGTTTTGGCAGTTGAACCTGAAATGAGTTAAAAACTCTATTTCCAGTTCTGACACTCTTCAGCTCCCTCTCTCTGACACATAATTTAGAAAGCCTACCTTACCTCTTCTCTCTCTGCTGGGTAAATGAAAGACACTTGAAATGAATCAGAATGTCAGAATAACAAAACTGAGGGACAGGAACAAACTACCCTTGAGAAAACAGAAACTTTAGGTCTCTTTAAAGATATAGTCTCTAAACATGACCATCTTCACAGCAAATCTCAAGCAAAAGTACTTTTCGTAATTTTTACTTTCTGATCTATTACAGGCTGTGATTCACAACTCCAGTTCTGGAGATTTGACATTCCCATAGATTTTTCATGAGGCGAATGTGTGAGAAACATTTTTGAGTGACTCTTCTACATTTGCAATGTTTGTAATGCAACATGACTAGACAGGAGGTGGGATTACATGATTTCAGGTTTTCGTTGAGACTTCTTTTTGACCAAAATGTATTTTAAAGTATATATTTATTCCTTGCTTTTTTTTCTATACACCATCGATGCTTTTTTATTATTACTATTAATTTTTATTCCTGCAAGCAGGCTGCTAGAGCTGCATGACTGCAATATGGCAGAAGAAACAACCTGATTTTTCCTAATGACCACTTCAAGTGTTTTGGGAAAGGAGCAGCAAACAGGACTCAGGTTACAGAGACAGCTTCAATTTAATTTAACTGAAAACAGCTCACCAAAATGTGTCCTTTGTAAAACAGTTTGCATCATGAAAGTCAGTTTCACAGCGAAAGTGGGGAGAAATAAAGAATTATATAATATATATTACTGCAACTCTGGAGCCAAAGCAAAACACGCAATAGCTTATGTTTGTTTTGTTCTAACACACTTCACAATACGTTAGAATCCATACTACTAAAGATGAATTCATTTTCTACCAAGTGATGGTGAAGCTGCTGTTATAGCTTCAAAAGGCTACCATCTGTTCAAGTTTATTGTTTTCACCATGGTTCTCTTGTATGTGCTAGTGTTTGGACAGTTTTATAACAGAATAGACCCTGAGCCTGCACTGCTTTCTATTCCATTGTGTTTATTGCACAACTTGGTGCAAACTGTCTTTTATGTTTGATAACACTGTCTGCACACGCAGATTAGATAAAGAAGTGATTTAAGGATGTGATTTTGACATCCTGAATCTACTGCACTGCCTCTCATTAGCATCTTCCCATCATTGTTCTGGAGAACAGCTTTTAAACCATAGCCTGCACTTTGTCATAGGCCAGTATTTTAGAAAGTTTTTGTAACTTCTTGGGTACTCATTACTTCTGACTAAATATTCTAATGGGTGTGCTGGATTTTGTAACAGCTGTTTTTCCTCTAATCACTTAAAAAATTCTAAGAGAAAACTCTTGTTTATCTCTCAGTCATTTTTTCTTCAGATTTCCAACTTTTAATTGCTTTTCTCATTTGTTCTTCCTTCAACAATAAGACTACTATGTTTTTCTATTCCACTTTTGAATATTTCTATTCTATGAATAAAATATATTCTTATGAACATTTTCTATTTTTTTTCCAAATATTTCTATTCCACTTTGAATATTTTTAAATAACTTAGTAACGATTTTCATTGTTTAAGCTTACTAGCTGTAATTCTACCTATAATACTATCTGTATGTTTTCTTTTTCCTGTCAAGCCATCATATCTTTGAGATTACTTTTTTTTTTTTTTTTAAAGGCAAATTAATCAACATCTTTAGTCATTGAATACAGCTCTTCTGCAGTCTTGCATTATGAAGAGAATTATGTTATATTGGTAACTTGATCCAGATATCACACTGCATATCCAGAGAACAAGCAGTTCACAGAACTTTTATTCTCTTAAACCATTGCATATAAGCTCAACATTGCAAGCATGTATGAAAAAAACACTGACAAATATACTAATTAATACTAATTAACAAGCTAGAGAAAAAGCAAGTGAACTGTTCTTAACATCATTTCAGCAAAGGTACTAACTGAGTTGGGATGGCCTTTGTGTAGGCTTTATGTGTTACTCAACTGAAAAGTAAGACTTGTAAGAGGGAAAAATATGAGGAGGATGAGGTGAAGAGACTGGACTAGATCAGGCAGCAACAGATCAACAGCAAATCCTGGAAGGGACTGTGACTCTCTTGAATCCAAATACAGCATTCTACCCACTAAACCTATGTATGTTATCATCCACATTTTGTGTGACCACTTTTATCATGCATCTATCATTAAAAAAATATGTATATATATATAACCAGACACTATATAATCTTCAAGAAATGCACTGGTCTCTAATGTAAAGTTATTTTGATGAAGCTGTGTTTTCATAGACCTACAAATGACAAAAATTTTGGCAAGTTACCCTAACTGTAAAATAGACCTAAGCTGTTCTTCCTCACTTATGAGATTACTTGGCAAGCAGTACATAGCTTCAATGATGTTCATCCAGTGATACAGAAAGTCAATGTCTGTAATGAGTGTTGATGTTATGTAGAATACCTTCAAGTAAACCACTTAACTTAACTATGCACAGGACTGCATAATCCCTCAGAGCACTCAGTAGATCGGATCTTACAAACAGTTCAACCCATGTCTATTTTTATCTGTGTAAGAGTGATCACAGTGAACTTGCTACTCTGCCTAAAGAGTTTGTCTGCAGGCTACTGATGTGATATAAAACATCAACAAGATGGACGGTGAGACATGTCAGGTGCTCTGTGACCACTGTTATATTACTGTCACACCTGAGGTTGTGTATACGAAGTATAAAGTGATAATCAACATTATTACAATAAATTTTAAGAATATTTCCCACTATATTTCTCACTATAAAAAGCATTATTCAGGAGTAAAGTAAGGTAAAACTCATCAACATACATTATGACAAGCTACCACTGTAAAAAACATAGGGCAAAAACTTGCAAAAAACATAACATGATGTTCATGTTGAACACCTAAGATACAAGTAAAAAAATGTAAATACATTTTCAGTACCTCATTTTCAGATTCAGTTGTATTTCATATTTTCATTTTTGTTTTAAAATTTGACTTGGATTTGAGTATTTAAACTTGCAGTGATGACAATTCTGATCCAAGTAATTGGGATGAAGCTTGAAGAAGGTTGAATATTTAGTGGAAAATATACCTGAATGAAAGTAAATTCTCTGAATGGACAGAATATTTTCTCCGTGTGAGCTGGAGGCAGGAATGTCTAGCTGCATATTTTGAACTAAATACATTAGCACTCACCAAGACTATTCAGGGAAAAAAAAAAAAAAAAAAAAAAAAAAAAAAGCTTCAACATATTCAACATATAACCAAGATTCAGTTTCTGGCTGCAGCATTTTTATATTCAGAGAAGAAAATAATAATAATAATAATAATAATAATAATTATCCCAAGTAAACAGAAGTAAACAGTAGTTATTGCACTTGAAGTTGATATTTACTAAAGCAGGATTATTCCTCCTGCTCATTTGGGCAGCTTTCTCGCTGCCAGTGATAGTAGGTTCCAATGGTTCCAATAATTTTCCTGATGAGCAATGTGAGCAATGTACGTAACTGTCCATGCCATCAAGGGGAGAATCTGGAGCATTAGTTCTGTGGGACTGTGGTGAAAGAAGATGTATTCTTACCAGGTAAGATTTTTGATTTCTTTTGACCCTTGATTTTGGTCAACTAAATTACATTATTTTGTCAAAAAAAAAAATACAAAATCAACTATGATATACTGTGTTTTCAGAACTAGTGATTTCCATATAGCTATAAGGTTTATCTTCTTTTTTTCATCCCTAAGTTCTTGTAGCTTATGAGTATCACCATTTTGCCAACACCGACATGACTTTACACAGACTGAAAGTTTTTCTTGGCTCACACACTGAAACTTACAGTTACGACAGAGCTGTAGGGTCCACTTATCACAACACAACACTCCCAAATACATTTATTTTTGTGCAGAAAGAAAAAGGGAAGCTCACAGATGATGATACATCTGGTGGATTTACACTGAACAAACAGCAGAGTAATTCATTTAAACAATCTCTAAGCTGCAGATGCATAGGTATTACACAGTAATTACATTTAATTTGATTCAGCCTGGCTTATCAGTTAATTACTCATAAATCCCGCAAAGAAGAGCAATTGCGAAGATATTATCAAAGCAAATAATTTCACAAATTTGTATTCTTTTTCTCTGATTATAGTATATATGGAATGAAACTACTAAGCTGATGCCAATTAGCATAACCTCATTTAAATCAATGGCCTTATGCTCACTTGCATCATTTGAGATTGGAGTAGCTGACATTTAACAATGCATTGGAACTAGCTATGTGTGGACTAAAAACTTTTTTTTATTATTATTTTATTTTATTATAATTTGGTTTTAACGTGTATAAATCAGAGCATTGCTTCTTGGTTGTATGGATCACAAATAAAGTTATTGAAGCATATACTGGTATTCTTGAGGACAATTTAAGGGTGTTTTTTTGGACACCTTAAAATATAATTGTTTCAGTATATAAAGGCAAGAAATTATAATTGCAGTTGCTCTAGTGCCTGGGACTTTATTAATATTTAGCAGTCATTGAGATATCTCTGCTCTTTTCAGCCTTTACTGATCTGAATTGAATGTTCATTGCACTACATTGTTGGACAAAGCCTGCTGAAATGTTTCCTACTTCTAACAAGACATGTGCAGAGCTTAGTAGTGATTATCTGATAGGAATTTGATATCTTTGGGGTCATCTCTTAATTCAGATATTTGCTCAGTGTTTCATATTTCCAAAATGACTTTATCCTCCCAAGGTTGTTCCAAAGAACAGGTTTGAGGAAAGTCCTGTGTACTACAAGGAACATTCAGCACCAGTTTAACATACAATCCACAATGTTTTACTTTCCCCATTCAATTGATGGGCTTAAAGAAATACCACACACAGTACCAATAATGTTTGAGCCCAGAGTCATTAATGACTTCTCCTGAAGAATGTAGTCTCATTAATATTAAATAGAACTTCCTTTCTTTGCCCTCTGTGACGAGTAGTACAAATATAGGCTTGTTGCAGCAGGCATTTTATTCACCTTGTAAAATCACTATAGCTCAGACTATATTCCAACAAGATATTTTTTTTTTTTTTCAAACCTAATATTAACCAAACTTAATATTTCCAGCCCATCTGAAGATGTGTATTTCAACACTTGTTCTTTGCCTAGAAAACAAACAAAAAAAAAGAACATATTGAATAAACTTATCAATATCAATTATTTTCACAGAGTTAAATAATCCAACAATTCTGTTTAAATTATGCTGAAATACTTCATTTCAAAAGTGTTGAGCAAATGAAAGCTTCCAGTTCAGTTCAGGGCTGATGAAATACATTTCATTTTAACTATGTTAAAATGTAATCCATAACATGACTTAAAATGCAAATCCCCTCATTAAACTATGTCTTCATAATTGTTCTCATCTTGGAGCATATAACACAACTTTGTTCAGAGGGGAATTCTTCACTGCATCCTGGGCTGTTTAATCCTCCTCAGAGTTCAGCTCACATAGAAGAATACACTCCCAAACAACACCATGGGAATTGCTAGGAAATACCACCCCATGTTAAGCATTTTCAATTAACTAACCAATTCAAAGTCTTAGGATCTGAGCTGAAACAAAACATTCTGGTTTATTTTCTAGAGCATAAAAGCAAAGGCTTCAGCAAATCTGCTATTACTTTTTTTTTTTTTTTTTTTTTTTTGAGACAGAATGACACTCTTTACCTTCTTCCTATCTTTACTTGGAGATTAAATTATGGGGAGTAGATGTAAGCATACTAAATATTTAAAAATGAATAAATATTGTTCTTTATTTTTCCCAATTCATTATCTTACATAACTGAAATGAAAAAGCAATGCCAGTCAGACATGTAATTTCATACAGAAGGTCTTGCATAAATGATATACTGGAAAAAATGGATCTATAAGTTAAGGTTGCTTCCATTAACCATATTTTACAGTACCATACTATTTTTAGTAGTATATTAGTATTTATAGCTAGTTTTAATTATTTTTTTTTTCTTTTGCTACTGAACATAATGATCCTTTCCTGTTTTATGAACAGAAGCAAGTGTCCTGGAACACTAATGGATTTCAACACCTTCTATGAACACTGCAGATCAACCATTCAAACAGGTAAGTGCTTTGGTCATGAGAGTCATCTGCCCCCCTAAAAAAATATTTTGTGACATATGGGAAATTAATTGGTATGGTCATACATGCAAACTATATACCAATTCCCAGTGAGAAACTGTCTGCATCATATTCATCAACACTGAAACTGTCATTAATTAGCATCCTTACCAGCACACTGAGCAGAATAAGTCCCAGGGATGAAATGGTAGTAAGTCTTTATCATGAGAGCTGAACACACTGTTGTTTTTTGTTGTTGTTTTTTGTTTGTTTTGTTGTTTTGTTTTACAGGGAAAAAAAAAAAAAAAAAAAAAAGGATCCAGGATCCAACTCTAATATAAACAGAGACTTTCAGGGTATTGTAGAAACCTACAGTTTCCTCTATATGAAGATAATTTTTGCAACACAAGCTGCTAATTCCAGTCATTCCTTACCAGCCTTGCAGGTGCAGGTGACTATGTCAAGTTTGCAGTGAGCATAACTTTTCCAGGACTTTAGAGTCCAACAACATTCCAATAGTGCCATTACTCTGGGTATGTAACATAAATTTGGTGTGTTCTTCAGCAATTGTATCACATCCCGAATATGCCACATTCACAGAGTACATGGTATAAATCCGGGATCCACTATTGGTCATATTTATGGCACATCAAGAGATTAGCTGCTTCATTAGATCACTAAAGTGTTACCAGATATCTTCATTTTTATAATGTGCCCTGTTGGCAGGTATGTTTCCAGCAGGTGCAATTTTGTAATCCGATACATCTTGCTGCCTTCATGCTCTCTGACCAATATACCCTCAGACACTGTTTTGTACCTGAGGAGCACTCCTACCTGCTGGTGCCTGTAGCAAACATGTAAGTATACTGGATCTCCAGAGGCTTAAAGGATCTATTTTAGATAAATAAAGGGAAAGAAGGCAAATGAAGGTCCTGTGGAGCTGCAACTATTTCTGCATTCTGCCTAAACTAAAATTATCCATCTTAATTCCAATTAGACTGCTACTATCAATCATCAAGCAATTCTACATGCTGATAAGTGATGCAATTCACCTTCTCAAATGGTGAAAATGTTTGTCTGTAGAGGTCATGCTGTTGCAGCAGTTGATACAATTTTTGACACTGATGAAGATGAATAACATGGAGCATCAGCAAGTGTTACAAAATAGAACGGAAGATCCTTGAAAACTGGTCAGTTCTAAAGCTCCATACTGCACTTGAAAGCTTTGATTTCTCTGATTAAGTCTTGACTAGCTAAAAAGCAATTGAATTATTTATTCTGTTTTCATTTCTCTAATATCATCCATTATCACATCTTAGCCTTTTGTTCACATATCTGTATTACTTCACCTCTATTTTGATACAGAGCATTTGGTGTCATGTTAATTCATTGTCATGAGATGTTGTTGTTGTGGTGTCTGGACCTCCATTTTCACCAGGATTGGTAAATCCTGGCTTCTGGGGAAGATGGGAGTTTCAAGAGAGTTTACGAGAGTTTCCTTAGGGAGCATTATTGAGCTTGAAGAGGAAAATACTTTTCCACTCCATTATCACAGGTAGAAGCACTGTAGATGATACCTTCTTGATCAATGTGTTTAGAACTCTTTTAAGTATCTAGCTCTATCTCAAGGAACATGAGCAGTCTCTAACAAATAATCACTACCTCTAGAAATAGGTTATTCACCTGCTAAATTTATATTTCTGTTTTGTTTATTTGTTTTCATCCTGAGATGCTGCAGTAAAAATGTAACCAAGATGCATTAAATAGTAGAGCTACATTTAAGTTTCAGGTATTTTTAAATTCCTCTGTCACAAATTCTTACTGGCACCCTTTTCCTATATAAAGTAATACACAAATATGTTACTTTAAAGAATTTGTTCCCTTAACAAATGTTATGTTTTATGAAATAGCTCAGATTACTTTTACATTTTAATTATTTCAAGATCATTTATTTAAAAATAAATAAATAAATAAATTACCCATATTGCCAGGTTGTTAAAGAAATCTCAATTATTAACTTTTAAAATGAAAAAAAAAAAAAAAAAAAAAA
>CM021699.1:38571234-38593998 GCA_011074415.1 Stictonetta naevosa
TCCTAATCCCTCACATTTCTGAAAATAAGTAGATTTGGATGACATTTCAAATTACAAAAGAACCTGAAAATTTGTTGAACATTTTCAGAGTTCTTGCTAGCTTTTCTGACAGAGAGAAAGGGATAGAGAGAGAAAAACAAACAAAAAAAAAAAACACAAAACAAAACAACAAAAAAACACTTTTACAAAAACTCGTATTTTTGTACCTATTTAAATTATAGTGGGTGTAGAATAATCATGAATCAAAATGCTAAAGAAACAGACAAGTACAGAGCACAGTAATAGAATGAGGACAACATAAGAACCACATGGTAATTTTAAAAAGTCACCCTTCATTTAAATTTAGGTTCCCATTACTCTCTGGACCATGCCTGCAGGTGTTTCACTAGCATTAAAATTCAACATGATAGGTTTACACTCTTTCATACCTATGTCTCAGATGTCATGGGTCTTATTCCTCAACTATTGGCCTTAAAACCACAACCAAGTAAAATAATTTAATTAAGGTGTTGTGTTGGCATTATGATAAATGAATATTTTTATGAAAATAACTGTACAAGTTCCACAAGAAAAGATATATTTTCTTACTGAATTTCCTTTCAAAGCATTGTCTGTAAGGCAGTGGTAGATATTCTTTACTGTGCTAGTACCTTCTCAGTTATTTCAACAAGATAAATGAAGCCAGCAACATAAGCACCAGGCTCCAAACACACCTTCCTGAGCCTCAGAGAAATTTCCTTTGGTTGAAGTCACTCTGCATTTCACTTTAGGCTCTGTCTGATGTAAAGCTGCCAGAGAAGAGACCATTGATAGATAGGAGGACGTACAATACGATAAAATATCTTGGAGGAAAATATGCTGTCAAGAAACTGCTGGGAGCAGAAGGTATGATGCCTGATAGGAGGAAGCTAGGGCAGTCATGGGGTGGAGCTGTCTGAGGAGATTTAAGGCTGGTAAAGTGTATAGGGTTCACATAAATTAATACCTGAAGGACCCCATGCAAACTGTAGGATACCTTAGTCGACTCTAATCTCTACAGTCTCCCCCTTTTCCCAGTGCAGGGTGAAATGGAGCCAAGTGCTCCTGTCTTCTCTGAGCACCTACTTGCTTGTCCCCAGCCCTTCCTTAGTCAAGCCCTCCTACCAAAGACTCCAAGCACAAAGACATCAACCCCTCTCCACCCTCTGAACCTCTCCACCTCTTTATGTTTATTATGTTCTTAGTGTTCAGCAAATGTTTGAAAAATTATAGAGCATTACTGGCTGCTTATGGCTTGGACTGGCATACGCTTCATTGGGTTAAGAGCTGGCTGGGTGGCCGGGCCCAGAGAGCTGTGGTGAATGGAGTCAAATCCAGTTGGAGGCCGGTCACTAGTGTAGTCCCCCAGGGCTCGGTACTGGGGCCAGTCCTCTTTAACATCTTTATCGATGATCTGGATGAGGGGATCGAGTGCACCCTCAGTAAGTTTGCAGATGACACCAAGGTAGGTGCGTGTGTCAATCTGCTCGAGGGTAGGAAGGCTCTGCAGGAAGATCTGGATAGTCTGGACCGATGGGCCAAGGCCAGCTGTATGAAGCTCAACAAGGCCAAGTGCCGGGTCCTGCACCTGGGGCACAACAACCCCAAACAGACCTACAGGCTGGGAGATGTGTGGTTAGAAAGCTGCCTGTCAGAGAAGGACCTGGGAGTATTGGTTGATAGTCGGCTGAATATGAGCCAGCAGTGTGCTCAGGTGGCCAAGAAGGCCAACAGCAACCTGGCTTGTATAAGAAACAGTGTGGCCAGTAGGTCCAGGGAAGTGATTGTCCCCCTGTACTCAGCTCTGGTGAGGCCGCACCTCGAGTACTGTGTTCAGTTTTGGGCCCCTCACTACAAGAAGGACATGGAGGTGCTTGAGCGAGTCCAGAGAAGGGCTACGAAGCTGATGAGGGGTCTGGAGAACAAGTGTTACGAGGAGCGGCTGAGGGAGCTGGGACTATTTAGCCTGGAGAAGAGGAGGCTCAGGGGCGACCTTATTGCACTCTACAAGTACCTTAAAGGAGGCTGTAGCAAGGTGGTGGCTGGTATATTCTTCCATGTGCCTGATGACAGGACGAGGGGGAATGGGTTAAAATTGTGCCAGGGGAGGCTTAGGTTGGATATTAGGAAAAACTTCTTTACTGAGAGGTTTGTTAGTAACTGGAATAGGCTGTCCAGGGAAGTGGTTGAGTCACCATCCCTGCAGGTTTTTAAAAGGTGTTTAGATGTAGAGCTTAGGGGTATGGTTTAGTGGAGGACTTAATAGTGGTAGGGCAGAGGTTGGACTCAGTGATCTTGGAGGTCTCTTCCAACCTAGACCATTCTGTGATTCTGTGATTTGTTAGGAAAAATTTACAGAGGTTTATTATCTGTGAATTATGTATGTATATACTGTACAAGAACAAGACTCCAAAAGTGTAAAGAAAAGACTAGAAATCCATCATTTGAAAATCATATATGTTCTCCAAATGACTGGCCTAATATAGTCCATCTGTTGCAAAGGACGTTAACAGAGGAAATGAATGGCTTAGCACGTTGAAAGTATAATGTATAAAGTATACAGTCTAATGTAGTAAGTGATAAAATCTATAATCCCTGCCACAGGTTAATGTTACCTGTTCTGATATTAAAAGTATTGAAATGCTCACTAACATTTAATAGAAAATAAATAAGGAAGCAACCTATGGTGCACTGTTCCAAGAACTCTGTTGTCTCTTCCAATTGAGAGATATAAAAAAATTGCTAGTTACACCTAGCTACTAGGTAGACTGCTACCTAATCACTACTTATCACTACTTACTGGTATCAATTAAGCAAGCATCGAATGGTGAATTCTAAAATTCTGTTCATTTTATTTCTAAAGTGTGCTTCTATGATTCTAAGAAATGCATACCTTTTTTATTTTATTTTATTTTTTTTTTGGTCCCTTCATTTGTTTCACCCTTTCTCACTTCCTTGCACCAAGTAAGAAAAAAAATTCTTGTTTGCAGAAGTTACAAGTCATCTTAATATATATTATCATCTAGGCAGTTCCACTGAATTAGGGGAAAGATTTTTAATGAGATGAATTACGAACTAAAGAGCAATGGGAGAACATTGCACCAGGTATTAAGCAGATGTGGCCTGGCAGAGCTCCCTCAATGTCATATTCATATCCTTCTCCTTGTGTGTGCTTAAAACAGACTCAAGAATCAGAAAACACATATCAAGTGCTTCTCTTAATATGTGGCTCCACTTCTGATCCCACTGAAGTAGAAGCTTATCTGATCCCTCTTTATCTGCATAACTAGTTTTCTCATGTGGCTTCCCGGCTCTGCAATCATCAGTGTTATCATTAGGAGCACAGCCTTTCTCACAGTACTTAGGAACTTGCTTTGCTAAGTCAGGAAGGGAGGTGCTACAAAAATGGAAAACAGCACAAAATAGGGAAAGTGACTCACAATATATCTGGTTCTTAAACGATCTTACATGAAAGAATAGCAATATCCCACACTTTCCAGTAACTGAATCAAACCTTTTCTTTAGGTTCAAAAGGAATTTATTTCACATAAATTGACACCTGACTCACCATGAAACAGTGCATTTGCATCTAATATGACCCACCTGATGTCTTTAATGTACTATGAAAACATACACTTCTCTGTAGAATTTCCAGAGCTATTAAAGTAAATGAAAAAAAAAAAAAAAAAAAAACACAAGTAAACAAACAAAAAACACTTGAGTCTTTCTTCCTGATTTTTCTCCTGTTACAATGGATGTCTCATTTGGACTTAAGTAATGCAAGTTCAAAGCTACTACTTGGTCCTCTTGTTTTCATGGACAATTGTGTTGAAAGGATCAAGCAACGGAGGTTTTGATTTATTTTGATAGATATGTCAGCAAGGATAAAGACACAAATAGAGCAGGTAGCTAGATGTCATTAAGATGCAGTTTAATACAAAACCTTCAGTTATATAGTTCCATATTAGTTCATTTCATAACTAATCACAATAGATTCAGATTTAGCATTTTGTTGCAGTATTATAAAGTTTCCTGCAGTATTTGTTCTAACTGAAATTATGCTCTCTCACCTGAATAATTCATGTTCAGACCTTGAGTTAAATCTGGATAAACCTCTAATGGGAAGTTTCCAATGCATTGAAGCCAGGAAAATTCCTGTCACTCTTGCAACAACTTATATCCCATGCCTTCACAAGGAGGCTGATCCATGCAGCCAGCTGGAACATTGATTTCCAAGACTATTCAGATCGCCTCCCTCAGAACAGACTTTTCTTCTTATCTACCATGTTGTTTGCTCTTGCAGGCAACACAATACCCTAACTTTAACAAATTATTAAGGAATTCAATGTACTTCACAAGTTATTTGATTTTGTTCTGAATAATTGCAAATTACCACTCTTATGTAATTTAGAATAGATTGCAAATCATTTAAGCATGTGCTTAATTTTAATCCCAAGCCATTCCCTGAACCTAAAGGAACTACTGAGAGATATAAAATACCTGTTTGAGGGCCTTAAGCATTTGGGATTTGTGAAGTGCAGAGACATTACATTTTTGCCCGGCAGGGATGCATAGGAACATGCTCATGAGAGTTTGCAATCAACCCAGTGACTTCAGTGAAATAACTAATGCACTAAATTAGGCATCAGATTGACTTCCTATGTTGAAATGAGGTCAGAGAAATTAAGAGAGATCTCCAGAGCATTTAATTAGAAACCTCCATCTCTAGCAGTGTAACTCTTCCAATTAGCTGAGCTACAGTGAAAAAGTCAGAGGCCTTTCTCTGTGATATCCACAGAGGGAACAGAGAGATGGAAGTCTGAGATGCAACCAAAAAGCATGTGCAATGAACACACAGCTGCTTAGACCCAGGAAGGAAGAAACAGGAGGCCCAAGATGTGTCTTTGAACTCCCATTCCTCTCACTCAGAAGTACTGCTGACTCAGATGCAGAAATCAAGTGCACTGGAGATGCAGCCCATGGAGTCCCATGGCCTCAGTTGGGCATTGCAGGTTCCTGACCACTGCTGATCTCTCTGTAGTCCTGCCTGGTAACAAAGAAACAGACCTTTCTGGCTTCACCCACCTACTCAGCCTGGCACAGGAGAGGAAAGGTTTCTTGTGATGTTAATCAGAACAGGGCTAGGTGAAAATAAGATCTGTGTCTATGCTAGCCCTAACACAGCAGCACCTGGGCTGTTCCTAGGCTGCAATACACACAGATCTGTTGAAATGTGCCTATGCATTTTCCTGTGGTTATCTCAGCTGTATCTGTTAGAAAACTGCAGAACTTATCAACACTTCGAAAAACTGAAAATGTAGGAAACACAAAAGTGCCTGAAATTCACAAATTTCTCCGACAAATTCTATCAATCATTCTATTACCTAAGCCTTAAGGATTTGTTGTTAGATAAGAAAGAAAACATCCTAGGGTAAAGAGATGAAGATAATGGAGAGGAATATTGCATTTAGTAGCTAAATTCAACTTTCTCTTGTGTAATAGACCTTCCTTGCCTGATTCCCAAGTCCTTATAGGTTAGAACCAGGACATGAAAGATATATACTTTCTCCTCTCTTCAAACCTTCTCTGTTAGTCATCAGGAAAGAGCTGAAGATCTATTCCACTTACAGAGCTGGTCTTTAGTGTTTGGAACAGATCCAGACTGAAGGGGAGGAGGGGCTGACACCTGCCACATCACCTGCAGAGCTTGCTTCAGTGCTCACACCCCAGAGCCCCTCATTTTTTTTTCCAGGTGGAGAGAAGAAGGAAGGGGAGGGGAGGAGAGGAAGGAGAGAGATTCAAAGAGAGTCCGGACAGAAACAGACTTACCAGAATCACCTCATCCTTTCTCTCAATTTTTACTGAACAAACAATTTCTAATACCCTTTTTGTTGCTTAATCAGTGTTATGGGATTATATACATTTTTGTCTGCAATGTCTTTAGATATTGGCACAATTTATAGTGTGGAAAACTAAAGAGTAGAAAAGTACTCACAAGTAACTGAAACTTGTGAAAAAACAGTAATTGTTACATATTTTCATACATATACATAACCATAATAATGAAGGACTGATTTCATATGCTTTGTCTTCAAAGTAACTTGCTTTGCCTAAATCAGAATCAACAACAGAAGAAAACCAGCTACACTCATTAACTCATGACAGCTTCATATGCACTTGGTGAAGGAGACCTGAAATTGCTTCTCTATCTTAAACAAACAAACAAATAAATAAATAAATAAAAGATTACAGAAAGTACAGGATAACATTTTTATGACTAATAATAACAATAATGGCTATCTATTATGCTTTGCTTTTCACCAATAGGTATCGGCATCTGACTTACTTTTCCTGTTTTCCAGAAGAGAAAAAAAGGCACAAAGGCGGAGTGACTGCCCAGGGTCATCCATCAGGCCGACACAGCTTTGGAAATTAAATCCCGGTTTCCTGAATCCCAGCTTTGTTTTCTGCCCTTAGCAGTAAATGATTGGGTATTTGAACATCTTAATCACCCAATCATTCACACATCTGTGGAACCAAAGGCTCTCTGGAAAACACAAGTTATGTACAGTTAAGTAGTCTTTGCAGTGTATGACACTCCAAGTGTTTGCAAAATAATTTTTAATAGAATTCAGTAATGAACTAGAGAGAGAAACAGCTGCACACTGTAATTATATTACATAGTAACAAAATTTGCCACTCATAATAAATGCTTTCCTATATATTAATACATTTTGAAGCTTTCATTCTAGAGGTTAAGGTATCTAGCCATTCTTTTATAGGCAACATTTTAATTCAATAATAATACTTTAAGTGCAACAACAGATCCAAAAAATGAATCATCTGTGAGAAATACACAAATTAAATCATACATGGGAAAGGCTATTCTGAGGCTGTCAGAGAAGAGGCTATAACAATAACATGATTTTGAAGACAGCATTTTTGAATATTTTGGAAAAATCTCTCTCCCTTCTTCATGAAAAGGCAACTTGTAGGCAGATGTCTCCACATTTTGAAAGGCTGAAAATTCAATTACTTTACAGAGTAGTTGCAAGATAACAAAATTATAATCACTGCCTGGACCATTAAACTTTGGTAAAGGTGACTGAAATAATCTCAGGGGAACCAAGAGCTTGTTTAGAGCACGGATATTAAGCAGCAGTAATTAAGTAACACAGTGGGAGTGTAACTCCCAAGAGAAAACATGTAACAATGGCAATTTTATTACACTTTTCAATTACTTGTGACTATGCACTTTAGTTTTCTGCAGTAGAAATCCACCACAATTTCTGACCCCAGAAGCCTGAAACACTACACAGATGTCCTGAGATAGTGCCAGAGTGCCTTTGCTCATCCTGAGACCAGCTGGCACAGTCTGGTCATATTCACCCTGTTAAACTTGGCCTGGAAGTAGGATGGCCATATCCAAACTGCCTATGGTTAATAGCTTCTCCAATATTAATTCCCAAACTGTCACACAAATTACCTAGCAAAGTGTTAGTCAGCCACAACTGTGCATGGGACTTTCTGAACAGTTTAACTGTGCAGACAGCCTACTTCTGCACTGTTACCTGTGCCCCTGGCACAGTTAATTTACAAGTCAGGATGAAGCCAATATTGACCTCCTAGAAATAAATAAATAAATAAATAAATAAATAAATAAATCTCTCAGATGCAATAGACAATGGAAAGCCAAAAGAATGATGCATGGAGAAGGAAGATAGAGCTAAAAAATTTAAGTCAGAAAGCAGTAAGACTTAACAGAACTGTGGATAAACATAAGAAATGCAGGATGGTCTTTTTCAGAGCAAAAAGAGATGTTCCAATAATAAAGTTAGGAAAGGATGAGGGATGGAGCTAGCTGAGAGGATGGAGCAGCATCTGCATTTTAAAGCTATTAGGCAAAGGGAATCTTTGAAGTTCAGAGCCTGTCCATGGCAAGGGCTCAGCAGAAGACAATGCCAAGGTCCAGGCCTGCACAGGAGATGGAAGGATGGTGCTGGCAAGGGCTGAGTTGGTGTAATGCTTAGGTCTCACATATAGGGTGAAATTCATCTGTAAATATTTAGATACCTGAGCAGCCAACAGAGAGCCTCACAGATGTGGGGAACCTGGCAGCCAGAATGGAAGCCATCAAATTAACTTCCTTATCATCCAGGCTATACATGCCTCAGTCAGAAAGGAGCTACAAAGGTCAAAAGAGAAGCAGAGATGTTTAAAGAAACTGTCTAGACATTCCACTAGCCCAAGCTGCCTAGACACTCCACTTGCCCACAGAAAACTGATCATCACCGCATCCTACTGTCTTGTTGAGACAGAGTGTCAGTACAGTACATTCAAGCTCAGGAGGCCATAGCAGGTGTTAAAATAATTCAGGCTGCTCTATTGGCAAAGGCAGCATTTGAGGTTAGAGGTTGTAGCTGCTGCAGTCCAACAAAGTCCCTGACCATGGGAGCCATCAGGAGCCCTGAAAAGTATCTGAGCAATGGGCTTAGAGGAGTCCCTCCACCCAGTCATTATCATCTAACAGTGTGGGGGAAGGGAACAATCCCTATTGCAGTGGTCTAGCCAGGAGGGTATGGTGACCAGAAAAGAGCTTGCATAACTTTTAACTATTTTGTCTCATTTGTGGGACCAGCCAAACCAGAATAAATAAATAAATAAAAATAAAAATAAAAAATCCCAAACCTGCAATTTCAGGAGAATCCAACTCTTACTGACTACTTCTAAACGAGTAAATTCAACAATGCCATCTTCTTGGCACATAATTATAGCTACTTTACTGTATAACTGTTGTAAATTTATTAATATCTTTTTGAACCAGGGGCCAAGTAGCACACTCCCAGACAACTCCTGAAGATGATCTTAAATTTGTCATAGGCCAAGGACCATTTCCATGAGGACATCTAGATACAGCCACTCTGTTTTGAATAACAAGGTAATTCATAAGTACAGACATGGACAAAACGTGCCCATCATTTTCAGGGCCAGAGAATAGGTCCTGGGACTGTGTTGGTCCAGCTGTATCCAAACTCCATGCCTGGAATGAATAAGAGTTTTGCCACCAGAAATTTTGCTGTGTTTCCCAACAGAAGTCTAAAGTACATAAACTGCATATTGGTGGTAAGAAACATCATCTAGAAGTGTGACACTAGTAGAAAAGAGTAGTGATATAACACATTCAGTTTGCCAACAGCTGACATTATTTTGTTTCATTAATACTGCAATACATATGTAAACATTTATGGAAGAAAATGTTATGACATCAAGCTTTGCCTGGCAAAGCACAGTACAATTCAGGATGTGTTATACTCTCTTTCCCCAAACTGCCAGATAAACCCATGGACAGACAGTGTGCTGGGGATTTCATTTGTCAAGAAGAGTTGCTAGGAAAAAAGATCACAGGGACAAAGAAACTCCTGGAAGCTCTTTATGATATGGGGTGCCAAAACAAAACAGCAGGCTTAACAGCTGGATCCTATAAGGGTCTGAGCTGACATGACTCCAGGCTTGCTATTATCTTTTCCCTCAGCATGGAGATAAAGCCCTCATGCTCTGCTGAACTGGAAGTAACTAAGGGGGCTCAGTAATATTTGCTTTTAATACATGTCCCCTTATCTTGATACAGTTGTTTACTGGTTACAGCTACCAATAATGACAATAGTAACTATGGTCTGATGCTGTCAGAACTAAATAAATGTATCTACAAGTATGTATCACTGATGATAATATTTCTGAGTCTGGAAGCTGTTGCAGTGTATATGCACATGTAACATTTAGGTTGCTGCTCTTGCTTGTCCTGTCTTTAAACCTCAAAGGGCTCTGCTCTCCAGTAGCTATTTTCCATGCTGTTCAGTATCAATCACTCTGTTTTAGAAGAAAAACAGATCCCCTGTGCTTTCATGAACAACTCTGTGCTGTTCTGAAGCATTTCACAGTCTCTACATACCTTCTGAAAGAAAAATATGTGTGCTTTTTTTCCATAAAGAGACATAACCCAATCTGATAGGCAGACATTCAGATCCCATTGATTGCACCATTTCTTTGAGCTTATAAATATCTCCAGCTATGAAATTGGATATTGGTCTGAGCTTGTCTTCAGAAACTGGGTAAAAATAAGAATAACCTGAATTTTACGATAAATAATGTATCATTCATTACACTTTAGGGGAAACAAACAAACAAAAAAAGATGACTGATTCAAAAACCTCATGTGTATTGTATGCCTTGGTCTAAGAAAAACACTATTATTTATAGAGTGTTATGAAATAATGGTAATACAGAAGTATTCAGGTGGCCAAAGAGGGATTTTTATGGCTCCAAGGCTTATTTATAATATATATTATTTATTGTACCTATAAAAAGCTCTTATACCATTACCCTGTCTGATTTTTCTCAAGGTCCAACATAACCATAAATATTTTCTGCACTTTAATGTACATCTGGGATGAAGCTCCTCAAATGAAAACACTACATTACTCTGTCAACATTCTCATGCTCCCCTTGTGCCATGCCTTCCTAGATTCCCCATTGTGCTTGTACAGGACTTGGGGGGGGGGGGGCCCCCCCTCTGGTATCACTGAAGAGTGCTTCAGAGACATAGAAGTACACAAGTATATTAAGGGAAGCAAATCAGAAGACAGACTGCAATGTTTGGAACACAAGAGGTGCCCACACATGAAAGGAAAAGGCAATGATAAAAAAAGTCCTGTATTCTGATTTCATGATTTGTTGGGATTCAGTCACCTCCATCACAGGAAACTATGTACCAAATGATTCTCCTGGCTTTACGCAGGACAGGCTATTTAAGCCTCTCTGTACATAGTAATAATAATGTCACAGCTACTTCATGGCTTAATATGTACTTAAATGCACACTGAATTTTTTAAAGGCACAGTTCCCTGCTTCAAAAACACTTTTTCAGATGTGGGAGGACAGTCCAATAGCATACAGAGTTAAAGTATGCTGGCCCAGATTCTCTCCAGAATTGCATTCCCTAAAAGCCCACTGGCAGAGAAGATAGGGTGAATAACTACTCACCAGCTGGAAGAGTTTTTTCTTACTATCTGCATTCAAAGCAAAATTTAGAATAAGGAAACTTAGGCCTACTAATTGCATGCCTGTTCACAGCTCAAGGGCAGCTCCACTATTAGTCATAAATAAGTCAGAACTTTCCATGCACTGAACAGCTTTCTTGCTTAGAGAGGAGTAAAATCCAAATAACAGTGTCACAGCAGACCAACAAATCCATCCCAGGACACCAGAAAACAACAACAACAACAATAACAACAAACAACGAGTAATAAAAGAGACAGAACAAAACCATCTAAACTGAGAAACTATGTAATCTCCTTTATGACTCACTGCTATCTTGGCAAGCTTGTCTGTTTGTTTCTGGTTATTTATTTCTACTTATGACCAGAAATAAGAAAAGCATGAAAATTGCCAGGGAATAGAGGCCTGCAAAAGGCCAGGTGAGTCACTATGCTTCATTCTCCATGACCATAAGAAATAGTGTCATAGCTTTTAAGTCCATATGGGTCAAGATGAACATTCATTCCCTTCACGTACATAAATGCAACAAATGGTATTCATTATCCCCAGCGTGAGAGTCAAACGTTCAGTAACTGCAGTGCACTAAGGGAAGACAGTCAGAGGCTGAAGTCTGGGCTGCTACCCACAAGTGGACAACTCCTGAAGTTGCAAAGTGAGATGAGCCATCACCTCCTCCCTCAGGCAGGAGAAAAATTAAATAAAGAAACCTAATAAAAGAAAAGTGATGTGTTCCTGTAGACAGATAATTACTGCTGCCACTGATAGAGAATAAGAATCAACAACAGTGTAAGTGGGGACAAGCATTTCAGCTTTACTGACAGAGTTGGATTTAGCATGAGCTACAGTCATTACCACCTAATCACATCCAGCTGCAGAAGAATTTTTATTTTTTCTTTGGAAGAAGATGAAAAATCATGCAGTGATATTTCTTGGTGCTAGAGCACCCCAGTTTCTCTCTCTTCCTCATTGTTATCAGTCCTACACACCACCTTGTACTGTAGAAACTCAATGTACTGATCAGAACTCTGGTATCTCTCAAGACTGGATACCAGTTTGATCACGTAAATGATTACAAGAGGTCAAACAGATATCTTCAGACCTAAAGGTGAGTCCCTGGGGGCACAGTCCAATGTGAAGAAACAAAGGAAAGTGCATGCACTTCTCACTTACCAGCTGGCTGGTCTCTCCTGAGTTTTTCTGCTTTCTGCTGGAGAGATTTGAGTACTCCAGGATGCCCCTGGAAGTATTCCGAGTTCCTGATTTGAATTTCTCCTGACAATTCTGGGATATTTGGAAAGACCATCATGCCAGAGAGACTGTTCTTTCTCATGAATGAAAATCAGAAGTAACCTACCAAAGCCTAAAAAGATCTTGTTATACTACAGCCCTGTATGATTGTGGTGTCTCACCTTTCAGCTGAGGAACTCATGCAACTCCATGAACTCCAAGAATTACACCAGCAGTAGGACAGTATCATTAGATCTACACTTAAAATATTCTACACAAAATATTAAGAATAATATATATACATATATATATATTTCTACTTTCTGTGTTTTGCTGCATAGTCTGAGGGTATCCAAGTGGTCTGGTTTTTGAATGCATGGATTGAAGTGGGAGGGCCACATTTTTAATGACTTTTAATTCCAGACCTTATTCATGCTGCAATCACAGCCAAAACTTAGTAGGATTACAGATGGGGTGGCAACTGTTTGCTGAGTTTGTACCTCAGAGTGTAATAACATTGGTGTCATGATGCATTCTCATTCATAGTGTACACTCTCGAGAACTTCCAAAAGAACAACACATGTAATTCACCTTTAGTTTGTGCAAAATACCCTGAAAGATATGCAAATATGGCAAGTAATGCAATGCTGCTGCTGTCTGAAAACAAACTACCACAGTCTTTGTTAAATCATACTTCCTGTTTTGTGAAAAGAAAATATCTCCTGTTTGGGGGTTGCTTTGTTGTTGCTTGTTTGTTTGTTTTGAACATTGAAAATGAAATGTCTCTGCAAGCATAAACACAAAATTTCTTCTCAGTAATAGCTAACTTTATTAGAGCTTTTTCTCCTCTGCCACATGTGCCCATATGCCTCCTGACTGTTCTAACAGCACTTGGGAGCTGGAGAGAAACACTCTCAGACATATAAATTGCTTTTTCTTTCAACTCAACTGGTTGTGATTTGCTTGAACAAGAAACTGTCCAGTTTAAAAAAAAAAAAAAAAAAGAGAGAGAGAAAAAAGAGAAACACCCAGACACCCTTAGGAGATTTAGAGGAAAGGGAAAGAGACTGCAGAGAAAAAGTCCTTTCTAATTTTAAAGCTTTGGGGGAACATAAAATAAAATAATAAAATAAAATAAAATAAAATAAAATAAAATAAAATAAATAAAATAAAATCAGTTGCTGTGGAGTTGAGGAGGTCCCATTTTTGCCCAAGCACACCACCTGCTGGGTGCATATCCACAGGCATGTTGTCACCTGCACTGTGGTGGCAGTTCACACCAGCTAAGATTGCTGCACAATCTTTCTCTCTTGAGGCAAAGCCAAGGGGTTCTGGTCTCATTAGGTTTTCCGACGGGTCTGAATTTAGGGATGCTTCATGGACAGACTCAACCCAAGTTAAAGAAGAGAGGACCCTGAAACAGAAGGCTGCAGCTGCATTGTTTGATGTAGGACTAAGCAAAAAACTATGTTCAGACTCCCCTTTTTGAGTGATTTCCTGATTAGAGATATGAATGCACACACACTGTGGAAAAGTACTGGCAGTAAGTAGAACGTGACCAGAGAGCTCTGGGCTTGCTGAGCCTGTACCTGCCTGGTCAAGACTGTGTCTGCATTGCCAATTAGACTTGCAACCATAGGCATGTGCCAGCATCTCTGCTATCAGCAGACAGCTAAATGTGTAAAAAGAGCTGAATCATCCCCAAATAACCAACAAACTCTTCTTCCATCCAGGCAACTATCCAGGGAAAAAAAAAAAAAAAAAAAAAAAAAAGAAAGGAAAAAAGGAAAAAATGAAAATAATAATTAAAAAAAAAATAAAAAATAGAGAGCAAAAGGTTAGCAGGCAGTGACAACATGGAGGTTAAATATAATTTAGATGCTACTTTCTATCCCATTTCCTGAAAATATCCACATCCAAAACCTAACCCTTGCAATAAAACATTCAAATAAAGATATTATGATACATCTCCCAAGGAAATTTACCCCTAGGTCAGTTTAGTCTTATATTCCCCCTCCCCCACCGACCCCTCGCCCCCATGGAATATATGTAAAAAAGGAGATACTGTAGAATCTGTTTCTTTTTTTCTTTTTCTTGACCTATTTTACTCACATATAGTCTTAGTTGTTCACACAGTCTTTGAAAATGCCTCAGTGCAGTGATGATATACTGTAATACCAGCAGCATGATAGTCTTACACTTCCTGGAGTCTTTGCTGTGCCTTTAATTGTCCAAAAGCTTAAGCACCTCAATTACAAATGAATTCTTGCCATGTAAAAAATTGCACAAGGAAGCAGCCTGTTCATTTCCACCCTGCCTGAGGATATGTGTTCCAGGTTATTGAGTTTATTTTGGACTTAGATACAAGAAAGAGATTTTAGCACAGGTCCACGTGACATCTGCTTGTTACAATGGCAGGTAAGATGCAACATCACTATGCAGAGTTTCCCTTCCCAATGACTTTCATTATGATCTCTTGGTTTGATACAAATAACATTGCTTCTACCTTGATATAAAAAATCCCATGACAACAGACAAAACAGAAAGTAAGTTAGAAAAATGCAGATCTGCTTGCTTCCCAAAACATCTTTTCTGGAAGCTGATTTTTAAGAAAGATCTAAATGAAGATCTGGAATTAAAAACTCCAAAATCTTCCACAGATCCAGCATATGAAACTTTGTTTAGAAGAAATTAGAATACATCATAACAATTCTGCCACCTTTGTTGGTGTTACAGATCTGAAGGTTGAAAATGACTACTTTCCTTGCTTCCTTAGAGTAAAATATTACATTAAGCCTATAACATCTTAATTTGAGTTGTGTAGCTTACAAGAACTAAGGGCATAACACAAAAGTCAGAGCCCAACTACACCAGACTTAAACTCTTTGCCTTTTAAATTCATAAAACTGAGACCATAAAAAAGAAAAAAAAAAAAAAAAAAGTATTTTTATAGAGGATGTGAAGTAATAGTATTTACAGAAGAAAATGACTGCTGATTAATAATAAATAGAAATACTACTAGAAAGAGAAATATGGTGGGAGGAAGTGTTTTTTGGGGGGGAAAGGGGTGGAATAAGTGACACGACAAAAGATGTAAGACTAGATTAAATGGACTGATGCATGTAAAATATATCAGAACAGCTTGTTTGAAATATGTTGAATCAGACCACAATGAGACTAAGTGTTCAGGTAGAAACAAAAGGCTGTAGTTAGTGAAAGGAGTGGATGAGAAAAGAGCAGAGACTTGGCAGGACAGGTGCTGGCATCCAGCAGAATGAGTGCTGCTGAAAGAGAAGGCATTTGCAGGCAGGACAAATGATTGGCATTAGGAAAACACTGAGGGATAAATCCATCACAGACTTTCCTTTGCATTGTTTTGGATTCCTTCTTTGCAGCTTTTGCATTTCATTTACAAAGCTTTTGAGACTTGATCAATTTGTCTTAGTGGTTATGGTTATTTCTCCCATGAGCAATATGTTTCCAAACCTGGTTAATTTGATTTTTCCTGTTTTGCATGATGCATACTAAAGACGAGAAATGGCAGAAGAAGGGATGCTGCCTTTAAAAGGAAAGCAGAAAGAAAAGAGAAAGAGAAGATTGTGCAAATAGAAAAGAGAGGCAGTTAGTGTCATTGTCAACAGTGAAAAATAGTGACACCTAGAAAATCTATTTATATCTGTTGTATAAGAGTCTACATTTTCTGAAGTATTTTCAAATAAATAGTATCCACCTTTTGGTGAGAAACTCATGCTTAAAAAGTCATTACATCTTATGTTGTAGAAAATATCAAGAGGGAAGAATGTTTTTTATGAAATATAAGGTCCGGCCTTTCAATTTCCGAATCAAAGAGAGCAGTTCTCAGACTCTCCCAGTAGTGAAATCAGTCTAGTGTTAGTCATTTCAGTACAGTCAAAATCTGACTGCTGTATAAAAATGCATTAGTAGACATTTATGAAAGTAAATCCAGATAACAATCTATGAACATAAATATTTGTTTCCCTTGTATTCCTGACCACTGCACTTAAATCTCATATTAGTAGCAAATACTCCAATTTATTATGTTAAATTTGCAGTTTTATTTTGGCTATCTGAGAAATAACATTTTATTTAACCTCTTTTAGGAACTAGACTCAAAAAGAGAGGAATAATAGATTTTATCTTACATGTTACTTTTCACAGTCCTATTGTCTTTGTCTAATATACAATGTTCTTTTTTCCTCATGTACTCTGAAGATTTTCTGAAGTCCAGAGATCTCTTATTTCCAGTTAATATTTTTGTTCCCACATGTAATAAACCTGTAAGTTGGACAAAAACAGACTTTATTTGGCAAATATTTCATTCACTGTTCATAAATAAAATTAATGTTATAATTTTTGCTTAAATTTTATTTTCCAAGTCACAATTACTCTGCTAAGTACGGTCAAACCTAAGCAAAATTAGCTGATCTAAATGAAAGCAGAAAAATAAAATGTTTACCTATTTTGTGTACATTAATAGATTTATGCTTAGCTGAAAGAAAGCTCACAAATACCTGAAAAACTTGAACATGAATGGCAAGGCTGAACTGTATCTACTTTAAAGTAGTGAAGTCTTCATAGGAAAAACTACTTGCAAACTTTCTATGGCTTTAGTGAGGTAGTGAGGGAGCTTAATGCAGTACAAGGCGTATAACTGCAATTAAAAGAAACAATATGCTGTCACAGTCTTTCCCACAGTGTGCTTGAAAATTTCACATAAACAGGACAAACAGTACCACATTAAAAAGTACCCAAGTCTGCAAGCTATGGGAGGAATGTTTTCTGGCTTTTAATCAAAAAAAAAAGCAGTATGATGTATCTGGTTAATCATGTATTTTCCAGATAACCAATATTTTCTTCACATTCAGTCCTCTGTCATGTTAATGGAAGTTGTGAGCAATATTTGCTACCTGGTCTTTTTTCACTGCATATCAAAACTGCCAAATCCACATTTAATCCATGTAGTTAACATACAGTGAGAACACAGTATTTTACATCTTCTAAATTATGTTATAAATAACAGAGATAGTCTTGTTTGAGGATTTCTTTCTTCAGGCAGAATAACATTCACTTTGAATAAAATGGACTCACTCCTCATGCAAATTATCTACTGCCTTTGACAAGTCTGAGGCATTTGACCTAAGTGCCTATCCTTATTTTATTCACATGACAAAGTATACTGTGTCCATAACATCCTCTTTTTTTTTATTGTTGTTTGTTTTTTCCTTCAGGAAATGTGGAATATGAAAAAAGTGACACATCATCAAAAAAAAAAAAAAAAAGCAAACGAAGAGGATGAAAATTCAAGGAAGAAAATAAAAATCAGAAATTCCAACAGGGAATAAAAGAAATGCATGCTGTTTATCAACATTTTAAAGAGAAAATCGTTTGCCAGTATCCTTTCACAAACACTCAGTTCAAGTAGAGATCCATACGGTAATATAAATTCCATTTCCAGTTTGTCATGCAGGAAATTCTAATTGTTTTTGAATATGAAGGAGGTTATTTGGGGAACAAAAAACTAAGTCAGTATTTTGGGAACATTTATTTTTCCAACTATGCTAAAAACAGTGTTTGTACCTTTCTATTGGAGGTCTCTAAGGAAATATGGGATACCTGCTCTTCTCCCCAGGAATTCCCCAGACTCTAAGAGCTCCCAGGCTCAAATGTGTTAGAGATTTTTCTGTTAACATGTATGTTACATTCACAATGTCACAGCTACTTGACACATCTGGCCAATGTCATAATATTGCTTTTTCTGACATCACTTGAAAGAGAATCATATGTGATGCCATATGTGAAAATGTCTATAAAATGGTCAAAATTCATTAAGCATGACTGAAAAGAATTTCATGATGTTTGCATGCATCTATCCAAAAAAGGGAACAAGACACAAGATTCTTCACACTGGTCTAGTTTAAGAGATGCTCCTGAAAATTTCAGAGAAAGTTATGATATTGTACCATATGAAACAGGCTAGGTGTTACTTCCCTGTCACCATCACCTTGGGTACAATAGCATAAGGCATTTCAGTCCGCTCCTACCCAACTCAGGGAATATGAGATATGAGCTGAGTTTAAACAAAAAACATACAAAAAAACAAACAAAAAAGAAATAAACAAACAAAAAAAAAAAAAGGAAGCTCTAACATTCTGAGTGTTTAAATTATCTGTATTACTCTCACAGACCCAGAAAGTATTGGCACTTTCCCATCGGAAGGCATGGTAGCCCAGTGATATAGTACTGCCAGTGCTAGCCCCTGGCCACAGGCATGTACAGAATTGGCAAAGCCTCAGTCCCAAGTCTTGTTGGCTTTCTCTGTCTGAGCTTGTTGTGATCTGTCTGCAGCTTTGCTGCCATTTACTTTGGCTGTAAAAACAATTATTCACCTGACAAAGTGGTTCCAAATAACTTGTCTGTTTGTTTTGAAAGATACAACCATAGTTTTTGTACAGATAACAGCACAAAGTAATTACCTTGTGCAAAATGAGGTATTTCTGACAGAAAGAGAAAATTTTATTATGAAGAAACACAGGCCTGATGAGGCAGCAGAGGGCTCGAGAAGCAGAGAGACAGCATGAGGAGCACAGGTACAGGATGACTGAAGATATGGCACTGCCTAGCAATGGACAGTCACAGCTGCAAACACATCAGTGGTCAGCTGAAGAAATGCAGACCTGAGGAAAACCTTTTAGAGGTAAAAAAAAAAAAAAGAAGAGAAAAAGGAGACAGTAACTAACATCTATAAAACTCATAATTTATAATAAAATCTAGACAACATAGACTTACAAAGCAACGATGAAAGAATAAGATGTAAATGTACTTTAGAAAACACATAAAAATGACCCCAATCAGATCCCAGAGGGAGGAAGAGTAAATCTTCAACTCAACACCTTTTTACTCCCAGCAAAGGTTTCAGGTTGCCATTGAGTATTGATAGGTCTATTCGCATTTACACACCCTGCCATCAATCTTCGGACACAACGGGGCAATGGAAATGTGACCATAACACAAAGTAAATAGATACTAGGAAATGTGTGCACACTAATTTAAACTGTTGTGCTCTGTAATGCACGATTACATTAAATGTTTGTTTTCAACAAACATAAGCTTATTTCCAGGTTATTCCAGCCTGGTCTTATGGAAAGTTCAAACTGAAATGTGGATCCAAATCAACTGGCACCAAGAATTGCAGACAACATCCTATGACTCAGCCAGCTGTGAACTTCACAGCTCGTCTTCACTCCAGCTACTTGAAGTCAGCATTTATGAGCTTATGGATATCCACACCAAGCCCGGTGAGTATAGAACTATCCGATATTAAAAATAATAATAATAATAATAATAATAATAATAAATAAAAATACACACCTATATAACTTAATAAATCAGTAAAATTATTATTATACTTGGGCAGTGTGTTGGCATGAAAAATAAGAATTCTCTTAATGTTACAGAATATTAGAAAATGTTACGTTTGCATTGTTTTGTATTAAGTAATCTCAGATAAAAACAGTCATTTTCTCTGGCAGAGCAGCCTAGCTTTGAAAGGAACATAAGCCATGTGCATTTCCCCATCACCTTTTCAATCTCCTTCAGATAAAGCCTAAACTTTGTTTGCATACTATAATTGAATTGAAGACAAGTCCCTTTCTCATATCAAAACATATATCTCCTGAGAACAATCAGTGAGCAACCAATTACAAAGATTAGTGTTAGCTCATTTGTTACATGAAATGACTCCTTACAGAAACCCACTGACAGGCACACAACACTCAAGATCAATATGATCTTTCCTGTTCCTCTCCTTCTAATTCCCAAGGGTGCCTAACAAGGAGAGATGCCCATTGAAATTAGTTAGTAGAAAAAACAACAGGATTCAGTTGTGTTCTTTCTTAACAATAATCTTTAGGAAAACAAATATTTCCACGGGGAAGCCTTAAAATACTAATCCTCTTATTACAAAGGAAAACCTCAAGGTCTCCTCTTCCAGCAAAAGTCACATTCACTCACCATTCAAGAAATGACATTCAGGATTTGTCCTACTGCCTGAGATTAAGCCAACCAACTTGACATTAAAAATGCAGTCTGGCCAAAAATCAAACCTCAAAAATTTTCTCCTGGAGACCCTTTACATCCTGAATCATTGCAACCTCCAGTTTCCCAAAAACATAATACCTATGAGCTATGGCACTTAGCGGCTATATGGCACATCATACCTGAAGATTTTACCTACACCAGGACAGGGCACTGACAGATGCCTGCTGGCAGCCTACCCAACCAGGCGCTGCATGCCCCATGCACACCCAGAGTCCTCACAGGTGGCTGCCAACCCCACACCTCTGATGCCAGGCAGGAGCACTGAGAGGCCCTTCTCAGCCTCTCCCTGCAGCTGTGTAAGTATCTTTCATTACAAAGAGAGACTGCATAGTCCCCACCAGCCAGCTCTGAATGCCTTCCAGTTCAAAAAATAATGAATCAGATAACCATTAGGATGGCACAACATTTATACTTAAGTATTGTGGTATAAACTTCACTGAAGGCTCTTTTGTTTGAGCATCAGAGCAAAAGTTTGGGCGTGGGGCATATTTAGCAGTAAGCTCCAAGTAAGAGCCACAGGTTTGGTAACTTGAGAGTTTTCAAGAATGCAAAGCTTGAATAAGAGTAATAATTATGTTGTAAAGAGCAATAATACCCCAGTTAGACTGAGGAACAGAAGTCCTAATGAAACATAGAGCAAAAAGAAAGTCCATCAGGTATTTTGAGTAGTAATAAGAATTAAAGTTGCACGGATATCAATTATGTCTTCTGCTTAGCTATAGCCACTTATATAAGCTTGAGAAGCTGTCAATATGATTAACACTTTCTAATTTTTTTAAGGCTGTTTGATTTTCATAGTTTCATGCAGCTTGTAAGTACTGAATGCTGCAGAAGCCAGAGCTGCTATTTTAGTATCTAACCTTAGGTCTGTTTTCAGGCCTTATTGCATTAAAGATCAGTATGCACAACACATTCATCTGAAAACACATCAGTCTTAATACCAGAGATGTTGTAGTCACAGTATCACAGTAATATATGATAAAACACACCCACTTGGTATAGATATACTGGTGTTTTGTGTTGATGTCATTGCACATAGGCGTTTGAAGAGAAATGCAATAGAAGCAGTGAAAATTTTAGAGCACATGAGGACTGCAGATCTAAAATGTAGTTGGCAAATAGGTGATTTCAGGTGATTTTTAGTATGTTTTAATAATCTCCATAACATTAATTTCATAATCTATTGCTTTAAATATTTAGACAATTCTGGATGAGAAGATTTATTGCATATAGGTTTTGTCATTCTTTTACAATTTTGTTATTCATTTCCTTCTTACATCTAGGATCACTGAAGTACAATCTTGTGTTATATCTAACCTATGATCAGATTCCCAAGGCATTTCTTATACTTGGGGATTCTGCCTGTATGATAAATGCTGCACTGCATATTGTTTAATAATCCCTCAATTTATTAAATGACCACTTTCAACTGTGCCTAAATAATTAGTGAATATTTTGAGTCAAATAAAACTCTCAGAAGACATTTTTACTCAAAAGTTTGTAACAGCTAATTTAAATATCTTCTTCTTTCCAATAGTCTTTATCACCATATGATATCTTTAAAATCTTGATGAGAAAGAAAATGTGCAAAGGTCATCCATGATGAGGATTAAATATGCTCAGTCCAATCCTTGGAATTCGTTTCCAAAGCTCAGATGACAGAAGATTCAGTGTTATGAGGAGTAAAAGATGGGAATAACCTGATTTGTTGTCTGCATTTTAAGGTAAAAATAAAAGGTTCAGTTAAAAGCCATACTGAGGGTTTGAGGTTTTTGTTTGTTTTGTTTGTTTGTTCATTTTTAATCAGGGCAGTGTCTTCAGCCCTCCACTTCTTATCTTTCTGTTTCTTAACCAATGGAAAAAAATATATAAATAAATAAACAACTCAGACCCTGCAGTACAATATTTCATTTCAAATTGACTGTTGATTAACCAGCAGAATACATACACAAACCAGACCAAATGGGCACTACCCTTATTACAGTATTAACTATTTCCCCAATCCAATTTATTTATACTGAATGAGAATTTATTGACCCTCAAGAGCTGATTAACATGTGGACAAATTAAATGATGAGTTAATTAAAGCAAACACTCTTAAGATTTCCAAGTTGCAGTCTCTGGCCTATCTAGAATATTCCAAGGAGAGATTTGCTAATTACAAATTATCTATAAATATGGTTACAAGTTTAAATAAAAGAGAGGTTTCCCCAAAGTATGAAAGAAACTAAGAAAAAAAGAAGGAAAGAAGGAAAGAAGGAAAGAAAGAAGGAAAGAAGGAAAGAAGGAAAGAAGGAAAGAAGGAAGGAAAGAAGGAAAGAAGGAAAGAAGGAAGGAAGGAAGGAA
>CM021699.1:38594098-38608450 GCA_011074415.1 Stictonetta naevosa
GAAAGAAAGAAAGAAAGAAAGAAAGAAAGAAAGAAAGAAAGAAAGAAAGAAAGGAGGAAAGAAAGAAAGAAAGAAAAGAAAGAAAGAGAAAATCCAAGTGTCACATACATAAATGCTGATGGTGATCAGTACTTCAAAATTCTGGCATTCACCCAGCATTCTGTGTTATTTAACAAACAAACAAACAAACAAAATAGATCTTAATTAACCTATTTATTGTTTCTCTAGCACAAAGTGAACCCTGGGTATGATAAAAGAGGAGCATAGTGTATACCATCATAGAAACGTACTGGTGGCTATTTAAGAGGCTGCAGGACCTGGCCTAAGACTATTCCCAGAAACTTAAGTTTAAAATGATCCATGCCTCTGACAGGAAGCAGCAGAGACACAGCCAAACTTTCCTTACTCCACCAGTTGTAGGGAAGGAAAGCAATGGTTTCACCTCCAAACAGAGCAGGGTTTACCAGAAAGCATGCACTCCTTTTGGCATTTCGAGCTGCACTCACTTCCCATCATTGTCATTTCACCCTCTCAATTTACAGAAGTCCTAATGAGCATTGGAAGCATTTGGTCACACTCTCTGTTCCATGGTTTCTTTCCAATGCAGTGTTATTTTTGTTACTTTGCTGTTTTTGTTTTGTTTTGTTTTTTAACTTACAGAAAGGTTTTTCTACATACTATGAAAGATAGAAGAACTTTCTGAAATATAATCAAGGACAAGTTGTTTTGCTCCTATCAGGCCTTCCGAAGATCACAGTGCTGGATATCAAAGAGCACTGTGAGCATATTTTTAATACTACTAAAAAGTGAAATGTTTTTCAGTTACCTGTATAAGAAAGAATGTTGGTTTTGCTTTAACTTTTAAAAATGAATAATTTCAGAATGTAACATACATTTCAAATTAAACACTTAAAATCTTACTGAGTTTCAGAATTGAAAAATCTCATTCAGGTTTCTTTCCTTCTGCCTACCCCAAAAGTTAGATAAAGTCAAAGTGAAGCTCACTAAAACCAAGTATTCATTTCTTTAGTAGGAAAATTCCACCTTCACTCAATGCCTTTGCCATTTTCCTTGGAAATCTAATTTTAAATGTCACATAAGTAGCTCTGTTGAATGCTGAGCTCTGCAGTGTGGGCTGAGCAGCTGAGAATCTTCCCCCAGACAGACAGAGGTGTCGATGTCTCATATGCCTGCTTTCACCTGAACCTCCTTACTCCCTGCCTCTCCCTCTCTTGAGCCTTATTAGCAGAACTTTTAGATCAGTTTCAATACTACCTGCCAGCAAAGTTTCCGTATATATATATATATATATATATATATATATAAAATTCAGTCTGTCAGAAAAGGAGGCAACACTAAGAACTTCAAGGTTGATTTAAATATTCAAATACATAGTGCTTGGAGAAGCTTAAAAGTAGGCAAGAATAGTTAATTGTCTATGTCTGCTCTACATTTATCATTAAAAACAGTGGGTCAGATCCTAAAAGAATAATTGTTTTTGTGGAAAACAATTGAATTAGTCTGACTTAAACAACTAAGTGAGAAATCTTAAGTGGGAATAAATATTAAAAATTATTTTTCTTTTTCTAAACAGAGTTATCCAGGAGGTTTCTTTTTGTCAGTAGTTACTCAAAACTAGAACAGTAAAGTTTTTATGTATACGTTAACAGTGTTATAGATACATAATTGGCTTCATTTTTCAGAGATCTCCTTCTAGCACCTTCACTAAGCACTCAAACCAAAATCTGGATGTCACACAAACACCACATCTTCCATACAAAAAGCCTGTTCAGTATTTTCCTTCCTAGACCTAACTCATTTCCATAAGTCACATAAAATTATCAGCAGGTTTTAATTGTCCAATGCAGTGGCCAGCTGTGAAAAGTAGGAAATACGATTTCTGAAGTGGGTGCTCCACAGAAAAGTGCTGTCATAGAGCAATTGGGTGCAATGGGTGATGTGTGAGATGGGTGGCAGGGAGTCGTGGTTGAGTGCACCCCGCTGCCCACATCTTCTTGTGAGGAGGTTCAGAGGTCATCCACACATAAGTGCTCACACTGAGTTGTCAAGACAGGAGAGAAAGATGATTACAATTAGATATTTTACTGTAAAAATAAATAAATAAATAAATAAATAAAATATTTGGATGGCAGTAATGTCATCCCAGACCAAGTGCTTTTGCTTGCAGCAGTCACCTGTAGGCATGTGAAGTCCCCAAGTAAATTCTCAAGCCACAAGCATTTGTGACTAAACCCTATGGACAGGAATGCCAACCTATGTTTCTCGAGAAAAAGTTACGTGGTGAACCAGCAGGCATCTCTAATAGTGACTGCAAAATCTTGCAGGCTTAACAAGAATTGACTTTTAGCAGGGGACATTTTGCAAATTGCAACAGCCTTGAATCTGTGCCATCTGTGTTTCAGTGCATGAATTCCACTACTTCCCTGCCCTATTGTAAAATGACAAGATAAAAAAGTTACAGAACAAAGACACTAAGTAATCAAAGAGGATGAATCATCCTTTGACCTATTATGTTTTTTAATTAAACTGTATTGCTAATAGATGACGGGATTATCTCTCTGACAGTACATTATGGCAGAAAACAACAATTGCTTTTCTCCATAAATCACATCATGCGTACTCTGCAGTAACTTACAGCACTGAAGAATATTTCATACAAAAAAGCATTAATGCTTTTGCAAATAAATCTTTGGGGATTCCTGGCTTCAGGTTAGAATAGCCAAACTGACCCAGATAAAATCATCAACATGGAAGTTTGATTTAATTAATTTGGTTCATTTCAGCAATCTAAACTCAGTAATTTGACCTTGCTCATTCCAGTATTAGGCCTCAATAAAAATATAAGAAAAGAATGCAGACAAAATCACTGCTACCGCTAATCACGACAAAGAGCCTAGTCAGAAAAAGGTTGAAAGGCAGATGATTCCCAGCCTAAGGGCCATATGAATCATTAAGGGTTACTGGGCACAAATTTGTTCCTACTCTGTGGTCATAGCAACTCTGATCCAAATTACCATTAGAAGATCCCTGTTTCTCACAGGGAAACATGATGAAGAGGGACATTTTAACGATTATGAAGGAAACTGGAGAGCTGAAAATGCGAAAATCCAGTGTTAGATTTGCAAAGTGTAATTTAAACAGGCAGGGTGCAGAGGCCTTTCAGAAAGGCAGACAGACATTGGGTGGCAAGAACATGTTCTCTGGGGACAATTCAAAGCCTGACAAGCACATCAGCACTGCTGTAGACAGCCAGGCTATTAACTCCATCAACTTCGGGACTATCACTGTGCAGTTAAACCTTTAATCTTGCTCTATACCAGCCTCTCTCTCCATGTAAACACAGAGGCAGTCAACATCGCAGCAGTATGGTGCAAGCAGCTGCTGGTCTTCCCTGCTGCCAACCTGCTCAGGTAAGAGCTGGACCACTACACAGCCCCTGCTGCCTCTGGGCTGATTTGTGGCAAGCAGCGTCCCATCCATACCAACATAGATTTGTCCCTGAGGTTTCACCTGTGCAAAAGCACGTGGGGCATTTTCCAGAGCATTCAGCACAAGCGCTACAAGACCTGCACTACTGTGAGTATACACAAAGAGTTTAATCCCATGACTCTCTGAACTTTCAAGCCTAATCAGAAAATTGCAGAAAAATAGGTATTTGATGAATCTTTCTTTGCCATGAGCATACTGAACTGATCAACTGACACTTGTGACAACAATAAAGCTACAGAATTATAAGAACATATGTCCTGGCAATATAAATACGGGCATTTGGATGAGTATTACAAAAAAGCAACCAAATCACATCCAACATATAATGTATCTAAAAATTATAAAGGAAAACACTTATAAGGGTTGGAGTGAAAGCAGGAAAGTACAAAAACATATTTAAAAATTGTTAATTTGGCAGAGAAAAGAAAACATTCGCCTCTGGACATTGTCTAACTGGCACCCAGCCTACTCCATTGCAGATGAGATCAGCTTAACTAATGTGTAAGCTTATGAATAGCTGATAAAATTTGTAATTGTATTGTTTATCATTTTGTTAATCATGTCAGAATAATTAGTTGTTCTTTTCCAAATGAGAGACCTTTTCCTCACAACATTTAAACACTATTTTTAAATGCTTTTAGGCCTAATAATAAATGATAGCCCAATAAATCAATGTTGAAACTAACTGTAATTAATTCCAGCGTCACAAATATATGAAGTTGCCATTTTTACCCCAGGCTGGTCTTGGTGCCCACCAGCCACGACACGAGGGGCTATACATAAATGAATTGCTTCATTACAAAAACTGCACTCTCTGGAAAGTTTGCAAAAGACTTCTGGCATATATTATGTAGAAGAGCTTAGAGTTAATTAGTAGGAAAAAAAAAAAGTGACACATTATCTTTTCTGATATGGCAGGTCAGCCATTAGGAGGTGATGGATGTCTTGTGAGTTTTCCAAAACCAGTGCAGCAGGGCAGAGACAGATTTTCTGCAGTTCAAATACTTATATATTATATTTATATATATACATGTATACTTATATATTATATATTTTAAGACATTAAATTTTCCTATATTTCTGCCTTGAATTCATACATTCTATGTTCTACGTTCTATATTGAATTAAAAATATAAAATTATATTAAACACGGAAGAGAAGAGCAGAGCTATCGAAAATAATTCTACAACTATATAAGTAGGCTGAGTTTCTGAACTTGAGGACTATATAATCATTCTTCCAATAGACTTAGTGATAACAGTTCTGGGAAATGGGTGCACATCTTATCTGATATCAACTTTTATGCTGGCAATTTGCCATAGACAGGAACTAGAGAATTATATATTTTTTATTTTTTTATATTATGCACAAATGTTTTAATCCAGATTAAATGATGGCCTTGAGTTAAATTTACCTCCCTATAATTCACAATTAAAAACTTGTCCATGGCAAAACCACATCAGTGCTAGATATGCCCAGACAGGATTCCAAAGGGACAATGGAACTCTTGAAGGTCAACTGAGGTGAACCTTTCAGCAAGTTTTGTGAACCCTGTCATGCAATGACATGGCATCAGTAAGCTGCCATAGGATATGCTCTGGGAACTACAGACACCAGCATGCATGACTGCAGTTCACAGAGCAACTTCAGTAGCTACAGCGTGAGAATCTGTAAATGGATTCTTGACAATACCAGACACTAAATCTAGATCTGAAAAGTTCTCCAGCAGGAAGAATTATGGCCCAGTTAAGAGTAAGACATGAAGGGAAAAAATGAGGGATCAGAATAGATTTGAATATACAAAAAACTAAAGGCATGTCAGCACAGACTTACAATGAGAATCTTCTTGCTCTCCAGTCCAGTGAAAACCATCAGTTTACAACATATGCATGCCAGCAGGAGATATCAGCTCATGACCAGGTGGAAAGAAGCAACCTCCAAGAAATTGCCCATCATTCCCTTTGATATCTTTTTTTTGGGGGGAGGGGGTGAGGGAGGTTGTTGCTTTTGGTTAGTTGGTTGTTTTTTGTTTGGTTGTATTTGTTTAAATAAATCATTTTCTGAAATACTTATCCTAAAGTATTAAATTATTTTATTCCTCAGGCTTGTTTCATGACTGTGTTTTAGGAAGAAATGTAAGTCTCAGGTAAAAATATACAGTGTATATATTATAGTGTATAATAAATATAGTGTATAATAGTTATTATACAGTAGATATACTCTGAAAAAAGGTTGGTTCATGTAGTCCATGCTTCCAGTATGCTAGAAAGCCAAAATAAATAAGTCAACATCTTACTTCAAATAAAATAAAATAAAATAAAATAAAATAAAATAAAATAAAAATAAAATAAATAAATAAAAAAAATAATAATAATAATCAGTGACACAAAGTTGTACATCAGTCCCAGCAACATTTTCAAGTCAATACAGAGTAATACATTCAGTCTTCTGAAATCTTTTCCCAAGTTTCACACAGCTGCTTCACAAAACACATCGGTAGGGCTGTGAGAAAAGTGGCATAAATCTGTCTTCTAAGTCCCCAAAGTGAGATATGTCACTTGATGGGGAAGGGATGCCTGCACACTCTGCAGTCTCCTCATCAATGTCATTAGAGAGATTTTCAGTGTCAGCTTGAATTCACTCTTGTGAACTTCTTCACTCAAGGAGTTCAGCAGTCTCTCTAGCAACTGAAAAGGATTTTAGTCCAAGCATTTTGACCTGTACTTTTCTATAAGCCTCCAGGGTCTGGTTATCTATCAAGCAATGGATATCTACAACAAAGCCATCCTGCCTTCTGAAAATCTGTCCTTTTGTTGCTGCATAGCTCTAGAATTTAACCTCATTTGAAGATCTGCTTCAGAACAATGGTATTTTATCCTTTTTCTCATGTAATCAGGGTATTTCTACCTATGATTAAAATTTTTAAAAAGGATATTGTCCTGGTTTCAGTTAGGACAGAGTTAATTTTACTCCTAGTAGCTGGTAGGGTGCTATGTTTTGGATTAGGATGAGAAGAATGCTGATAACATGCTGATGTTTTAATTGCTGCAGAGCAATGCTTACACCAAGCCAAGGACTCTTCAGCTCCTCTCTCTGTCCTGCCAGCAGGCAGGCTGGGGGTGCAGCAAGAGCTGGGAGGGGACAGACCCAGGACAGCTGACCCAAACTGGCCAAAGGGCTATTCCATACCATCTGACGTCATGCTCAACAATATATAGGGGTGGCTAGCCAGGGTGGGGGCCGGCTGTTCGGGGTTGGGCTGGGCATCGGTCAGCGGGTGGTGAGCAATTGCATTGTGCATCACTTGCTTGTACACATTATTATTATTATTATTATTATTATTATTTTCTATCTTAATAAGCTGTCTTTATCTCAACCCACAGGCTTCACATTCTCGTTTCTCTCCCCCATCCCAGAGAGGGAGAGGGGAGGGTGAGCAAACGGCTGTGTGGTGTTTAGCTGCTGGCAGAGTTAAACCACAACAGATATATTTTTCTGAGTAGCTACCAGATGAGCAAGTGTTTCACATCCCGGAAGTAATATTAACCCCTTCCAAGGCTGCATTTTTTGTGTGCACAGAAGGTTTACATGAACATTACTTTGTAGTTGAGCCCTAAAATTGCACATCATCACCCTGATTTTTCCATATAAAATGACTTCTACTGAAGAGCAAGCTACCACAGAGGACTATTATAGAATGAAAGCTCTTATCCAAAAACACACCATGGAAAAGCAGGAGAGACAGAAAGAGGTATCATGTAAAAACATACATTAGTTCTTAGCATCTGACTGAAGAGCTGTGTTTCTGCATGAAATAATAATCATCAGCTGGTTCAACTATTTTCTCAGGCTGGGGGGGACGACGACTTTTAAGGAAATGCAAATTCCACAGGAGGCATGTAATGGCTGGGTACAAGTGTTGTACAGAGCTAGGAGACACTCAGACATCAACAGAGGAACAGAGGTAGTGTTCCAGATGTCCTTATCAAGAAATTGACCATGAAAAGATGGCCAGCCCTGCACAATCTGCCACCTACATAAAAAATCACTCTGTGGCAACCCAAAAAAATTGCCTCAGTTCATTGCCCAGGTGACTGACACTCAGGACACAGCAGGCCCTGCTGCCCCTACCCCATGGGAGACCAGAGGCAGACACCCAGCCTCACATGAGCATCATCTCATGACTTGCTTCACACTTCACATTTTCACAAGCTCTGTGAGGCTCAGGAGTCCCACTCTGTCTTCACACTCAAACTTCTTACACAAACAACTAACATTTTACTTCATGTCAATAAACTCTTATTTGCTTAGAAATCAAAACAAAAATGCACTGAAAGTAAAATTGGTAAGTGACATAACAAATTAGATTTGTGGTAACAAATAAAAATGCTGAGAATACCTGCTTTGAGAGGAAAAAAATATATGATGATAATAAAAAAAATAATCTGTTCTTTTCTCTGAGTAAAATGTTTTCCTTTACTTTTAGCTTAATTTTGTGTCTCTTATTCTACAGCCATCTTCCCCCCTGTGGACAATCTGTTCGTTCCAAAGGACCTTGAGAATCTCTAAGATGGTGCTGTATATCTACCATGCTAAGTGCCAAGAAGGCACACAGAAGTACCAAAATGGGAAAAAATACAGTACGCATGGCTACCTGCAATTTAAAACAATTTTCAGTGTAAAATCTCTGTATCCCACTCCTAATGGTGTAATTTCAACTTTATCCTGAAAAAAAAAAAAAAAAAAAAAAGAGTAGGGAATCATGCGGTCTATATAATCAATATAGATCATACTCTCTACCTAGATCTTTGTTTCACCTGCTTCTTCCTTCAGTTGTATTTGCTGTTCATTCTCCCAGCAGTCCTGGAGCTACAACTTTGGATTCTGTGGGAGTAAAATATTGCATAACAAGTTAAAACGATCTTTTTAAAAACAAAATGCATGTGAAATCATTAAGACCTCTATGGGTCTGATTCTCATCTCTGCTGACTCTAACTGAGCAACTTCTGCTGGTGCAAATGAAATCAGACTCCAGTAGAGTATCTCTGTAGGAGATCTTGAGAAGTCATTACTTGGGATATGATTTATTTTTCCCTTGTATGGACTAAATAAAGAAGCGTTCTTCCTGCAAATAGTTTGCCTGCCTGTACTCAATACACAGGAATTGCCTGTTGCCCCTTGTGGGCTATTAATGTTTGTATTGCTGCCTACATCACGGTGTTTTAATTTGGATAGTACTGAGCTGAACACAAGGGATTAATACTTGTGATAGCATCTCCAGGAGAACTTGACACCTATCCCTGCTTTATTTTTATGCCTTTTGGCATTTGCAATCAATATTTGTCTTGTTTGTCAGCCTGCTGCCATCAAGTTCATTCATTACAAGTCCACCCTGTAAAGAAACATTATGTGACAGGTTTGCTGTAAGCCTTGCTTGACCTAATAGCAACCCAGTAAAACGGCAGAGCCAGTTTGCAGTAATTTAGATAGGAGAGATGATTCCCTTCTAATTTAACAAACTTGAAAAAAAAAATAAAATGACACTTTTCTTTTTTTTTCCCCGCTTCAGTTTTCTTTCTAGTTCTCATGTACCAGCATAGAAGTGCAAAAACTTTTGCCTAGCTTCTGGCTAATACTTTCTTATAGGGGCATTCAAGGAGCATACACCACTGCAAATTTCAAACTTATGACCAGATACGTGTTTGTCCCAAAGCCAATAGGCACTCTTGCTTGATATTCATCCAACCATCAGATGTTATCTAATGGGTACTCATGTCTCAATGGTACATCTGCAGCATGGTTAGGAGGAGGCATAAATACTGGGTCATACTGTCACAAGCCAATGAAGAAAGAGGCGTGAAGAGAGTCAGCCCTCAGAGAGCTGAACTGCTTGTGCAGACTTGATTTGGCCCATGGACAGAGGTTGACCACTCTTTCTATCCTTTTCTGTTCACAGCTTTTCAAGAAAAAAAGATTTGTGTTCTCACACAAACAAGTTTAACCTTTCAAGTTGCCTCCTTAGACTGCTTGAAGAATGTCTATATGGCTTCCCATCTGCACAGCTATGGGTTAATTGCCTCAGCACAGAGAATGACTCAACTGTTGAAAATAAAACCATAAAAATGCACTAAATCCTAAGAAGAGAAAGAGGTAGAACTGCAATGAAAAATAATTTAAACACATATTATTCCATGGAGCCCAGTCTCTTGTGAAGACAACAAAAAACTGTTCAATCTTTTCAGATAAGTTACTTCTTATAAGATCCGTAAGGAGTTTACATGTATTCCTATAAAAATAAATAAATAAATAAACACACTATCAGATCCTCACCTACTCTACATCATAACAGAACCAGGATACCACACCTCTCTTTGCTGTACCCTTACATCTTGAAAATCATGCATTCCCTCTTCCTCTACCTCATACCCATACACTCAGAGCAGTAGCTGTCTCTCATGTCCTCTCATTAGTCAGTTTGAATGTTTATCACTCTCACCTGCAAGGTGTAACTGTGAATGATCTGTCAGCGAAAGCTTTTAGATTAACAAAGCACTCGTACCTCCAAAAGGTGAAATTTTGCTTTAATAACATGAAACAATATCAAAAGGATCAAAAAGTGATCAGTGGTTACAGAGTGAAAAAACTCATAGGTGAATTGGACATGTAGTAAACTCAGCAATGAATTATATCCCCTTCACCTTCTCCCTTCTTTCCCAGACAGGTGAAAAGATGAATGACATACAACAAAACAACCTCTTCCTCTTGTAAGAACCAAAATACTCACAATGGTGCAGCAAAACTGCAATTCATTCCTGTTAAAAAGCTGCAGAAGTTCATTGTTGTAGACAGAAAGTACAAGCAAATCCTGAGAACTGGCATAAACTATGTATGAAACTGAGTGTATAATGGTTAGAAACACACAGTAAGAACTTCTACTCTAAGCTTTGGCAATTAGAAATGATAAAAACAGAAAATGAACTTTGTGTATAGTAGCAAAGCACAGAAGAAAAAAAAAATAACAATAAAATAAAAGCTTCAGTGTGATGCAGACTTGGAAAAATCAATTCCAGAAGCTATTTCCAGTGGTAAAGGAAACTAAGATTCCCTGGCGAGGCCTCTTCAAGGAAACAACTTACAATTCTTGTCACCAATGAACAGGAAAAAGGAACTAGAAATAGAAAACAAACAAGGCATGTGGAATGAAGAGATGAGTAATGGATTTAAATTCTCCCTGAAAACTGGAAGTTTTTCCCCTGTTGCTGACATTTTGGTGTAATTTTTCAATGGAATTTGTGAAGGTGAAAAAGAAATAAAATAAGTTTTTTTATATACATTTATTTATTTATTTATGGTGATATGGACCAATTTACAGAAGCAATTACAAGTTTGTCATGTACAGTCCGTGAGACAGAAGTGAACTGTGCTCACTGAACCTAAAGGTTCCCACTGTTGTTGTGTTCCTATTGCCTACATCTGTTTTCTTCCACGTATTGTATCACAATGACTCTCAATGACTACTGAGGTCATATCAGTCAAAAATCAGTTTGGTACAAACAGCTCTATCTGGTGGCTTGTCTACACTAAGACAATATTGAATATCCAATTGTACGAAGGTCTGGTGTCTTACCATTCACATTTTCCACTGCATCTAAAGTCAAAAAGAGATTTGACATAACTATGGCTGATGCTAGTGAGCAATGTAGACATATACTTAATTTACTCAGAATTTGGGGGAGTTTCTGGAAGGAAAATTAATGCATTCTGCAAGTGGTCTCCAGAACTGGTTGGAGCACACAGCTTCTGGATCCTTCTTGACCTAAATGTACGATAAACACCAGCATACTCAGCTGATGAGGTATATGTCTGCATATGTCCAGAAGAAAATCTTTAGGCTCAGCGGAATGACAATAATAAATATAGGGTGTTAATAGAATTTGGGCCTGAATCAGGAGTCAGCTGAACAGAGGTTTAAATGTCTTATCTTGAATTTAGGCAGCTGAGCTGGGGTGCCCAAGGTTTGCAAACAAAATACTGTGTATGGACAGAAGATATTATTGCCCACAAGTACGTTAAAGTGGGTGGGAATTATTCAGTTCCACACTTCTGTAAATTGGTCAACGGTCTTTCTTTCTCTGCCACTTAGCGTCTTTTTGCTGCAGATCTGTCAAATGGGACACTGGAGACATGGAGGAACCTGAACAAGTTCATTCACTGCCAAGCATGATGGAGTCAGATGATATCCATCCTGGTAAGTAGTTCATGCTGTTAGTATACTGAAGGGATTAACTGTGTGGATTCTCACACTCAGGAGCGTTAGGCTTACACCATTAATTAAAAACATTCTTCACTAATGCATGGAGCCCATTATGGTTAAAATTTAAGTTGAGTATTTATTGATCACCGCAACACTTCTGTATTATTTTAATTGATATTTTTTTTCTTTTCAATTATACTCATTAGAGTTATAAAAAAAGAATATGGCTAAGTAAAACTGGTAACACCAATTCAGCTAATTAAAGTTTAAATTAGTGCTGTCTCCATGTCTTTTGCAGTTATTTATCACTATAATACCTACAGCAATAAAATCATATTTAATCCATGAATCACACTGGATTATCTAGTAATAATCACAGCAATAAAGGAAAATGATACACAGTGGGAACTTGGTTCTCAGTAACAAACAAGCTATCAGCAATAAAATTCTAATGAATAATACACTTCATTACAGCCAAAATTCTGCTCCCCATCAAGAGTGCCATCAAATTATACAACATTACTGGCAATGGTATTAGAAAAGTCATATAATGAACATGAAATTCCAAGTAAAAGGTTGACTCATTATCTGTATGTTGTTATTGCTGAAACATAATAACTTCACCTTTAGAAAGCAGAGATCTATAACAGCAAGAACAAAAGTCTTCTCTGCATGCAGGAAGGCAAGCATAAGCAAAACAGTAGATCATAAGAGTCAGCATATTATGCTTTTTTTTCTCTTCCATTCATATTTAATTTTTCCTTTAAACTTTGGAGTAAGTCACACTTCTTACATATTTTTCCTCTCACAATAAAGGCCAGAAAATAAGCCTGTCAGAGATTAAACTAATCACCTGGCAACAGAGCCGTGTTCTATTTTATTCATTCTCCAACCAGTCCCATTATTTAGAGGTTTGGGATGAACAGCGTTCTAGCTTCAACTAGATAAGATGAAGGTATCCTGACAACTTATCTCCCACTTTATTGCCCATAAGTTAGGGTATTTTCAACAAAGAAGAAATTTAAGCCTATCAGGGCTGAAGTACCTGAATCACTGTGATCCCTGTCTAGCAGGTGAGATCAGTAGCTGATTTCAACTGGATACTTCAAGAAACGTGCTGATTACTGTGTAGTTTTCATTAAATCACTGGTCACCTAAGTCCTCCCACGCACAGCCTAAAAGAATGAAAACATTTCCACAAGAGTCTCTTCGGTCACATCATTTGGCATGATTTTCCTAGTGGCTACTAACTTTAGACAAATTCCTTACTAAGTATACACCTTAAGATCACCTTTCTGAGGGGCCTAATATTCCAGATGCATTAGCCAGTCTAGGCAGTGAACTCCATATAAGCACATAAGGATTATTCTTTTCTCCATTGGGAAATAAGCTGCAATGGACTAAAAGATAAAATATAATGCTCTGCTTTCCAACCTGCTATAGCTGACATTTTATGACAAACTAAGAAATGAGCAATGTATCACTTTTTAGACAGCTAGCTAAGCTAGTGATGGTGTAAACTCTGTGCTTATAAGGAGGGTTTGACCTCAATTAAACTATTATACTTCAAGCCACTACAGAACACATCTCCCACTGTGAATTACCAAAGTAAGGAGATGCAAAAGTGACAAAAACTTAATTATCCCATGAGCTGTGACAATTTTAATGAGGCAAACTAAATACAGAGGAAAATGCAGTATCACATTTCTTCCTCTTTTCCTTTGGGAATTACATTTTTCAGGATTTGGCATGCAAGGAGTGATTCTGCAGATTGTTATACTATTGGGTTATATTCTCTAATCACAGTGTGCATTTGCAGGAAGTTAAATTCAGTGTAACAGAACATAAATGCTGCTCATTAGGAAAATGCCTACTGTGCCCTTCATGTGGGAGTTAAGATGAATTAGCACTGAAATTGCTATGTATATAAAATGCCACTACAGAGTACCTTGGAGGCCTGCCCACTGGGGAAGCCAGCCTTTGGAAAAGCCTGACTGCACTGTCCAATCCACTGACCACAGAGGAGCCAAATGTGGTGGCATTCCTCATGTTCTCCAGCTATATGGAAAGACTTGGGTCACACACCAAACCACGAATTTATAGTTACATCCTGATTTCCCCTGACTCCTGATGAGTTAGACCAGTCTTTCAATGGGTCTTTGAATACAGGAGAGATGATTGTGGTGAAGACTGAATATCAATATACTGAAAAATTGTTGCTCAGCATGCTTGGCTAAACCATTTTAATTACAACATGTCAAGAAAATATGTGTTACTACAGAAAATGATTTATTTGGCAAAACTAAAAGGTAAAATGATTTATTTGGCAAAACTGAGACTATGTAAGCTTTGATGAAAGGAATTTTATCAGATTCAGCGCTGGAAAACCAGGAGTGGATGAAGACAAGACCCAGACCTGATAGTGAGCTTTTTCTGACTACTGAGAAAAATGGGGCTGAATCCCTTCCACAGGTCTCTCAAGCCCCCCTCAAGACATACATCTTTCTCCACTCATTCTAACTCAAGCTTGTGCCAATCTTTACTCAAGTTTTCTTCTTTGTTTTTTAAATATGTTTATAAATATAAAT
>CM021699.1:38608550-38624443 GCA_011074415.1 Stictonetta naevosa
AAACAGGGTAGTTTTATGCTTGTTTTGTTTATCAGAAAATTGAAGCAATTTGTAACATAGATTTACTATCTCTGAAGATTTAACAAGGCTTTTGATTGCAGGTTTCCTTTGATACCATTTTTTAAATCTGATCATGTAGACACAATTTATTCACAGAACTTTTAAGATCAAACTCATTTGAACAGATGAATGAATTATTGCATACAAATCAAGAGAAAACTCAGTTGCTGACAGTCATCATTCTGATAGCGGATTTCAGCCCTGTTATCTTTGCTAATGGTTCTAGAAGTACATCACACAAATGGGCTGATAAATGGTAGATGTTTAGATAAGTATTCCTCTACTAGAATAAAAGCTTAGCCATTGAACTTAATTAGAAAGGAAAAATGTCCTAAGTATCACTCTGCAAAGCACAGAAATAAAAATTAAAAATACATTTAATCTAAGGAAAAAGACTTAATTCATTGCTTGATTTTGGTTTTGTTTCATTATTGTGGTTTTCCTTAACTATAAAAAAAAAAGTTATTGTAATTTAAAAGGTAAAATCCTGAAAGAAATTAGAAAAATATCAATCAATAAAAATAAATAGAAGAATAAAATAAATAAATTCAATTGCTTCCAAGACAATCTTGTCTGAACCTTGTGAAGCAAAAGAAAAAAAAGAAAAAAAAAGAAAAAAAAAAGAAAAAGGGTGCTTCATAAATTCTTTTGCAGTTTCAAAGCAAAGAAGATGCACATCAAAGAGGAAGATCATCCTTAATCTTCACAAATAACTTTTCCAAGTCTGATTATTCATGTTAAAAAAAAATCAGTACTTCTTTTGATCCTCCTGAAGCAATAGGGAAAAAACTTAAAATATGTCCTTCTTTATCAAGAAAGAATTAAAATGTAGTTTTCTTGGTCAATTCTCAACTGTTTCAGAATCATAACTATAACTTGCCAAGGGACACTTTTTAGAGAGAAATGAAATCTTTCTTCAGAATGAAAAATAAAATTAAAAAAAAAAAAAAATCACAGAATTTCACCACATTGTATTGTTTCAGAACCAGCAAGTAGGTGTCCAGCATCTTTCCTGTTATTTGTCCAACTTGCTGGGAAAAAAAACAAACAAACAAAAAAAAAAGACCAGTCCAAGAAGTTAATTGCCCAGAAAGCCAAGCAGCCCCAGGGACAGCTAAGCCAAGCTGCTTTCTGGCCAGTGGTGCAGGTAGTCAGCAGCACACAGATGTGTCACAGGCTGAGCTGGTGCCCTCTGTGTCTGCAGGGGCCGATCCATCTGGAAGCAATGGGGCAGAGGAACACCCAACTCAGTGAGGGGTATAAGAAAATCCAGGAAACAAGAGAGGACTGTGAGAAAGTGTGGCTAATTAGCCCATCTTCCTGACTGGTTTATCTGAAAGTTTGGAGAGAATTCAAAAATTGTCATGATGCACTTCAGTTTTGTCAGATTGGTGTTTTTCAGCGATCATTGCTGAGATAAGGAAAACATGCAGTTTGAGCAGGAAAAAAGGTCACCACAGGCTGCAGTGTTCATATAATACTTTAAATAGTTCGTCAGATATCATGTTCCAAATCTGCTGCTTTAACAGCGTCTCTAAATGAAAAGAAATACTGCTGATCATGATCACTTGACCTCACTTTGTGATGTGAGTGACATGGTAAAGACCAGGCAGGAGGTGCATGTACTACCATGCTGATATTCATAAGGTAAGCTGGCCACTCTGCTTACTTGGCATCTGAGTTTTATCTTGTCATGAATGTCAGTTCTCAACTTCCCTGGAAAAGACAGAGAGGGTGAGGAAGAAATAGGAAGGCAAAGGTGTCTATCAAGTAATTTCCTCTTTTTTGCATCCCTGGAAGAAAAGCAAGATAAATAAATTACTTTTACACTGGCGATAACTGTTGGAGCAAAATATCTCCAGGATATATCTGCAGCACGTCCTCTGGAAAAGCAGTTATATTGAGCCATGAGAGGAGGCAGAAAGAAATTACATATCTCCTAGAAATGCAGTCATAATTAATTTATCCCCAGAGTGGAATCTTTATGTTTAGATCCCAGTTAGATATTTCAAACTTACAAATGTAAGTAATGAAAGTGCAAGTACTCATCAAGTTTTATATCAGGATCAGGAAGCTAAGTAAGGATATAGGTGTTTCAGACTAGGAAACTTTCAAAAGGAAAGAAAAGGATCACCCTACACTTTCTTACAGTAAGTATAAAAAAGCATTCACGAGTAAAAATACCAATGAAACACTGTAGATTATTATGGAAAATATGCTGCCTCTTCATTAATACATGAAAAAGATTGCTGAATTTATATACTAATCAAGATAAATATATGGACTTGAAGTTAGTTTTAATATGCCAGAAACATAATATCATATCATAGTTTTTCAGGAGCAACTCAATTCATTTACCTTATACAGAACACAGAAAGGGATAGATTTTGAATTTATGTAAAAATATAGCATCACCTATAAAGAGACCTATCAGAAAATCTACTCTAAACACTGCACAAGGGCAATATGTCAGTTTGTGATGATTATCTTATTTTGAAAAACATTTTTTTGTACTATAGAGACCAAAAGTGGCATGCAAGTAATATTACTTCATAACAACAGTTTCTGTTTTATAGTGCCAAGCAACCTTATTTATTTTCTCTCCATTTAATCATGTGCCTTCTCTGTGTGAGATACAGAGCATCTGCAGATCCTGGCTTTGAGATGTCAGTGGTTTGCCACTGTCTACTTCTGTGGGAGGTTTTTCTCAATTTGCATACACTGGCATTGGCCTTTTCATACAGCCTAAGTAAGTGAGTCCAATTAAGGAGCCTTGCTGTGATCAGTAAACACTGGAATTGTTGCAAGTATTTGGGAAATGAGATATGAGGGCTTTCCAGCATGCAGCTTGTTTTAAATGAGAGAGAATACAGTGCCTGAAAAGCTTATTTCTAAAAGGAAAAAGTTGTTTTATATTTAAAATAATAATAATACTGAAACTCAATACTTTTTTTTTCTTTTGTCATTTGAAAGAAGTCACCCTTGATGAAAGACTTTTTCAGTGAAATGTATATTTGTAACACATCAGGAACCAAATAATAGGGACATATTAAAATGAGCCTGACAATATTTTTCATAAGGTCACTTAAAAACATTACCATATTCTCTAGTGTAAAACTACATTTCTAGCAAACATCTAACCTGTGCAGCTATTTGAATTAAATATTAATTACAGCTACTGGGATTAATGACATATTATAAAGGGATCAGAGTATTCAGCAATTGTAAGGATTAGATTTATGATATAAAGGAAAGAAAGAAAGAAATATAAGATTTTTTCTTGTTTGTTCAAGAAAACTAAACTTGTGATTGTAATCCATGTTCTCCTGTGACGAGACATAAGTTGTGTTGCTATGGGAGCCATATTTTTACTCTATTTTCAGCACATAGACTGTCCTCAGAAAAAGTAACAGCAAATTCACATCAAAAACTCTATCTGCACCATGTTTTGGGGCTTATTATTTGGGGCTTATTATATCATAATTTTATTATTATTTGGGGCTTATTGGGTATTTAATTAATCATCAGATATTTAAGTAGATTTTACAGACAAATTCCAGAGTCAATAAGGCTGTGAAGAATAAAAGATATGGCTATCATTTCTGGAAAAAAAAAAAAAAAAAGAATGTTTAGGTATTTGAAGATACAAGACACACACACACAAAATAAAATAAAAATAAAACATAAGAATTTCAAGCAACACAGAGCTACTCTCAGGCTCCATGCAAGGGATCAATCCTTCATGCACGGAATCATATAGAATAAACCTTGCTCAGATTTTAAATTACTTCTAATATTTTGCCCTTCTCCATCTACCTACCTCTAGGTAGTTAGCATATACAATAGCGTATATAGCTATTAAAACTGCTTCTCCCAAGTGGCCGTGTATCACCCCTTGTTACGACATTAATAGATCTCATGGAGGATAGCTAGGAATCTCCCTGATGTCACTGTGAGTGATTCACTCTACAGCAAGGATTGGTAGCCAGCTGCCAACTGGCTGCCAAGCTGCTGCTGATTGTTTTAACAGAACAGAAGAGGAAAGAACAGGTTTAGGAGAAATGGTTTAAATAATTCTCTCAAGTGTCATGAATACATTTGGCCAATTGATGAAAGTGTAATGTATGCCAAGTAATAGCAGTAGGGAAATTGCAAATTGTTGTACAGATCTTGAGACAGTTTCTGTAGTGCTTTGCTTTGACTGAAAGAAAAATTGTACAAAATGCAGTATATCCTTTTATTAGAGGGTATTTCTAGCCAAGGTAATACTTCAGTAAGTCACTTCAGGTTTTCTGTACATCTTAGGACATCCTCAAAGTAAATCTAACGTAAGCCAAATTGACTCTGGTTATCACCATTCATCTGAGAATCCCAGAAAGCTTTGTGCAGGTGGAGTTTGCTTTTAATCACCTGTTATAAGGTGCAAATTAAATGTGGAGATCTGTGTGTGATGTTCCCTCTGAGCCACACCATACATTAGATATAGCACCCAGCTCTTGTTAAAAGCATAGCCATCACCCTGCTCTGTTCTAACCACTTGAGTTCCTCTTCCTTTCTCTAGACAAATGGCTTGAAGTGTTATCAAAATTACTTACAGCGGAAATATTCTGTTTTTTCTCACAGACAAAGTTCTGTAAGACACATCTGTGAACTCTGTGAAAGACCAATATCCTGTATGTCCAACATCTAAACATGACAGATGCTCTGGAGCAGTAAGCTACAGACATAAATTGGCTGACCTCTGGTCTGCAGGTTAGATGTATGCTTTAAAATTTTGAATCCAGTGGCTTTATGAGACAGAAATAACTTTTCTTCTTTTTTGGCCATGTTTTAACCTCTGCATGTGCATGAATCCCTTTTTAAAACCTTTTTCTGTCTTTTCTTGTTAAAATAAATAAATAAATAAATAAATAAATAAATAAATAAATAAATGTTTTGGTGCATTCAGCTGTGCACGGAGAAAATAGGAGATTCAAGTATAACAGATGTGGGAATGGCAAAATCATCCAGAGGGGCAAAATTAACTTCCTATGATAAAAGTCTTCACTTTGGTGCCATGCCACTATTTCACCCTACTCAGTCAAGGACCGTGAATATTTACCACCCTGAAAACCCTTACATGAGACATGTGAAAGGCAGAGCAGTGCTTAATTTCTAGCTCTGCCAACCAGTCAGCATTGTCAAAAACTGATATGTTTGTGGGTATAGTGAAGCAGAGCCTGAGCTCAGTCTGGTGAACTCAAGATTAGGTGCTTCCAAAATGAGTTTACACATAAATCTTGACTGAATGACATTTTAAGCAAACAAGTCCTATTTTTGAAATGGACTTAAGTCCCCTTATATGATCTAAGCCAAGATAATCCTCCTTTGGGCAAGAATGAAAAATGAAATGAAAAACCCTTCCTCCTCTGATTTTGACAGGAGAGAGGCTTGTCTTTCAGCAGCAGAGGAGTACAGCCAGCTCCTGCAACGCTACGGTTAGGAGCAACACAGCCCATGACCAGGTCTGCTGTAACAGGGCAAAGAAAGAACAGGCATGCCTTTGTTTTTCAGGCTATATATTGCAACTGATACCAACTTCTAAGATGGTAGATAGCTAAACAACCCAGGCTGCCTACAGGAAACGATTTCAACATCTTACACAAGAGAAGGAAGTAGCTACAAAAAACAAAAACAAAAACAAAAAAAACCCTGCATCCTAAGTACTATTGGAAAAGCCTGGAATAGGGTATAGGGTTTTGCAAAGGAATATCTGCCTGACCCCAGTCAGAGAGAACATATAATTGCTGAGCTTGAGCACTGGAAACATTGTGAAGACTCATTCTGATCTCTTTCCTGGATAATTCACACAACTAGATAGGGCAAGAAGAGTGCTATATCTACCAAACCATGATTTGGAGCAGATTTTAAACACTTCTCTCTTTTGTTCATCTTGTTCCCTTTATTTCACCACTCCTCAGCCATGCCAACAACCACTATTTGTGAGATTGCATTGACAGATATGAGGGAACTGATCAAGATTAAAAATAACTTTTGCTGTTATTGCTCTACTGTGGATTTTCAGAGAAATTCCCTGATTGATGTTTTGATTTTATTTTTATTTAAAAGGTAGGCTACCCAGATATAAACTCAAGTAAAGCAATTCCACTCTCAAGTCAATATAAAATCAAAACACTTTAACAAATTGAACATACTGTTCTTGAAATTGACCTTATATAAATGTCAAGAAAGTAGCTGTCTCACTGTAAATCCCAATTAAAGAATTTGACTATCAGCTTAACACTGAGGCCAAAATTGTTATTCGATGTCTACACTGCAAACTCAGTACCAATTACAATACATCCTGTGTAGATTTCAATTTGCATACAATAACTAACCTTTTCTTTCCTCTCTCCTGGCCTTCTGGTGGTATTATGCTGTTCATTTTGACAAAAGAATTGTGATAAACACAGGTCTGACAATTCTTACTTACTAGAAGTTATGGATGACAGCTTCAAGTCCTTAAGCTACAGTAAACCCTCCAGTTAATGAGTTTTTCAACTACTTGCAAGCCACCTAATGAATAAGTTTTTCAACTACTTGCAAGGCTTTTTAAAAATGAAAAAATGATTCTAATTAACATCATCTTTTTTATGAAAGATCAATGTCAAAAGCAAGATCCTGTTCTTAGCTACAATGCTGAATGAGAATCATGACATGCATATTTTGTTCAGTACACACCCTTCTACCCTTCCTTCCTTTCTTCCTTCCTTCTTCCCTCCACATATCAGAGGTTTCAAGGTAGATTTGATCTAGTACATTTCAAATTAGTTATTCCATGGCCAGGAATCAGTCCATTTCTGACCTGATTGTGGGAGCTACACAATCACATCCCATAACAGAGAAGTGTGTGCTGCACTAACCACTACTCATCTGCCTAGAAATCCATATGTGCTCTAGTCATTTGCAGTCTACTCCTACTTAATACAGCAATTTAAAACAAAACAAAATAAAAGACCCGTAAATGTGTGATGTCCCAAAACAAAAGGTCATATTAAATTATTTTTTAACACATTTCTGTGGAAGTTGTTGTAATCTTTGATCTGGAGAAAGGCAAAAGGCTACTCTTCACTTGCACCCCCAAACAGTCACAGACACTGTGATCAGTCTCTAGGTCTCTCTGAATTAAATCTTGCATTTTTCTGCTATAGTTATTCTAATGGAAAATGTAGTCATAAATGTGGCAGCCTTTGTCAAATATGTGGGGGATAATAAAAGTCTATACAGCCTGACAGTGAGACTGGACAAGTTGATGGAGAAGTGAGATACAGAGAAATATATAGAAACAATACCAAACTCAAGAACTCTAAGCTGGGTGAATATTAGGAGAGAAATACACTTACCTTAATCTTTTTTTGGTATCAAATTGTGGCTGATCTTGCATTCTTACATTATGTTCTCGTTCAACAGGACTAGGCAATTAACTACTGGTTAAGATTTTGAATACAGCAGCATTGATCTCTAACACTTGGAAATGAGTCAGCAGAGTCTGTTATTCTTATATCAAGACCATGAAACAAACAAACAAGCAAAACTATTTCATTAAAGAACTAAATCTGGCTTGCATTTTAACTGTATGTAGTGGTTCCCTTTAGAAGGTGAGAGCTTACAGGAGAGCAGAACTTTCTTGGTCATCTTTCAGTGGTGCTATGGATGACTCTCTTTGGGAGGAAGTGAAATATATGATATCTTCAGGGTGCTCTGCTTATTATTGTTACTGATGTTAAACCCTGATACCTTGAGGAAAAACAGAGAGCAACATAATGTTTAGAAAAAACAATGCCAAAGATGACAAAGCAATTTCTGCTTCTGAAACTGATATTTTCAACAGAGTAGTTAGATAAACACAGAAGCAGCACACAGTTCTATCAGCCTCCAGGACCTGACCAGACCTCTCCTGAGTCACACTAGTGCTTTTAAGATGTTTTAGTCAATTACTTTTAGTTCATTTTCTGGCCACAGGTTCAAAGAGGTGTTAAAAAAGTTTTAACTCCCCTGAGTGCCAAAGTCAGAATTGTATTAAGTTTGCAGTGAGACTTAGGTCAAGGTGAGCAATAAGAAAGGAGATAGATCAAATGAAAGGCGAAAGGACCAACAGGGGCAAGGACAGTTTTCTCTTACATGTGCTATTCAAGATTCTGTGGAGGAAATGGAGGGGCTAATGCATTGTGGTACAACATGAAGTAGGCTGCAGCTTCCTGGGTGGAAGGGCAAAGAAGAAGGACCTACAGGTCTTGTAGGTTCAACAGTCCCAATTCTCTCAGACTTTCCTCTTTTGTCAGATGCTGTAATCTCTTAATCATCTTTCTGACCTTTGTTGGACTTACTCCAGTACATCCTTGTCTGTCTTGAACTGCAGAGCCCAGAAACTGACCTTGCCCTCCAGATGTGTCTCACTAGCACTGAGCAGAAAGGAAGGATCACCTCCCTCATCCTGCTGGCAACACTTTTCCTAAATGCAGTGCTGGATACCACTGGATGCCTTTGCCACAAGGCCACATTGCTGGCTCATATTAACCTTGTTGACCACCAGGACCCCAAGTTCTTTTCTGCAGAGTTGCTTTCCATCCAGGCAGTGTGTACTGATGCATGAGATTATTCCTGCCCCAATGCAGAACTGTGTCGAATTGCATGAGGTTCCTCTCAACCCATTTCTCCAAGCTGCTGAGGTCTCTCTGAATGGCAACACAACCATCTGGTATATAAGCCACTCCTCCTGTATCATCTGCAAACTTGTTGAGGGTGCACTCTGTCCCATTACCCGGATCATTGATGAAGATGCTGAATTGCCCTAGAATTCCTGGGGAAAATTGCCAGGGCCTCCCAGCTTGCTGCTGATCACAGTTCTTTGAGCTCAGCAGTTAAACTGGTTTTCAATCAACCTCACTGTCCATTTATCTAGGCCATACTTCATCCTTTTTTGTATGGGGATGTTAAGGGACACAGCATCAAAGGCCTTGCTAAAGTCAGGATAAAAAAACATGCTTTACTCACACTTCAACCAATAACTTGGTCATGTCATTGCTAGAAAGCCATCAAGCAGGTCAGGTCAAGACTTCCCATTTTGAAATCCACAACTTTCCCAATTAACTTCTTATCTTTTGACTTTTGGATAAGATTATTTGCACCATTACTTTCCCAGGGTTTGATGTGACGCTGACAAGCCTGCAGTTTCCCAGATTCTCCTTTTTTTGCTCTTCCTGAAGACAAGAATGACTTTTACTTTCCTCCAGGCATCAGTCACCTCCCCTGATCACTATGACCTTTCAAAGTAAAACACGAGTGGCCTCGTGATTGGCTAACTCCTTCAGCACTCATGGGTGCATACAGTCAGGTCACAGAGACCTGTGCACTTCCATTTTGTTTAAGTGCTACCTAACTTGATCTTCTTCCACCTATAGTAAATTTTCCTTGCATCTTTTACTGCTGATATACTTCTGGAAGGCTTTCTTTTTGTCACTCACATCCTTCATCAAATTCAACTGCAGATAGTCTTGGCTTTTCTTATCTCTATCTGCTGACACAGGTACTCCTGGGTCACTTGTCCTTGCTTCCACATTTTGTATCTTTTCTTTTGTTGTTGTTGTTGTTTTTGTCTGATTTTAGTCAGGAGCTCATTGTTCACCTATGCAGGTCATCTTTACTGATTATCTGTATATGGGGATGATTGGATGATTTTTTTTTTTTATTTTTTTTTTTTGAGTTTGGGGAAGTCATCCTTGAAAATCAACCCCTCTTGGGGGTTCTCTTGCACTACTCTATCTTTTACCATCTCCCTCCCATAAGATTTTTCTGAACATGTCCCTGAAGAGGCCAAACTCTGCTTTTTTGAAGCCCAGTGTTATGATCTTGTTTTTCACTCTTTTCCCTCCTCTCAGGATCCTGAATGCACCATTCCATAGTCACTAGATCCAAGGCCACTCACAGCCTTCAAATCCTTTGTTTTCAAGTGTGAGGTCAAGTAGACAATCTTCCCTTATCAGATTCTGCATCTCTGTTAGAAAATGGTCCTCAGTGCACTACAGAAAAGTCTTGTTTTGTGTTATTATGTCTTGTTATGTTGCCCTTCCAATAGATATCAGTGTGGTTAAAGTTCATCTTTTGGCTGCCGTATCTTCCACCTGTTCATTACAAATGAATTTAGGCCTTTTGTTAAAAGATAGCTGTGTGCCAATTTGTTTTTATGACCAAGTCCTTTTCGTTTAGCTGATTTCTTTAAACAGTTTCTCCCACTTAATAAATAATAATAATAATAATAATAATAATCCTTCCAAACAAAACCCCTTCTGTTAGTTCAGTATATGTTGGAATTAATTTAAAATTTGTTAGGATATAACCAATGAATATATCTGTTGAGTTGCTCAGGTATGTATTTAGTCACATTTATTGTCTGAAGAGAGATTTCCTCTTAAGGCATGACAGCTTCAAGAGGTTAAGCACATAGAAAAAGTAACTTTTGAGTGATTGCTTTTATATCCTCTCATAATTCTCTTTGACTGCTTTGAAGTCTGCATGAATATGACCCAAGAGATAATTTGAAAATACTGTCAATACTGAAATGTAAATACTACCAATTAATCTCTGCTGCCTCTTGGATAATACAGAAAAATAACCACATACAGATTTAAAATATTTTCAGTATTAGAATTCAAATATCAGTCAAGATTGAGACAGCAGTGCTTAGAATTTTCAATTATACTTTTAAGCAAGCCACTTAGCACTGCAACTCTATCACATAAATATTTATATTACCGGAAATTGTTATTTTGTTCTCCCTGTAAATCTATCTTGCTCCTAATTAAGGATGACCAAAACAGTTTAAAAAAATAATAATAATTAAAAAAAAAAATAGTAAAGCTACCTGTTGTTCTCCCAGGCTTCAAGGTGTGTTTACTGAGAAGGGATTTCTTGGATTATAATTTTGTACTTTATAATCTACTTCCCAATTAGACCTATAAAGCCTTCGTTGGCCCTTAGTCAGTGAAGCCTTCACTCAGCCTTAACATAATATTCTTTGTTTCTCATGACAAGCAGCCTTCTGCCCTCTGCCTCTTTGCACGGCCCCAAGACTTTTTGGCAGCTAGAGATTAAAAAGAGGTTCATTGATCTGGTTCATTGCCAGGAAGGTGCTAACTCTTGTAGTCTTATGGCACTTGGAGAATTCAGATGAGAGAAAACCAAAATCAGCATATTAGGTAACAATTCTCTGGCTCCTCTGTTCCCTCAAGAAAATATATGAGCTGTCCCTTCTTGTTGTCTTATCAGATTTTTTATGGATTTAAAACCTAAATCACACTTACTTCATGCAAGTTATAGAACACAGAAACAGTGAATGGAACGGAAGAATACAGTCTTGACTGGATTTATGTTCCTCTTATATTACTTCTAGGCTTTGCCTTTTCCCTAGCTTTTACAAGATTCAAAAATAGAACAAAGTAAAATGAGCACTTGCATTTATAAGACAGTCTGTCCTGTCCTTTTCAAGTAGCACATTTCAACTTAAATGTCAAGACTGGTCATTTACACACATGCAATAGAAACCACACATCACTTTATGTATTAGATTTACATGTACAGTTTAGTACTTTCCATTTGCAACAGGAATGCAGTTTTTTGTAGCCTGCTTAAAGATGTGAAAATGTGAGGTCAGCCAAAGTGCATTATTTTACATAGTACTTATATGTTTTGAAGTCTAAGTAAACCTGGGGCATAAGGGCTACCTGAACATTGATCCTTGGATTTCTGATGTAAAAACCTAGTGTCACATCAGACAAATATTAAACAGAGCATATTTTTTTTTGGACTCCAGTTGCCATCCCAGTAAAATGCAGGTATCTAATAAATCCTGAATGTCTGTATCTGGATGCTTGAATCTTAGCCAAATATCTTGGCTCATAGAGAACATCTCAAGTAACGCTAAACTTTATGTTTAGACAACTCAACTTCATCCCTTGGTTCAACCCACTGCAGCTGGGTCTTTTATTTTTATTATTTTTTTAATAATTCAGAATTATATATATGTATAAATAAAATAAAAATAATAGCTTAAGTTTTTTCACTTCTTACCTCATACTGTCCAGATATTCAAGGGAAGAATAAAAATATCTTTTCTTGTTTGCTGTCTTCTATTTAGAGCCAAGTTTCTGGGAATAGAGCCACACTACTTTATTAGAAGAAGTCATACCCACCCCTTCCAGATTTCATTTGGAATTTCTCCAGATCACAACTAAGAACGAACTATGTGATCAAGAACGTCAGTTTTTCAAAAGATCTTTGGGTGCAAAAAACCCCATAGCTTACAGTTCTGCACAAATATGGCAAGAAAATAAAGAGTTTTTTGTTTGTTTGTTTTGTTTTGTTTTGTTTTGTTTTTTTACACTGCCATGGCAGCTACTTTAACCAGTACATTTGTTTTAGTGTATAACAGATAAATCTTATTGTCTCCTGAGTTCATACAGCAGTTTTATTTGTTCTATTTCCCTGAAAAAAATAAAAGCAGCAGCTGTCTCTTTGCATTTAAGACATTAGGGATTAAAAAAAAAAAAAAAAAAAAAAAAAAAAAAGTCCCTCAATTTATGATCTTTTTCCTTCTCAGGACAGAGATACCACTACAGAAGAAGAGAGAGGTCTACAGATCAGCAAGTTAAGCTTGCTGGTCCCCATCATCATTCCAGATAGACTTCATTTCATAAATTGTACTCTCAGACCTTCATTTTCAAGCACATTCAACAAGCTCATAGCTGAAGACTAGAGTGGGAAGACTAGAAAGGGGGTAGACTAGCTCAAAATCCACAGTTAAAATTAAAAAATGATTGTCTCACTTCAAGCCTTTCCCTCATTCCTGTTTATTACACATCTTCATTACTGAAACTAATTTTAAACCTTCATTGCTACACTGAATTCAGGAAAGTCTCCTCAATTGACAGTAGAGTCAGGACAAAAACTACCGAAGTATATGTAGCACATGTATTTTGATATGTTTATTTGACACCTAAGAGATTGTATTTGATTCAGAATTTGGGTTTTCTGTTTTCCCTTAGCATGACAGAAACTGTGAGTCTACCTATCTGTAAGTAGGTCACTGGCATACAGACAATGCATGCAGCCCAGCACTTAGTGTTGGAAAGTACAGAACATTTTCTGTCAAGCTATGAAGCCTTCAACTTATATTAAATGCAAGGGTTAACAATGGTCAGCATCTCAAAATATTATTCTCCAGCCAAAAGAATCACATTTTTATTATTATTATTTTTTTTTCCCACTTAAACTATGTTACTTCCACCCAGTTATATCAGTAGGAAAACTTAAATTTTGTTCCTCAAAGTTAATCATATTCTTAGTTACAGACAAGGAGGTGGAGAAGTTGTTGGAATAAAATATTCTGTTTGAAAATAATTGTCATTTGTAGACTTTAATTTAAAAGAAGCTTGAGCAAAATCAGAATAAAATATAAGTCTATAAACTGCTATATTGCATACACTTGCAGGACCAAACATTCTACTATAATCAGAAATAATTGCAAATATGTCCCCGGGTTATGGAAAAAAAGGTACTTCTGCCGGAAGATAAAATGAATTTAAGCCAGACACAGACACAAAGTTAGGACAGTCATTACTTTGTTATTCCATTCAATAAGCAAAATGCACCCTTCCTTAAAAGTAATAGTAGAAATAATAATGGTATTTCAGACATTGAGAGCATAATGCAATTCCCAAAGCATAAGATCTATCTGGAAATAAAAAGCATCATTTGATTTCAACACAGGTCTGACAGATAGGACTTTGGGAGAGGCACATGTCCTGTCAGGACAAGCAGGCTTAAAGACTCTACAGTGGCATAAGACAATGTGTATAAGAAACTGAGTCCTACCATCCCACTTAGTGTAGCCAATTCTGTAGGAACAAGAACTTAAAAGATATTATCTTCTCTGTGGTTTGCAATAAATAATAAATGATATTGAAAGCCCATTACAAATGAATCAGTGTCTTTTCATTGACCTGTAGAGACAGTGAGTAAGTCTCATAAAAGGTTACACCAGGCAGTATTTGCTGTATTCTGACGTTGTGTCTTTGATTTGTTGGCAGAATATAACCATTTGTCTGTGTTTCAAGGAGTAATTTCTTCAGCTGAGTAAAAACTGAACTTTTTTTTTTTTTTTTTTTTTTTTTTTAACTGTAAAAGAAAGTAGTGTCCTCCAGTGAGGATGCTTTCATTGTCTTGAGAAATGAAAGGAGGTAGGCCAATTTTTCTCAGAAGGGATGGCGCGGTAACAAGAGAGAGATTATTCCACTACTACTTTTATTTCCTGTAGGTTTAAACTATCTATCCTCCTGATATATTTTTTGGATTGTCAGAGTAAAAATATCCATGGCTGTGGTGTCATAGAGACCATGATCATGACCAGTTTTCTGAAACCATTACCTTAAATGATGAGCTGCAAGGATGCACATAAAAGACAGTGAGGGCATTCAAAAAAAATCTCTTTTTATCTAGAAGTTCAAAGAATACGCAATCTTAATATTTATATTTGTCTTTTTGGACAAGAGGTTTGAAGACACGAGAATAGAAGACTAAAAAACATGGTTACCAGATCAGGTGATAAATTTTCAGTCACTCACATTAAAGAACAAAGCAAAGTGAACATATTTAGGTAAGCATTTTCACACCTGTATAAGAATCTTTGACTGAATAAAGATCAGAAAGAACAGCTATTGTGTCATCATTTAGTATTAACAGCTATAATAAGCTCTTTGTTGACTGACCTCCTTAAAAACCTTGTTTTTGTTTAGTAAAGGAAAAAACATTATATATTCCACATAGAAACTAATATAAATTGTGATTTATAAATAACCTGAAACATTAAAAAGCTTTTTTTCACAATAAATAAATAATTTTAAAAACAAAGTATATATATGTAATATATACGTAATAATTTTTCACAAGTTTTACTCTGGTGCAGTTGTCTGCAAATATTATTTTTCTTACAAGTTGAAAATATTTGTATTAAGAAAGGAACATCAATTAATATCTCTTATTTTACTAAGAATAGACTACATCAAACCATTTCTTGAACTAATTTAAAGTCATTGATTTGACAAACGAGTTTCATTTTGCGATGTTTTATAATCTCTGCTAGAAAAACTAGCTGGAATTCTCCCTTCTAGAAGAACTGCAAACAATTTCATGCACATACCATGTTTAATACAATGCCTATAAGAAAGGCCAGGGAAAAGAAAACATCACCTGGGTCGTTTAATATTAATGAAAAGAAATCACAAAGCAACCTGGAAAACCATAACATCCTATTCAATGTTAGACTTCTGTGCCCTTAGGAACACAGGAATATTTTCTTGGCTGAAAATAAACATCGAAAGTGACCCAAATATTACCGACATGAGCAGATATTTGAGAAAAAATGGATAGATAGATGGTATTCTGAAGAAATATTCTCTAGAAAAAAAAATTTAAAAAAAAAATCAAATCTTATTTCATGTTAACTCAATACACAGTTTGGAATTATTTACAGCCTGAAGACTGAGGAATCTCTTTTCTCAATGTGTGAACTTATTTTGTTCTCATTACTAAAGCCATGCAATGTAATTATGGGTAATCCATATGAATATCCATTTCATATTTTACCTTTTTGAAACTTATTAGGTAGGTGGGGTAAATTATATTTGTAGGGAAAAGCAATTAAACAGGTTAGTTATGCAGATCTAAAACACATCTTTCAATATTGTCAGTACTGTCATCTTGAAAGTTTATAACTACCAGATGATAGCCTTTTTTTTTTT
>CM021699.1:38639443-38672076 GCA_011074415.1 Stictonetta naevosa
GGAAGGAGAGGAGAGGAGAGGAGAGGAGAGGAGAGGAGAGGAGAGGAGAGGAGAGGAGAGGAGAGGAGAGGAGAGGAGAGGAGAGGAGAGGAGAGGAGAGGAGAGGAGAGGAGAGGAGAGGAGAGGAGCTGCAAGGTCTCCATAAAAACCATACAAATAGACCCCTCATCTCTAAATCTTGGAGTAGCTATGCAAGGCTACTAAGTAAGCTCCTTGCTTATTCTCCTTCCTCACATTGCAGAATTTGCAGAACTTGGAGGAGACCCAAGCTAACATTGTGCCCTATTATTCATTTATACAAAGGTGACTTTTTTCCTTGTGTTTCATTTCTATATTTGAGCCTATGATATTTTAAGTCTCAGGATATTGTTTTCAAAAGAAAAGGTAAAACTTGACAGCAGAATATCTTTTTTTTTCCCCCTGTAAGGAATGTTTATGCATCTACATCAGATTCCAGAACCAAAATGCTTTCAGGGGAGGTGAATTTCAATTTCTGAAGAATTACTTTTCCTGTAGCAGTTTATAATATCTTGACAGGCTCTGTAAAACTTTTCTTTCATGGCTTGAAGAGTTCCTCGGTTGCTACATGACTGGCTGATGCAAAAATTGCACACCTGTCTCATCTTTTCTGGAAGAATCTTTTTGTTCTCTTTTAACTCTTCATATGAACTCATTGTACATTCTGCTATTTCTGCTACTAAGATTAGTGGTGATAATCTTTGAAATGGGATTGGGTTATAACTGCTGGACCAGTTTATCTGTTGGAAATAACATATAGATTGCTGTAGATAGTTTTCTCCCAGTGTAATCTCAGCATACCTCAGATCCTGCTAGACTAAAGCACAGAATGCTTACCAGTGTAGACTTTCTTCTTTACGATGACCATGCAAAATACCTGCACTACCGTGCTGATATCTAACATTTTAGTTCTTTTAGGCTCTCACTTCAGCTTTAAGGGAGCCTGAAAACTAAATCCCACAGCATGAAATCGGCTTATACTGTAGAGACACAAGACTTGAAGTACAGGCAACACGTGAATATGTTGCTCTTCAATATACCATCAGTTTGCTTTCCTTTTTTATTTTACTCCATTATGAGAAAATGTTACTATAAAATTGAATTTTCTTTCCTAAATACAGTCTGCTTCCTAGCTGTCACTAGAACCAATACTGTAGGCAAATATAAGATTTTTTTTCAGATCTTCAAAAGTATTCCTGTCTGTAGGACATTAATCTCTTTATGACTGCAATTAAAAATGTGTCCAACACCACACAGATGTCAGCATACAAAATTTTCCTAAGCCGTGCTATAAGAACAATAGGTTTATCAACACCTCAGCTGTTTCTTTATGAGAATACTGATACAGTTTATTCAATTTGAGGTTAAGAATTTCACACGGAATAATTTTGCCAGATGGCTTATTCTTACTCAAATTATGAATTCAAAGTTTAATTATTCTAGGCTTTGTCATTCACAACACTTTCAATTAGGTTTTCTGACAACTCCCATTGTAGAACTCTGCTTTCAGGAGTTTGTCTTTGCCACATTCTAGCATTAAACCTGGATATCTTCCTTTAGATTAAAATTTTATGAAAAGTTTCAACAGAGATCACTTATGCATTTCTGAGGAAATTAATGAGAAAAACAAAACAAAACAAAACAAAAAACTAACTTTCATGTTTTTACCTTTATTAATTCTACAGTCCCTCACTCAGTTTCCCAATTAATTCATTCTTTTCTGCCACTGGATGGCCTTCAATTATTTCTTCCATGTGCCACATCCTCTGGGTCTGTGTGAGGGAAGAGAGAGGACAGGTGTAAATATTAAAGCCAGGATGTCACAGAAGGGGTGTTATTACAAAAATAAAAGAGAGCTTGTGTTTTTGTTGTCATTGCTTTTATCTGAAATATTGTGATTTTAATTCTAAGTAAACTTTACCAGATCAAAGAGAAGCACACATTTTATTAAATTTCTATTTTATAATATAAATACTATTAACTGTTTGATTCTCTTCATCACTTCAAGCCATGGAATTTTTAAAGCTATGCATCCTCTCATTGAGAATTAGGGCATGTCAGGGATCTCACTCATTTCTGGTTTACCTTCCTAGAGATTTCTTTCCCATCACAGCTGACAGTGTCATATACTATCAAATCTTCCATGGCTGTCTTTTAAACCGCTCTGCTTTTATAAAGACTGTTTTATTCCAACATTTATGAGATATGTTTTTACTTCAAGATCCTGAATTGCTGTGTTGATATTTACTTCCATAAATTCTCACAGCCAAAATAAGTTGTTTTGGGACAGTACAGATGAAACTAACAACTCAAAATGAGATGCTAAATGGTACTTGGAATAGGAAATTAATTAATTAATTTATTTATTTATTTTAATCCAGGTAGATTTTATGTTTCCAGAAACTGCTTCTTTGGGATTTTTGTGTGAGAGACCATTATTTTAATACCAAAATCATTTATGGATTTTGTAATACTCAAAATTACTCAAAAATTGCATAAAGACATTTGTTAATGTGCATATATACAAATGTGTATTCAACTGAAAAACCTGTAGGTAGAGAGAGGTAAAATGTTCTTCTTTGGCCATATTAGTTTTATTCATGGCGTACTTTTGCTCTAGTTCTGATTATCATGCACTAACCAACTTTGAGTATTTAAAATCAATTAGACTAGATCTTCAAGTCTTGGAGTCCCTTTGTACTTTGCACCTTCACTACAAAATTTGACTTTAGCTAACAAGTTTTAGATAAAGTTCCCTCACAGACTGACATAAGAAGTTTCTGCTTAGTGAACTAGGGAGAATAAAATGCATTGATATCCTTACAAAAGATTCATTGTGAAGATTAAAGCACAGACACTTCCCATTCATTTATATTTTATCTTTTCTCGACATCTTGTACAGCTTCTAAGATGGATAGCAAATTCATGCTCAGATTAAACTAAAGGCAAATTCATGATTTTGTTTACAGTGTTTTGTGCCTCAAGCTAGCCATCAATTTATTTAAGCATTTGAAAACAACTCAGGGTCTTTTCTGTAGCACAAAAGAACTTGTGAGTAGCAGACTTTGCCTTTGATTTTTATGTGTGTGAGTGCATGTCCCTGTAGATCATGAAGGAGTCACCACTCCAATGCATAAATAGAATTAAATTAAATCACTTTCTTACTAAACTATTTGGATTGTCTGACTGGTACAAATCTTAGTACTCTGCTTCTCCATATTTCTTCTAGTATGCATGGGTTCCTTTGGAGTACTGACAAGCCATCCATACAGGAACATGGATCCTTCATATCTATGCTGTTACACACAGACCCGAGGTCAGCTCCCAAGTGCCAGTTATCACCAGCTGTCTTTTAATTCACACCTGCTGAGGTTCAAGCTTCTAATTTCCATTCATTTTCAAAAGGAGAAAGTAACTTGATTTTGGAAGATAAGATAGTTTTCAATGAGAGAAAATTACAGTATTTTTGACTGCTCACTGTTTTGGATGTGTCTGGGCTGCCTGATATTTGCAATAAGCATTCCCCAAGGGACCATAACCCCATAGCACACTCACTGGGGACAAAAGGAAAAGCTGTAAGACTTAGAGCTGTTATATAAGCTGTTTACTACTCTCATGCTCTTCCTGACACATGAACCTATTCTCTTGCCCTAACCCTGAGGAAGAGGGTTAACATTGGCATAAATGGGCTTGAGTCTCACTTTTTCTTCTTCCAGAACACCAGCTTTGCTTTTGTTAGTAGGGCTACTGGCTATTTGCTCTTACTTGTGTTAGGAACCATGACTATTTTCTGAAAAATCTCTCTTATCTCTCGTAGCTTTTTGGATACTAATTGTCACAAACAAAATAGAATCATAGAGTAACGTGAGTTGGAATGGATACACAAGGATCAGCAAGTCCATCTCCTGGCTCCACACAGAACCACTCCAAAATCAAGCCATTTTTCTGAGAGCATTGTTTCAGTTTAACTTAACTAAGACTGTAAATGAAATATATTTAGTTGCTTTGAAACTGACACACTCCTCCATTCACTATATGAGCTTTCTCTGAACTGTCAGCTGATGAGTTTTATTTGCCTTTCAAGTCCCACACACAGAAGAATAAAGCAAGATATATGTATATATATTTTAAAGCATAATGTAAAAGAACAAGAAGCAGTGATCAACCTGAATAGTAAAAGCTAATCATTATTTTAAAATACAGGCTGAATTTCTCACTGTTTTGTCTGATAATACCAAGTGGTTTCACTTACCTGTGATCTTTGCTCTGATTTCATTATAAGTTCTTAATGAATCTCATATGAAAATAATAAGATAGAGTAAGAAGAAATAAAGGCAGAAGGGCAAGGTGGAGAAGAATTTTGATCAGAAGTGAAAAGGAAGAGACTCTTTCCACTATGGTAATCCAAGGAATTAGCTTGAGAGAGAACCTCAACAATGCACTTGTCTTACAGCTGTCTGGGCAATTTATGGAATATATTCAGGGATAGATCACCAGACTGGGAACAAAAAGACTTGAACTACAACAAAGCTAGAAATGAAATTTCAGTCTTGGGGTAATTCTGGTATTTCAACTTTTGCTTCATCTTGTACAGAAAGGAGAAGTTTTCATTGTAAATCTAGTTGGTAGCAGATTAACAGCCAGTTTGTGTTAGGCTGAAATGCTGTCTGGTATTGGCTAAGCCATTTGCCTCAACTGTGCAAAACACTATAAGCCATCCTTAAGTTTCACTGACATGTATTAAAATTTTACAGTCCTTCAGTGCCCTAATACAGTTATACTTGCTTTCCTAAAGTATTGTGACACAATTTTAAAATATAATCTTCATGAAAACAGAAGAATAAATTAAATATTTTCATATTTTAAAATAAGAACTGTAATCAAAATATAACAATAGTAATGTGGGAGTGGAAAAGAACATTTAAACCAAGAAGAGATGCAGGTTTGTGTTGGACCTGTTATAAGTCTGATTGAAAAAGGAATGAGGGAGGGCTGAAAAGGAGAGGAGGAAAAATGAAAACTGGAAAGAAATGTGTTTCATTTTCATGTTTTGTTGCAAAGACACACCATACTGTTCTTTAGTTCTCATTACTAAAAGTGTGAAAGGGGAAAAAAATAAATAAAAAATAAATCCATCTTCATACAGCTGTGCAGCCTATATTTTCAAGGGACAGGAGGGGAATCATCAGTGTGGAAAATGAATGAAACAGAGACTAGGTCAGGACAAATGCAAAATCATAATAATCAGATGCTTCAGGGATCTAGATTATCTGGGGAGGGACTTCAACACACTTCAAGAAAGTAGACAGTACTGTGACACAGAAGAGGAGATGATGTCTTTCCCTTGAGTCTCGGAAAAGTAGCTAGAAAAATAATAGGCAGGAAATAAGGAAGACCAAAGTCAGAGAAGGGCAGACAGAAATTATACTGAAATGGGAAAAGAAGGAAATGGATCATGGATGTGAGATGCATGCTAACTAGGTAAAGATCATCAGGGGAAATCATTTATTCAGTGCTGCTTCTAGCATAAAGAAATAATAAAGTCAAGCCAAAATAAAAACAAAGAAAAAATGATCAACCAATGAGTCATATGAGTAGTGCAGAGTAAATAACATCTATTTCAACATGATCAGGCAAGTATTACCGAGAAATCAGACAAAAGCCAGAGTCAGCACAAGAACATTTTCAGGAGCTCCTGAGAGGGGGGATAAATGGAAACAGGTATGTCCTGCTCTGAAAACAAGAAGCTTGCATCAGTTCAGTTGCACTGTTGAAATGTCTAGAGGTATGCAATGTAAGATGTAAAAAGACACAAGTCTTGAAGTAATAAACCAAGTCACTGATCCATCTTTCAGCTTGATATAGATATATATGTGTATGTATGTAAACATATATATATAAACAACTTAATCCGTTATAAATGATAATACTGTGCATGTACTAGATGCATAACCAAGCTGCATCTAGATATTCAGTATGCCAAGTAATCATTCTCCTGCATCAGTCAATTAAAGAATCCCTAATTTCACATTAACGTAACATGCACTAACTGAACCCAAGGAACCATTACAGTGCATCATATTAATATGAAAGAATCTAATGGCTCCCCAAGTAGGCATTGTCAGTATATACCCAAAGGGCCCCATTGGAGCTGTTACAGCATATTGTACCCAAAATCTGTGGATTAAATGCTTGTATAATAGGCTCCAGTGTGAGAGAATATAACAGGTACTCCCCATAATGTCAGTCATCCATGGGTAATGGGAGGAACTAATACACTTCCAGAAGGAATGACAAACCAGATTCAAACTGAGGGAAGCAGCACAGTTATTGTAGCAGTGCCATTCAAAGACCATAATGGGCATAAACATTCCTAGTACAATCTAAATGAGATAACTGGTTTTATTACTCTATAAACCCACAAAGTAATCATGGAGGAAAAAAATAACTTCTGAGAGTGATGGAGAACTTGACAGGAACCCCCATCCTTCTGCTGTATTTTTTTGGAATATGACAACATTATGATTTCATGGGAAAATTTGTACTATTACTTCACATTTCCAAATGTGCAAGGTATTGTGATGGTAGAAGAGATCAAGCTGTATAATTTTCCCCAATACACATACATTTGCATTTGGAGGTATGTACACTTTCACTCAGAAGCTGTTTAACTCACAATAATGGTATCCTTATATCTGTATTTGCCACAGAAAGGAGATGTTATTTCATAGCACATAGAAATGACACAAATACGGTCGCTATCAATAATTTGAGCATTTCTGAAGTACTTTGAAAATTTTGCTGTTCCTGTGACTATATGGACTCATTACTGCAAAAAGAGACTGCACCATCTTATGATGGAAGTACGTAATTCTTCTGAAACCATTCAGAAAATTCAGAGAAGTGGCTTGAAAAGAAATAAGAAAAAAAAAAAAGGGGGGGGGGGGGGGGACGGACACGACACAGCCTTTCTCCCCAGCAATACTTGACTAAATAAATCTAAGACAGTATCAGTATAACCGATCTCAGTCTATTCTAGCAATCTCACTACTAGTAGAATTGTAAAAAATGTTCAAGTGGAATGACCCTGCTCTGGCAACAGCAGGAGAAAAAGAATGCAGAGTTAAAAGCATGTTTCTAGAACTCTCTTTGCTCAAGAGCTGACTCCTTCAACATTAGTTTTGCTTGTTGCCAAGGACCATGTGTTTGGTGTAATCTAGTTAAGGTCTGCCAGCACAGCTACATGAGCAAACCTACAAAATATAGATGGAATTAATACTGACTAAAAAGTGCTATTGTCAACAATGATTTGTAACAATCTAGTGAGACAAATCCACTATCTCAAGAAAAAATAGCTGAATCAAATGTTTGCAGTCATTTCAGCTGGAATTTGTGTTGCTTTTCAGAAGGCACTATTAGAAAACCATTTCTTCATGAGTTCTAGAGATTTGCTATTTAACAGCTCTTTTAGACCTTTGACAAATGTACTTTGGGGAAAGTACTTTGTAGAGAAAGAGGGAACTAATGAATTTAAGCCAATACATATTAAATCTCACTGAAGTTGGTGATTATTATTATTATTATTTTGACTTCTTGAAATAGCAAAAGCAGTGGATTTATCTCATTAGATTGATATAAATCATTGTCAGCAAAAGCACTCTTTGATCAGAATTAATAAAGACCTTTTGTCTATATCTGATCAAGGTTAAATACATATTAACAAGCAAAAACAAAGGAAGATTCATCAGTAGGTTCCTTCCACGGATAATTTATCTTAGCCAATAAGCACAGCCATAGACTTCAAGTGATTTGCAAATGATAAACATTTTATATGTGCATAAATAACTTAGAAGTCTGAGTCACATATTTAAAAGACAGGTGTCTTGGTCCCTCTGACTTCTGGTGAAACTCAGAATATATATTTTTTAATTACTGGTATTGAATACAGAAATATCAGCTTGGTCAAGCTTCATTCTTCCATGCCTGGCCCTGCCTCTGTTCACACCTGTTTGCTGGGTACCCTTCAGAAATATTTAAGTGAAGCCCTACTATCACCTCCTCTGAAAACCCCTGAAACCTGTCCTTTGCCTAGAAAACCTCAATATATTGCAAACCCCCTTCAAGTAATTATGTGCATATCAACACCTAGATGTTTTTATAAGAAATATCCCAAGCTATACTTGAGCAAAAGCCCATGAGCACAGAGTGCCATGTAGATATGTTAGATGAAGTCTAAGAACAGGATAACCTTGTCCCAGCTATTCTGCATTATGTAAACATAGCTATAGTACTGTTTTGACTACAGTCCTATTCCAGGGCCATCTTGCATGTCTCTTATTCTGTTATTTGGATAAGCACTGAGAAACAAAACACTTTTAAATTTTCAAATAAAAATGTCACAAAAGATGAGAAAAAGTTTTTTAATATATATATATTAAATTATTATTATTATTATTATTATTATTGCAGAAAACATTAAAATGGCTGTCTGAGGCATACTTGACAACTTAGACATGTTCTGTAGCAGTTGAAAGGCACCTCAGCTGAATGGAGACTTGGGACTTCATAAAAGAAAACAAACAAAAAAAAAAAACAAAAAAAAAAAACACAGCTTTATCTTATAACATAAAGGAGAATCCCACAATAGCAGCCTCCTCTCCAAGACTCAGAAAGGAGGCAATTTCCTCAAAAGATTGCAAAGACTTCACAGTTGCAGAGAAAAGAAACCTCAGTTCTGTTCCCCTCTCAGGCACACACGTAACTATCACATCTCCACTGGGATAGCAGAAGCCAGGTTATCTGCTCAAAAGCAACTACTGAATTTTCTTCAGAAGCATTGCTTAATCTTTATTTTCTGCCAGATGTCTTAAAACTAATACTTCAGGTCTATCACCACACAAAAACCTACCTGACATCAGAACCAAAAACGACTTCATACTAGCCAGAGGCACAAAAGTGGATGTATAACTATCATGTCTTTCATGCTGTGACCAAGGGTTATTTCTTTTGAACTTAAGGTCCCAGTTCAAGTCCTATTAGGGAAGCTAGCCTTACATGTAGCTGAGGCAGAGGTACAGCAATCCTACAGAGCTGCCACTGCTTCAAAGTCCCTAGTACTTTCCAATATTCTCCCCAGACCAAGATCTGTGGCTATGCTAACACATGGCTGTCTGAGTAACAGGAATGGGAGAAGGCAAAGATAAAAAATTGATTTCCCATGTACTGAAAATTGAATAGCTTTCAGAATTTGGGTTCTTTTTAAGGTCCACAATAATACCGACAGCTCCAGCTCAGAAGAATTCCACTGTTACCAAGTGACAATGCAGACATAACCTCATTTGAAAGCGTACAAAAAGAGAAACACAGTCTTTGCACATATATGCCAAGAACTACAAAAATATTCTTATTTTACTTCTTCATTCTTTCCACTGGAAAGATAAGAGAAAAGGAAGAGAAAAGGAAGAGATGCTAACCTTCAATGTTGATTAGATACTCTTGCCTACCTTTTCCTGGTCAAAATTCCAAAACATGGAAAATTTGTTTTAGCCATTTTTGTTGTCTACTCTCCACATTAAAAACTGAGAATTGACAATATAAAACAAAGAAATTACTGGAGAAAACAACAACAACAACAAGAGAAAATCTGAATCATTCTCTTTTTCATAGTTACCCACTTGCTTGACAGGGAGTATCACAAACTGAGTAAAATCATCAAACTTTCATCAGTATCATTAGACATTGAGACCTCAAACCTCCATAAAATTATTTAAGATAAATAACTAGAAATGCTTCAGACAAACAAACAAACAAAAAATGCGAAGGTTAATCTTCAGCTCTCCTGTAAAAGTCAAATGGCCTGAAATAACGAAATCATAGAATCATTAAGGTTGGAAAAGACCTTCAAGATCATCTGGTCCAACCATCACCCTACCACCAGTATCACCCACTAAACCATGTCCCTAAGCACCAGGTCCAACCTTTCCTTGAACACCCCCAACACCAAGTCATCAAACAGGAGCTTTGGGTGTAAGTACTTCTGACAAATATCAGGTTCATTTCCTGCAGTTTTCATCTTCTCCGTGCTTAAAATGGATTGCTAATATTTTTTTTCTCCTCATCTTTTGTCTCCATATAGAATTTGCATTTATGTCTCTGTTGGCAAAATTTACTGTCTTATTAAATGTTTGTACAGTATGCACGTACTAGGGATATAATTGTTTTGGAGATTTGTGAGTAAAACAGCCAAGGCTTGGGCTGAGGCAGGAGGGGGTTCAATCTAGTCCACATATCCTGCTGTCCCCTTGCTAACTGGGCTCAGCAGGCACAGATTCACTAGACTAGGATGTGAGGGGGATGATTTTAGCCCTCTGCAATTACTCTTTACCCATTACCCCACAGCTCCTTTCCCTTTAGCACAAATTGTCAACATCTGTATTCACAGCACCATCTTACAGCCTCTCACACAGCAGAAGCCCTGTGGCTAATCAAGGGGAGCAGAAAAAGAAGGCAGATGGAGTTAAAGAGTAGAAGTAAATGGACAACTTTCTTCATCACCAATTCCCTTGAGTATGTGTCCATTAAATAGGACTTTAATAAAACAGCCAAGTACTATACACTAGGGAAGTCTGGCTTTTATCGGGGCTTAGATGCAGAGTTGAGGTTATGGGAAATGCCCCTTCATGTCTGGGCTGGTGGTCTGCCTTACCCTGTCACATTGTCCATGTACTAGCTGAGCAAACTCAGTCCTCTGAATCACTCTGGAAATCCCCCTGCTCCTGCAATTCAGGAAACATTACATGGAGAAATACAAACCTCTTGTGCTGCTCAGTGCTAGAAGACACTCATTTATCAAATGTGAACCTTGCCAAATAGAGTCTCTCCGTCTGATTCAGAGGCACAATGAAGCAACAGAAGGACGTTTATATCCCAGTGAGAAAGCATGAAAAGGCTAATAATTTTTATTCTCTTTCTCTCTCTTTTTTTTTTTCTTTCCTTTTTTTTTTTTTTTTTTTTTTAACAGAGGAGAAGTTGTGGTACAAATTTGAACCTTTGAACCCTGTCTTACACAAAAGAGAAAAAGCATGCTTAGATTTTTGCCTTAGTAAATGATTGTTACCACTGCCAAAATAGGGACATAACAGATAATGACACCCAGACCAGCTGTGACTGAAGATTTCTGTCCAAGTGTCTGGAAAGCTGTCCTGCAGAAAGGGACCTGGAGGTATTGGTCAATAGCCAGTTGAACATGAGCCAGCAGTTTGCTCAGGTGGCCAAGAAGGTCAAGGGATTTTTTTTATCAGAAATACTGTGACCAGAAGGACTAGGGAAATGATTATCCTTCTGTAGGTGGCTCCAGTGAAGCCTCATCTTGAATACTGTGTTCCATTTTGCACCCTGCACCATAAGGACATACTGGATTGTGTCCAAAGAATGGCAATGAAGCTGGTGAAGGGCCTAGAGAACAAGGCTTATGAGGAGTGGCTGAGGGAGCTGGGATTGCTTAGCCTGGAGAATAGGCTCAGGGGAGACCTTATCACACTCTACCTTACAGAAGGCTATAGTGAGGTGAGTATCCTTCTCTTCTCCCAAGCACCAAGAGATAAGACAAGAGGAAATGGCCTCAAGTTGCACCACGGGAGGTTTAGGTTGGATATTAGGAAACAATTCTTCACTGAAAGGCTCGTGAAGTATTGGAACAAGCAGTCCAGGGAAGCAGTTGAGTCACGATCCCTGGAGGTCCTCAAAAAACATGTAGATGTAGAGCTTAGTGACATGGTTTAATGGTGGACTTGGTAGTGCTAGGTTAAAGGTTGGACTAGACAATGTTAGAGATCTTTTCCAACATAAATGATTCTATGATACTATAAGTATATGAAGATGTCATGAAACACCTAGCAGAGAAATCTAACAGTACAAACAAATGACAGTAAAAATTAAAACCAGCATCAAGAGAATCATGTCCCACTGAATGATGTCAGATGTTTGGTGCTGAAGCATTTACAGAGAATCAATGGTGTTGCCCCAGCTATGAGATTTAAGGGCCTGCTTCTCAACTGCTTATTGGTTTGTAGGGCTGCTACTGCCAGCACAAGGGAAACATGACAAAAAGAAAGTGTGACTTGATCACATTTTATAGTTATAAATGATCAAAAATCTGACCCAAGAAGCCTGCCACAACTCCACTTCTGACATGACTGTGTTAAGTGTTTGTTCTGTCTCTGCTGGTTAATTGCAGAAAGAACAGCTTTCTCTTGAAACAGCTCTTGAGCACTCTGCCCAGTTGGCATCAGAAGCACAAAAGAGCACAGCAACATTTGATGATTATCCAGAGACATCATGGCAAGGAGGGTGGAAAGTAAAATTCTGCTGCTGTTATTCATCTTAATTGAGAATAGGTAATGAAAACCAAATCAAATTCTCGAAGAAGGACAACAAGACTGACAGTTTGAAAAAAATAAATATATAAATAAAAATCAGAAAGCTCCAGATGGTTGTCACTTCACAGCACTGCCTCAGCTATTTGTGACGCATAGCCTGCATTAATGCCAAGCTGTCAGAAACACAGTTTGAAATGGTCAACCAGAATCATAAATGTTGTCCTTGAATATACACAGTGATGTGTCAAATATGACCTTAACATTTGCTCTCTTGAGACTGCAGTATAGTATGTCAAAATACTGGCATCAAGGTATTTCCAAATTATTGATAAAATGTTATTCAGCCTGTATGCATCAGAAAAACTGACCTTACCCACAGAATCCATACAATAGATACATACCTCACTATCAATTTTCTTTGTACTCATATTTAGACACTTGTTTTCCTACATATCCTCTGGCCCACACAAGTTTAATCTATGGTCCTTCTATTTTACATATTATTATTTTTTTCACATTTACCTGTATTTTTTACAAACAAGCAAACCAACAAACAAAATATAACATTGTTCAAAGAAGTGCAAGACACAGCAATAGAAATTATGCCCAAAATATATTGTCTGAGTATATCTGCAAAAAAAATAATTCATCGGTGTCTTTCATTCCAGAATGGAAAGATCTGATCTGCACCTTTAAGAAAATAGTCCATCACAAGCATGTATGAGACAGCTCTGGGTTGTGTCAATCACAGCAGGGAGTTTGTCAGGAATGATTACCCAAGGGACTAGACAAAAAATAATAATAATAATAATAATAAAAAACTAGAAACTAGCAAACAATAGTCACCTAGTAGTGAATTTTGATGGTTACTCATGCATGAAACTAAGCAACCATTCCAATGGTAAAAGCATGTTTCAAAGCTGTGACTCTAATCTGTCTTTCAATCAGCTTTAAAATAGCATTTTCTCACATTCCTCAAAGGATGTAAACAAATAATAAATATTGTGAAATTCTGCCGTATGCCTATGGAATTTCTAAAATGTTTTTAGGATCTTGAAAGAGTGTCAAATAAATACATTCAGAGAATGAAACTTCACTTAACACTACAAGATCAAAATTTTAGAATTGGTTGTAGTAACTCAGTAATATACCAACATGTCAAGGTAAAATGCCCTTAGAAAAAAAGGTGAAGCCAGAAGACAGCACATTATCAGTTTCAAGCATCGGACTGTGCCAGGGAGCAGACTTGGCTGACACTTCCCCACCTGGCTGATGACTGTCTTCCCAGCAAGAGCTTGCACTGGATTTGTGTGCACAGCAATGTCTGTTTCAGTCACTCACTAGCCAAGAAAAACACCTCTCTGTGTGCTTATAGCTGGGGTATGATCCTGTTTGCAAGCTTCCACATCAATGAAAAATGTGCAGACAAGTGTGATACAAAGAGCTACAGGTTCTAATAGGAACAAAGGAACAAAAATCCTCACTTTCAGAAGTCTTATATTTTGTTATACCATGCTATATCATGTCTACATCCCATTTTTCCACATATTAAAAAGGACTGAATTCCTCTGTGTGCTGAGTGGTCTGACTGCAACCCAATAAAGCACTCAAGGGAGTGCTAAGGTTAAGTCTATGAGTAATCTACAAGGGGACTATTTACATATGCACAGAAAGTAGGTGATTAAGTGCATCTTTTGATGGAAGTAACAGTCATTGGTACGTTTTTTCACTGCAGACTTGAGTGCATGAAGTTTCTCATTAGCCTCACGAGACCTTTTAGCCTAGAAGGAATACAAAATATGAGAAAAAAATATATATATAAAGTCTGAAGAAACACATGTAATATGTATTTTTTCTTAAAGCATCTACATCTAGCCACACCTCCATTTTAGTTTCAGTTCTGGTTGGCATCTCTAGTACTATAGTAATACAAATACAAATATGGTACAAATAGAAATTAAAAGAACAATAGCTGATATCTGTCAAATTGGAGTGCCGTAGTCACTTGAACCCAAACAGCTAACATGAAGGGGATACAAAGTGTTTATAAAATATTTCCTACAGAAAAATCACTGTGGGGGCAAGATTCAAAATTTTGTGGTGCTTTCAAATGGGCTTTCTGCTCCACATAGTAGAAGGAACACTGGAAGATATATAGGAAAGAATAAATCTGCTTTCACAGGGGATTGACTGGATGACCTGATAGGACATCTGTTTCTATAAGCATTTTGTTCATTCATTATTTTGTTTCATGTGGCTGTTCTGAATCTTGTGCTGAGACTAGAACCTGTAATTTACCTTGGACCTTAAAACACACATACACACACACTAAAGAGCAAATCCTTTCAAAGTAATTGGCTTACTTCCAAAGACAGCTCCTGGATTTTTAATTCAAGAGTCTTAAAAAGCTACCTAAGCTTGCAGAAGACTGCAGCCATGCTATATTGAGTTTTCACTACTTAGCAGAAGAGCTGATGTTTTCTCCAGTCTTGCTTTCTGCAACATATTTGCCTATGTGCATGCAAGCATGCATGAATACATGTAAAAATTGAAAAAAAATATTTTCTAATTTAAAGCACTTTAATTGTGAAATTAAAATTCTGTGGCATTCTATGGCATTTTCTGCATATCCATATCAAATAGCGTCTTTCACGACTTGTTACATTCTATTCAAAGAAAATATTTTGCCATCAGAAATGAAACTATTTGAAAATCAAGAGTAGAGGAAAAAAAAATAAAGGTGAAATTTTAAACAGCCTAAATTGTAGAGTATATACGGTCTTACTCTGTTAAGAAACATTAACAAATGGTAGCATCAAATAAATATCAATTAATTGACAACAATGTATTTGTTATTCTTTAGCTGCTAGAATTCTTGCAGCTATAATGAAATAAATCTACAGATTAGATGAAACACTAGCAAGGAAAAACTTTTTATAAGAGTTAAAATGTTAAAGCATATATAAACTTTCAAAATTTCAGATGCTGTCCCTGAAATCTGGCTTCTGTAAGTTTTAAAATGCCTTCCACACAGAACACCAGCAGTGTTTTAGTGACATCCTATTCATGGTCTTTTAGAAGTCAAAATTTTTAGAGCCATACTGCTTTGGAAATCCTACAGTATGTTCACCAGGTTCCTTTTCTACATTTTCCATCAAGTTAATTTTTGGTGGATATCAGACTAGATCTCTTTTCCTGTATCTGGTTCTTTCTTTCGCTTCTCTTAGTATGTGATGGGACTGTATCTCCACTTCACTTTATACCTCCAGAATTTAAATTCATCATAATTCTCCCCTGCATAAGCTTTGAGGTCATTCATTAGTCACATTCTAAACCTGGTGAGATGGTTTATAAAAGACAGATGTGCATTAACTTAGCTCTTATTGGTAGTTCATACGACTGATTTCCACTTTCCACCAGACTGTTAAAATATTGTTCCAATGTTATTATAACAAACTCAGAACTTTGTAGTTCCCTTTTCTTTGTCTCCACTGAAGAAACTCAAGCTTCAATTACAACCACAGCAGTTTAAAAACATTAATAATAATAAATTAAAAAAATCAATGGAATTTTAATCAGCTCATTTACCCATTATTGGGAGCTTATTGTAACATCATTCTATGTACTAGAGTTAAAATCTTCTTTCAAATAAAATGTATGAAAAGAACAAATTAAAAAACAAACAAAAAAAAAACCAAACGTATTTCAGGATAGTACTCAATTATTTTCAAGTCTCTGCTAGATCTTTTCACTAGCATTATATTTGATGATGATTTCCAATTCAAAAATGATAAAATATATACATATATATATATCTTCTATTGATTCAGTACATACAATTTAATGTAGTTAATTTATTTGATTATGAGGAACTACTGAAGCAATGATTATTTTGAGTGTGCTTAAGACAGCTAACTAACAATTTTTTGTGTACTTCCTGAAAAGTCTTTTACTTGAATCAAATACTTCTAGATTTTGGTGAATTTCTTAATGTTTCTAACCGTGAATTCAAAGACAAATATCTATGTTCTCCTGCAGTAGTTTTTGATTATCTAGCACAGTCTTATGCTTTAAGACATTCTGCTTAGATATGAATTTTAGATCATGATGAAATCTCTACTAGTTCTCTAGAATACTAAAATTGCTTATTACAGATAGAAAATCCAATGTTGTGAGATGGATTTTTAAATTATTATATTTTTATTTTGGTATTCTGTCATCTTATTTTCTCCGACATTGAAGTAAATGTGTTGAGCCTGAACTGATTACATGCTGTTTTTATGTCAGTGCAACCTCACCAATCCAAATTTACTGCCACCTTGCAGCAGGTTTGCTCTACTTTTGCAAAGCAAAATGGCTTCTAACCTTGTTTCAGAATCTACTTTAGCAGGGTTTAAAATTGCCTTGAATGAGAAAGCAGCACAAACATGCACACCAATGACACTGGTGGAGGGACTGCTGTTTTATATCAATGTGAATGTTCAAGTATACATATGTAAAATGATTTGGTAATTTTTTAATCCCTATTTTTAAACACAGTATAATTTTTCACTTTTTCCCTTCTTCACGTGCTACAGGTTTTTCCAGTAATAACTTGAGATTGAAATCCTGGTTCCCTAACATCAAAGTTAAGGGAACAGCTCCAGTTGTACTTACTAGAAATTTCCTTAGAAATGCAACAAACATTCATGAAAAAACTTGGAAATCTTCCCAAAATGTTTACAGATATTGTTTTCTTGTAAGACCTCATAGAGTGTGGAAAGCAGAGAATTATTTAATTTGTTGAATCTGATCTTAATTCTTAGAATGTTTGGATTGCAATAATGAGATATGTTATCTAGTGAGCATAAAAGAAAAACTAGAAATTCTGACTATAAAGCTATCATTCATATATTTACATTTCATAACTGTCACCCCTGCAAAGTCAGGCAAATAAAGTCAAGGCATTCATATTTCCAGCTCACGTGTGAAGTAGCAATGAGACCCTGAGAGTTCAAGTAAAAATTGCTTTCATTATACAAAAGGTTGAATTCATTCCTTTTTACTTTCTTAGACCTGTACTGGCTTTACAGAGCTAGTAGAAATATGTTTTTTTAACCATTAACACTTTTTTTTTTTTTGTCTGAAAAAGGGAAAGGTGACAGAAGATTTTCAAAGATCTGTTTAAATAAAAAGATATTTGTTTAATAGATAAAGTTCTGATTATGATTGACCTTGAATACCAAGAAGGAAAAACTTTTCATAAGAGATCAAGCTGTGTCTTTAAGGTAGATGTTTGGAGCAAGCAGATGAAAGGGAAGAGAGCAAAAGACAGTCCTTACAATGTCTTGGAAGAAAATCCTAAACCCTAAAATAAAGATCTTACATGGCTTTTTTTGACATCGGACTGGGTGTAGGTGGTACTAAAATTTAGATGGAATGTCCTACAAAATGGATCATTGTGAACAAGAATAAGTGAGTAATGTTAGGAAAACTGAAGAAAATTTTCTATAAAAGATAGCTAAGGTGTTAGAACAAATAATTTTTTTGAGTGCTTTGGTCATTCATTAATCTGAACAGCCATCCAAAACATGTTGATGATGCTGTATTAGTTGAATGTTTGAAATTTAAGGACAAAAGGATTAGACTATCCTCAGAGACTGTTACTTTACCTTCAGTATTCACATATCAAGGTGTAGTCACTTCATTTTTTTTTTTCTTAAAACAGGAAACACAATAAACTATTCTACACAGCTTTGTGCAGTTATTGAAGGTGCTTGTCATTCTTTCTCTTAATATCTTAGATGTTGTGTAATACTCAGTTTCAAAAGCCTTGAAACAGAGAATATCCTCTTATTTTGAAGCATATTTGCACAATTTTCATCCTGTGAGTCAGTGTGCAAAAGTCACTAGGTATGTGCAAGTCCCAACTCAAGACACTGAAAACTTAGTCTTACTTCAGTTGCTGCCCACAGAATAAAAAAAATATTTTTTTTTTTTTTTAAAAAAGTTATGACACTTTCCTTAAAATCATACTTTCTTTAAAATTCTGAGGACTTCTATATACCTAACAGTTTATGATGGTCTAGGCTACCTTACTTTATATATTTACTAATTCATTTATTTATTTTATAACTTTTCTGGTCAACTAGAAGACATTTTAAGATAACTAAATGAAGTTCTCCAGATAACCATATAATTCCAGAGTCCAGTGCTTTGCAAATTAGATGTATGTTAACAGAAATATCAGAAGATTTGGCAATTCCAAAGTATTCACTAAAATTAGTAAAGTAACATAATGGAATTGTGCATTCATTTGTAAACAAGGCAACTGACCTGCAGTATGTCATCAGGAGCTGTGATTCATGCTGCAGTTGAACAAATGAACTTTTAGCTAGTTCTAAGTGAAATGGATCTTTTTGATAAATCAAATCCTGTAATCTGAAAATTAAAGCATGGTTTATTCATTGCGAACTAAAGTCCGTAATGGTGGAAGCTGCTGCAGCTTAATTCACTTCTATAGATATACACCATTTTCCATAATAAAATACACTATTTGACATGTACAACATGACTACAGCTTGATGTCAGTCAATGAAAGACAAATTTGCGCTTACAAATCTGCAAAGGCATTTTAGGCAGATTGGGTTAAAATAATATGATTATTATAATATGATAATATGAAAACATTCAAATACTTTCTCAAAGATCTAGATAGGCACAAAGTACACATGCAGAAATAAAGTACAGCAAAGTTAATGACTGCACAATAATAATCTGTACATTGACCTTGCTTCTGTCATAGTAAATAATTCAAAACAAATAATCATAATCCCAGAGTAACAAAAGCAGAGAATGCTAGAAGACTGGTAACATCTGTTGTATTTCACTATTTTTTTAATTGTTTTTCTTTCCTATTGTCTTTCTATAGAGTTGTTATCTTGTCATCATAAAATGTTAAAGAAGAGAGCGGGAAAGTGAGCATGGGAAAGAGTAAAGGCTAGAGGAAGAGATCTTTTCTATGGGTTTTGGAAATCAACCTACATTTTGATCATAACATGACTCAGAAAACATTTGTGATGTTATCTGTCTTGGAGCCTAAAATTGCCTTTTGTTGATTAAATGCTGTTCTAGGGGTGCTGAAGTGGCAGTAACCTTAAACAGAGAGTATATTATTTTTTCACTGCTTGCTCACAGAGTTTATATTTTAAAACTGAAAATGAATGAATGAAAATGAAATGACTGTTTTAAAAATGAAGCATTTATAAGTCCAAGAAACATATTCAATTGAGCTTGAAAAGAAGTTTAGAAAGATTATCCTCTTATGCTAAGTATAATATAATGTATAGAAAATCCCCTCACCCTTACATTTCATTAAAAAGCAAGAAACCAGGGTGATTTCAGAGCTCACTGAGTATCCTTTGATTATGTGAGTAGTTTTCTTTTCTGCCTGTATGAATTTGCTCTTTTATGGTTTGATCATTGATACAATATGAAAGTCAAGATGCCCAATCAGATACATAATTACTTCATAATTCATATTTTCATAATTACTTGTGCTATATTCATACATTATATCATATACTTCTGATATATTCATAATTAATTCTGATGTAAATACCATATAACTCATGAACATGTTCAGAAAGATTTAAAATCTATCTATTCAGATAGCTGAACAATGAACAACATATAATGATATAAAGCGCTATTAAGCAAAGAAGAATTTAAACTTTATTATATAAACTATATTGTATAAACTTTATTATATAATTCTTTTACTTCTCATGGAATTCTTTAAGACTCTAATCTGGAGAATCATATCGATGGAAAGCTACTGGTCATAAGAGGAATCCGATTCATCATTGTATTAGTTTCTATTATTGTCCAAAATATTTAATTATTGCCTAATGATGTTTTCAGAAATATTACAGTAATATATGACATAGAAAAAGGTTGTAGGATTAAGTTACAAAATCTATATACAAATTTCCAAAATTTCCTATTTTAGAATGTATTCAAATCCAGAATTTTGGATCAGAAATGGTGTGTGAGATTTCCGTCATACGTAATATATAATAATGTTTTCTCAGAAGCTCCCCAGCTAGCATAGAGTCAATACAAAGCACAAAGATACTTAATGCTACAACACTGAACATAGTGTGATTCATATACATTACAAACTCTTTTGAACAGGTTGCTATGAACTTCTTTCCGGTACCAAACAGTGAGGTTAAAATCCTCAGTTATTTTATTGCAGTTATATTAAGTTTTGCAATCTATATGTTTGTCTAACAGGTGTTAGTAGTTTGTTCACAGATATGAGTATGCTGCAAGGACTTCACATAAAATATAAAACAAATGGAATCTAATCTGTTCAGAAAATGTGAATGTTGATATTTGCATGCATTTATAAGCATTATTCTAGAGTCCAAAACAGTAATTTCCAGGTTAGTAACACTTGAAGTTTCTGAACAATTAAAGTAAAATAAAAATTCACTTTTTTAAGGCTAAAAGCTAGGTTGTGAAAAGACCAAGCTGCCTGTGCCTTGGAAAGGAGTGCTGATATCAAAACCAGGGAGTTCATCCCAAAATGTTGGGCTAACTCTTGCAGATGGTATAGGAAAAAATGACAGCAGAAGCCATGGTCACAAACACCCTGATTCCTCCTTTACTAGCTCTCCAGACAACTACCAGAAGTTAGCTAGTTAAATAGATGGGAAAAATATATACATTTTAAAATACATATAAATCTATTTTTCAATTCTGTGTGACCATGCCATAGTAGGAAACCTCTTATTTTACCAACTAATCTATTATGAACAAGGTGGCCTTAAAGTTGATTTGGAGCTAACTCACCAAAGAAGAGTATCAGAAATCATCCATATGACTACGGCTTATTTTCTGATGAAGAAAGGTCAACCAAGCCACAGGTCAAGGTAGATAACAAAAATGGTAGTTTGTGAAATACCTATAGCTATACAGATATACTGATCTATTCCAAATGCGATTCTATTTGCAATAGCATCGGCTTTGTAAAGATGAGGTGTATTGTCAAAGCCTATGATCTCTTGATTTCTACCCCTTAAAAGGTCTATCTGACCACTGATGGAAAGGAGAAACTGTTCTTCAACAGACTGCAATGTGACTCTCTCACTTCCGTGGAGATTTGGCATAACAGATTTCTCCACAATTAAGAGAATATGAGATATGAAATCATTGCATGGGATGATACTAGCCAGTTCAAAAGTGCAGATTTCTTCCAGCTAGACAAGGATGTGAAAAGGTACGCCCTCTGCTCAAATACACATACATATACACCAGCAAACATCCCTCAGTGAGAAGTACCAGTTCTGCTGAAACTACAAATTTTCTTCCTGACTTGGCAGGAAAGGCAGAAATAATTTATACTAGAAGAGCTGAAACAGCAAAATGCAGCTCTACCCTTCCTTTCAAGCCATGAGGAGAAAAAATAATGGACAGAAATAGGCCTAACCATTAGTGTTGCCACATAATTGATCATATCCGTTAAGGATGCTTTTGAAATCTCAGGCTACTGCCAGACCTCTGTATCTTTCTTTAGCCCTACTGCTATGTGTACTTACTAAATAAGGCTCTTCATTTGTTTTAAAATACTTAACTTTTTATTTTTGCTGATGTTCAAAACCAAAAATTAATATAAATCCCACAGCAGAAATATTAATCTGCAGCATTGCATATAAAGTTTAGTTTAGAATTGTTAAGAACTTTCTGAAATTATTTTTTATTTGTTTGAATACCTAAAAAAAAGGCATTTGCAATGTGTAATAAGTATTAATAGGATAATACATTAACAACAATAAAATCTGCTTAATAAACTATATCATTGGGCGTTAACAACAAAGAAATATTAGAAATTAAATATATGTCTGTGGTGAACAACACTGCAATTTTCAAGAATTTTTCAAGTAAAATAATAAGTATCTGTGAGTAACCATACCAAGGAGATCTTCAAATATCGTCTCATTTTTTCATTCAGCAAATTATTCTGTTCCATAGTTGCTACTGGGGATGTATCTCATATCATATAACCAAAATCCAGACTGAAGCTGCTTCAGCAGACTAAAAGATGTGCACTTTCAACATCTCTTCAAATCCAGTACTGGGCTAGTACTTCTACCATATGCAGGTTGTTTCTAACATTAACTTTCCCATCATCTCACTCATCCCAATTTCGTTCACCAGATTTCTTGAAATAACTCTTTGGGAAAGTATTTAGTAGAAGAATTGTCATGATTAAAGACAAGTGTACTGCTTAAAAAAGAATAAAAATAATAATAACAATATTAACAATAATAACAATAATAATAATAAAACTGTGCTTTTCATATACCTGTACTTCTTTGGACTTCAGTCTAAATCATTTAATGTAGCTAAAATGTAGTAGTGATACTTAGCAAGATAGGTTCCAGTCCTTAGGCAGAATTGTTCTCTGCTGTATTTTATTCACCGAATAGGATCTCGGTCTGGGGACACAGTTGCTTTTGTTTAACTGCATTGTATCTTCTCCGTATTTTAAACTCTCTAAAGACATTCACATAATCCATCACATGTCCAGACAGTAAGAAAAAATCCTTTCCTGAAAACTAAGGCACAAGCTCATGCTACTTAATTCTGGAAGAGAGAATGTGCTTTCTCCTACATGAATTAAATCAACAATTTAATTATTCCTTTGGATAGAGGAAGTGTTTTACTTCAGTACATTGTGGAAAATTACTGTTTCTTATTAATGACTTCATTGAGAAGACATGCTTTGTAATTGTAATTCATAAATCTCATAGGTAGGTATGAATTTTGTTCATTGCTAGTTGTCTGCAGAGACTAGCTATGATGGTAACTACCGTCTCAATAGGGATGAGAATAGTGCTTGGGGAAATCAGAAGATGCTGGAAGTAGAGAGAATGCAGTAACGTTCTCTTTTATGCAAGGAAAAACTGAGCTACTAAGTAATTAGAAAGAGCTAAAAAGTAATTACTACAAAGTAACTGGGTACGATCACGTGACAGATGACAGAGGTATGGAGAGATGATAAATGTCTGGAATTTGAAACCTATGTCTCAATAATGAAAAACACGTCTTTTAAAGGAAGATAGAGTGTACATGCCTTCAGAAATCCATCTCAGATGACCAGTATTCACTAGGTATTGCAAGTAAAATATAGGAACACTTTATTGAAAACTGTCATTTGAGCCATAATGAATTAACTAATCATCTTATCAAATTGAAGGTAACACTTTTTTCTTATGGTTCAACTACCCTGTTCTCAAGTTTACCCAGTGTATTCCCAGTTTATTCCCAGTGTAGCAAAGAGCAGACAGATTTTTCTTTCATGTAGGTCAGGGAACTATATTTACAGTACATACTGCTTACCCATTGATGTATTTTCATTACTCATTCCCTTGTAAACTTTCATCTACAACATTGCTTATAATTTTGTTCCACAAATCCCATTTTTAGCAAACTCATAGTTGAACATATTAAAAATAATGAGACTTTTGGTTCACCCAGTACCAACAAGAATGATACACACTCTCATTTCTCAGAATCACAAATTTGTCTTTGCATTAGCTAAGATAATTAGCAATTTTTTTCATTTTCCATAGCATGTAATCCCTAGACGTGCCAGCAATGCTTCCAGTTTGAACCTCTTTCAGTTGGAAAATCCAAAATTTTCTTTTTCTAACATGCCATTTATATTTCTCTAATTCAGATTCTGGTAAACTCTGGATCTCAACACCCAGGTTTCTGCCTGGAGTTAATGGAAACGAACGGTTAGCTTATGAGTGCTATTTTTTCTCTATGTTGCTAAAAATACTTTCTTTTCACTGTCCTATTGATTTAAAGGACACGTTCCTCAATGACTCAGTCCCTTCTCCCACCCATCTGATCTCACTCTCAGGTCAAAGAGCTAAATTTCATCTGCATGTATTGCTTTTCTTCCACATCCTAACAGGAAGATAGTGACTACTGTTGCCAGCTTTTCCATCTTAGACTACTTAGGAGCAGGAATTTATTCATCATAATCCAGATGTTGTTGCAGGATCACTGCAAAACACTGCTGAAATAATTAATTTATGTTACTCTACATTTAAAGTTGGTATAACTTTTGCTGAGCACAGTGAGTCACTGTAGTGCAGACATGCTGAATTTTTATTCTGCCTTCCTTCAGCCACCAGTTTACCTACTCTAAACACTTTTTCAAAACTGGAAGGTCTAGCTTACCATGGAAGCATCACATACCTGTACTTGCCATCTTGTGCAGGCCTAAAAGGAAAGTTATATATGGCTTTGGATGGCTACAGTAACAGAGATACAGGAACAGATTCTGGCCTCTGTTTCTACCCACAACATGCAGCTGGAGACATGCCTTATTGCTGGTGAACTGGCAATGACCCTGTCCCCTCCATTATTCTTGCTCCAATGGGAATAAAACAAAAAACAAACAAAAAAAAAGGCTAGAGCTTCCAGCAAAGCTGTAATTAGGAATAATGTATTAGAAATGTATTCTAATACATATATTCTAATAACTATTAGGAATAATTCTAGCCACTGCAAATTTGACAGCTTTAATGGATGCCTTGGGTCTGCTCATTTCCAGCATAGAAAAATGTAGCTGGGTTTTGCTCCCCATCCTGGACCCTGCCAGGGCGGTCAGACAGTCTTTTACTTGTAACATGCCAAGAGTCTAATGTTAGAAACAGAAACATATCCTTTCCTCCCCAGACAGCCATAACCAGAGCTCATTAGACTAGTGTGAAGAGGTCACATTTGTATTAGATATCAGTTCTTCATTAAGATTAATAGATTCAAAAGCCAGAGTGGGACAATGTTATCTTAAACTCTGGCCTTACAAGCAATGCCTGGCCTTTCTCTGAATTCATCCCAGAGTTAAAGCCAATCAGTGTGTTTTGACCTTAATTTTTAAAGTTCCAGTGACAAAGAATCCATCAAAAACCTATGTGAGCTTTTTCAATGGTTAATTAACTTTTTAGCTAAATGTATTGTCTGAATTTGTTTCATTTCAGCTTCCACGTACTGGATTTTTTTAAACTTGTTTGTATACATGACACCAATGAGAATTCTTTTAACCACTTCTCCAAAACGGCCTGTGCATTCAGTGACCAAATAAGACAATCCCCCCTGAAAAGCCTCATATGTTTAGGTCCTCTAGTATGTCACTTTACACTTCAAGGTACACTGTCTTTATTAGTTAGTATACTAATCATGCAATTTCTTGAAAACTCTTTTTTTTTTTTTTTTTTTTTTTTTTTCTCCCTGGAAATGGTAAAACCAGAACTAAGCATAGAGTTTGGTAACTTAAACTGTAAAGAGACCAGACTGCTCTGCTCTGCACTCTGTATACCTGTCTATGACACTTATCACACAGGCCTGCAAACCCATATGTTATTTTTACCATAATTGAAGTTAAGTTTCTTTGCCAAACTTAGGCATGTGCTTCACATGTAGAGAGTTATACAGGACCTTGTGACCAGAACGCAGGTGAGGTACTCTAGGTGATGCCTTTAAATCTTGCTTCCACAAGGAGGGAAACTATACAGGGTAGAGCAGTGGTGTGCTTGGGTATGTACATCAAGATTCCATCTACAGACATGAGGTAAATCCACACCTAAGGAATACCTGGTTTCTTCTACATACTGTAGTGTCTTGTCAAAATTATCAATAAATAAATAAATAAATAAATAAATAAATAAAATGTTGGGTTACATAGTCAGCAGACTGGCAACTGACAAGTTTTTGATTAAAATAAATGGAAAGAAAATGGAAGCATGGTTCTTTCCTCTCTCTAGAAATTGAGGTAAATGTTGATTTTTTCTGTACTAAAAGTTTAATATATATACTCTATAGTTTTATGTTATTGGAGAAAAAGAGAAAAGGAGCCCTTGTAATCTGCAATGCATAAGTCAAAAAGATATTTCTTATCATGCCTAAGTCAGTTTCTACCTTATGCTACATTTATCCTTGTTCATATGTGGAGTGTAATCCTACACAAGTTTTACAGCAGGGTTACCCCCTACCTTTAATATGGTTATTCATCTTTTCTACCAGAATAAGTCCAAAAGAAAATTTGTCTTTCATTCTGCTCACAAAACAGAAATAAATCACATTATAAAAATTCCCACAATGTCTTATTCCTTACAAGAGATTTATCATCTGAAAGATGATTTGATTTTCTACAGCAAATGTCTAAGAGCAGAAATTTATAGGCACAATGATTACCTCCTTCCTCAGGGCCAGTTTGTACTTCATACTCATTCAGGTTCACAAAACAAGTCCAAAGGAAAAAACACCTTCCTTCTTTCTGTGCAAGAGCTAATTATATCCACAGAATCTACAAGATATTATGAGGATTAAAGGTGGTATTTAAAAATAGTGCTGATATCACTGCATAAGAACCTTAAACTTTTATTTTGTTTAAACATAAACTCAAGCTTTATACTAGTTTATTCTAGTATTTCTTTAGTGAAATAATGACATATACGTTAGTACATAAAAAATGGTTTAACTTTAACATTAATTTTAGAAAGTGAGGCAAAATGAAACAGCTTTTACATGTTTACTATGTCTCATTTTTATCTCTCAAAAAGACTAGGAGGTTGTTACTGTAGTACCCAAGCCTAGCTCAGTGTTACTTCACACGTTATGTGGTAGACAGATCTGGTCCGCTGTATAACCAAGGCATTACCATATCTGTAAAGAAACACTTATTTTCTGTATTTGCTTAATTATAAGCTTAAAGGTTTAATAAACTGATCTCTGTTAGTTGCAATACCTTATGGCCATGGTGAACTGCCTTCTCATATGCCATGAGTTTCACACTACTTTAATACAGCAGCTGCAAACTCTTTATCTATAGTGTATTTGCCAAGGGGACACAGAGAAATATTTTGTCTTTAGTCTTCTGTATCTAAATTACTAAATATTTACTAAATAAAGCGATATGTATTTTTATTATTATTATTAGTGATTGTGTATTTTCATACAAATATTATGTTTCTTTTGAAGTTTCAAACACTTTGTGATTTATGATGTCTAGGAGCCATTTTTTTCCCCTTAAAATATGATAAATAAATTACTGAATAACCTGCTGCTACAGCCATGAAGCTGAATTTGTCACATCATATTCACATATAAAGGAATAGATGCTCCTACAAATGCAGAATGATGACTGAAGGAGCAAGCAAAAGCAGCAGTTGGGCTGTTAAGGAGAATGTTATTAAGAGAAACTTGGCTGCCTGACATTGCAATAATACAAACAATGATTGCTCCAAGGAAAGGACTTTAGGTAACCATAATTTTTAATTGTATGATTACTGTACCATGGAAGTCTTCTTTTCAAGTAGCTGGGCATAGTCCACACTTCTTTTGCTTTGGCCATGCAGAGTGTAAGCTATATGTTATCACTAAACCCTATAGCAATTCATGTACCCACATGCTGTCAACAGAACTACTTCTGTTGTAGCTTTCTGGGCTACATTTGCAAGGATGGCGCAGAAAGGATGGATCAGAGAACCAAATTCTTCCTTATTTTGGTAGCACATTGATTGATGCACCTAAGGCTTTTCAAAACTGTGACTGAGTACTTGCATTCATGTTTGAAATTAATATTTACAACAGATGTTTAAGGAGGCCTATTCAGTGAAGACACGGTGGGCAAGAAACTGCAACTAACTGGCTGTGAGGGACGATATTTTTCTGGCAGTGATCATTATCTCAGTGATCTGGCATGGTTTATCATATTTTAAGTATTATCATACAGCCTCCAAATGACATTTTTCCTTAATGGTAGTTGTGAGGGAAGTTGTGAGGCAGGAGGGAAGACAGCTGGAACACCCACGGTGGGAGCCATAGGTGTAGTCTGATCATCAAGATTATAGCTAGACCAGACGCCTTATTTGTCAACACGTATCAGATCTACAACAAGCTGTCATTTTACCTATAGCAGCAGAGGATAAATGATATTGTTCAGCAATGACAGCTGAGGATGTGTATTAAGAATAATTAAAAAGAAACACATCTGTACCATCCTTACCATTCTTACCAGATTGGAGCTTTTCTTCTCTTTGTGTATGTAAGAGGACTCGAAGACACTTCAGCTAAGAGATGAAATCTTTTAGTATCAAACTTTACTATTGTTGGTCTTGTTATTTTTAAATATACAGCCAAAGCCCAGCTAAGTCTCCAGGATAAAAACATCTAGAAATTATAGTTGTATTTTATAAATAATTAGGAAAAACAAATGTTACACTAATAAAATATCATCTGTAGGTAATAACAGACTGTCTGATTTTTTTGCACAATAATAACCTTTCATCTTTCTCATCTCTTTAATTTAATTATTGAGGAATCTCTTCATTGTACCAGGTTCACCAAAGGAATACATTAATCCTGTGACAATTTCTTATCTTTCACACTGTAAAAAAATTTAAATGCCATTGTTCTCCTCTGAATAGCAATCCTACTACTGTTCTGTATATCATTTGATGCTTCCATAATGTTCAGTTAAAAAGGTTCTTGCCTATACATTTCATTACATTTCTCCCTGCATGCTTTTATTACCTCGGGGTTGTTCTCTTTATTTTCACTAATGTTCCAAAAGTCTAAAAAGCAGATTTGGGAAAAATATACTCCAAACTTAATAGCTATTTTTTATTTGTTTGTTTGTTTTGTTTTGTTTGTTTGTTTCACATATCTCTGTTACAGGATTATATGTAACATTAATCACGGTTAAATAAGGGCAGACAAATGATTCCTGAAATCAAACAGTTTTTTTTTTTTTTTTATGTTTCATTTTCTATTGCTATGCATATATTTCTGCTGCTTGGCAAAGCTGTTTTGCCACCATAATAATAATAATAATAAAAAAAAAAATGGTTCAAAAGAGCCAAATTTCTTCCAGAACTCTACTAAAAACACCAGTATTGTAAAACTGAAAACTGAAACTGGTGAAACTCAGGGTGAAGTATGCTTTTGGTAATTGCTCTGCACATGGATTCCAGAATGTTTCCATGTAGTTTACCTTCATGTGATACTTATTGCCTCACACTTGCGTTTGTGAAGGTTGCAACAAACTATAGCATTATAGTTTGTATAGTTAATATGGACTCTTTCCAGACTTTCAGCTGGCACTCCGATTATGAATGGTGTGCCTTTGTGTGCTGTTAAGAAGTTACACACTGTTCCATGATACCACCAGTAAGCCAGGTGAAATGCAAACACAAAGAGAAAAACATGTCTGTTTTGGGGAACACAGCTCAGCAATCGGCAGAATAGATTGGGACAAAAAGGGAGACATGGTATATGTGTCTTTGTTTTCTTTTATTATAGGTAAATTACATTTACTATGAACAGTTTTCACAGAGTAAAAAATATTTCTGTAGAAGGATTTGAGCTATAAAGGATTAGCTTTATAAGTTTCCCTTTTGCATTTAAAATGATCCTCAAAATTAAATAGTTCTAAGCAGCTATTCCATTATTATTATAATACTGTGCTTTCCTTCCCCATACATGACTCCTTGTTATTGCCTCCATTAGTCTAATATATTCATACATTTTCATGTGCAGCTGTGGTAGGAAGGGTAGTAGTATTTAAATTAAATCATTGTGTCATTTTTCCTTACAAAGCCTTTGAACTGAGAGCAAGAACAAGTCAAATCCTCATAAGTTCTTCAAGTTCACACCCAAAGCAAGATCACAACACCAAAGCCAATCTCTCAGTTTAAAAAATGTGCTTGCACAAGCTAAATGTAATAACACTGTAAATTTTTGGAAAATCAGTTTTTTGATTTGATTACAAGCACCTTTCCCTTTCTGAATTTTCATATCCCAGTTATATCTACTTCATTTCAAGAATATGCATTGCAATGGAGAAACTGCAGGCAAATGAACAATGCAGTAAATCATACTGCCATAATAGAAAGTAAAAGCTACATTAAAATTCACAGTGCTTTTTTACAAGGATTTGTAGCGAAGATTTGAGTAACATAAGTTCATATGTGTCTGAACTAAATTGTTTTTTTTGTACACTCATCTATTACTGCAGGGGAACAGAGAAGTCTTTAAGTAATGCATTCTACAACTGGTCAGCACAAAGAACGGATATCATGGTCATTCAGTTCAACCCAGAAAAATGAAGCCAATAATTATCATTTTAAATAATAATTTAATTGAGATGACTAGACTGAACCCTATTCTTAAGTGAATAGAAGAAAAAAAAAAAAAAAAAAAAGGCAATGGTCCATGATGAGTCCTTAATAACATATCTAAAATCCTGTGAAACGTGTATATACCCAATATAAGCAATATGAGTTGCATTAATACAGATTGGAAGTCTCATGAGAATAAATTTACCCTATTACTGTAATACATGCACAGTGCCTAAAAGGTTTTTTACCCAGACACTGATTGAGCTTGATTTTGCTTGCTTAGGAACTGGTCACTACTTCAGCATTATGAAAATGAAAGAAAATAGGAGAAGACACAAGGAGCAGTCTCATCAAGAAAGCTATATTGTGGTAACATCCTAGTGATTTTGTGAATTTTTTGTAACCCATGATTGTTCAATGCATTTCTCAACTTTTTATTCCCCTTCATTATTCCCCTTCATTTTTCTTCTTCTTTGTTTTATTCTTTTCAGTTTCTCTTGCTCACACTTATAGAACAATCTGAAAGGAGACAGTTCTGCATAACAGGAGCACAAATTGCACAAAATTTGAATGCAATCTTGATATAACACCATTCCACAGATTTCAGAAAACTTACAGAAACCAATGTCACTTACAGTACAATGCCAAAACATTAAGATCAATAAACAAAGTATGGCTTCAAGTACAAATAATTCAAAATGAAGTACAGCACAGAAGTGAAGGTCAGAGGCACTATTGGAAGGCATATACAACTGCATCACAGGAGTTTGCACAGCAATCAGAATCAGAAAAGTAAGATAGCTGTCGCCAATAAAGCAATATTTCTTACTGGAAAGGAAGATAACACCCCTTGTCTACACCATTCATTTAACCAGCATTATAAATTGACAGTGAGACCTTTATTGACTTCTCAGTTTATGTCCTGAAGTGTGAGGTAAAATTTCCCTTATTTTATTCTGAATAATAGTAATAAAAGTGCCATTTTTTCAAAATCCGTTACAAGTATTATTTTGATGACCTGCAGTGGAAATATATTTCAGAGTCTGTGCATTGCGTGAAGAAGATATTGCTTTGAAAGGTGGTGTATTTGTTATGTGTATATCCACAGTTTTGAAGTGTATCCCTAAGATACATTTCACAGATATTGTTAAATTACATACATTATACCACTTTTATCCTTAGTCCCTGCATCTGAAGTTAAAGTTCTCCAAGACACCTTTGATATTCCAAATTTTGGACAGCTTCGAAGACTGAAAATGTCTCTCTGCCATAGATTTTGACCTTTCATTAATACCTATACATAATACTATATATGTGTAAAGTGAAAAGAGGAAACAATTCATGTAGTTCCCATATACCTATTATTAAAGCTACATGTACACCTTAAATAGTTTCACACACCATAAAGCTGATATTGCTACTATAACCTATGTAAAAAACATTGATATGATGCTAACTTAAAACTGCTAACAGCAAATGTAGTCTTCTTTAAAGGTATGTGAAAACAGATTTTGCTGTTGAGTTTGCTGTTGCTAAGAAAAATGCTATAAAGGTTTTTACCTTTTTGCGTCCTTCTTTGATTTAATGATTACACACTTCCACTGACATACCTCGAGAAGTGAAAATACAGAGTATTTATGGCCTACAAGATATGTAGGGTGACAGCCTTGAAAGAATCACCTCTCTTCCCTGCCCAAGGTCACAGATAAGGCTGAGAGACTCTTCACTGAGATTTGCAAAAACTTGCTTACAATATCTATTTGCTCTTCTGTCAGACACATCTGCATTAAAAACAAACAAACAAAAAGCAAAGGTAATTACAGTACCTAATATTCTGCAATTTCTATACAAATTAGACAGGGTTTCAAGATGTTAGTTGAAAAAGGCCTAAAACTCTTTTACATTACTAAGTTCCTGGGATATGTGTCATCCTCAACAACCATGAAGAAGACAGTTCCTCTGAAATTCTGCATTTTGGTCCTTATTCAGTAGGGGAAATCTTGCTCTTTTAATCCTTTGCATGGTTTCTTGGGGGGGGGGGGGGGGGGGGGGGGGG
>CM021699.1:38672176-38717463 GCA_011074415.1 Stictonetta naevosa
CTCACGATATGATAAATTCTCTCTGAGCCCCCCTCCCCCCACCCATTTTTATTATTTTTTATTTTTAAAAAAAGTGACAAAATATAATTAAAAAACTCAAAAACTCAATGCTCAATGTTTATAAGAAAAAAAAAATAAATAAAAATGATTACAGTCCTCCAGTCTCAGAGAGTTTTTAAAGAAATTTTGCCTATAGAAACTGAAAAATAAATAACCACTAACTATTAATATTTCTTACACATTTTGGAGAGACAAATTACATTTTTCCACTTTCTATATATACTATTGCCCTTTCTTTAAGCCATTACACTGGGGAAAAGTAGATTTTTTTTCTAACATCTGAACAACATAAACAAGATGTTATTTCCACTTGGAAGAATAATAGTGTCTTTGAGTTAGAGTGAAGGGTATATAATAAAATGGATGGTAATTATGGGCTTGAATAGGTCAGGAGTAACAGAATATTAATGCTTTTATGCTAGAAGTAATTTTTAAGCAGACAACCATATCTGGAGGCACTCTCTATCACTGTTGTTTCAATCCGTTGAAAGTGCATCCATCATCTGATAAAATTGTAATAATTACACATGCACGCTTTTTCCTATTTACCCCATAGCAAAGAAGAGACAACTAGTAAATCATATAGAAACCCAGTAGTACTAATGTAACTCCTTAATAATTGCTGACAGTCCGAGGCATTGTTCAAAGGAGACCACAGAGTTCTCCTTTGGCATTAAAGTCAACTAAGTCACCTGCAACAAACATCCATTAAAAATAATAATAACAATAACAACAACAACAATAATAAAAATTGTGGGAGCACCTGTTTCTAAGGTAGTTTGTGGTGGGGTTTCAGAAGATTTAAGTGTAATTAAGTGTATTTCTGCTTTTAAGAAAGGTATTCATATTTCCTGGCTTGAACTGCAGGACATCAGATGTATGGGACCTGGAATGCCCTTTAGTGACTTTGAACTCAAGCTGCAAAACAAACACTTGACTTGCTTACTCCCAAACAGACTCTTCATCAAGCAAAGTGAGAATCATCGGTCCAACTTATTAAACTGTCTGAGAAAGCTCCACACTCAACACACACAGGAATGGTAACTCACACTTCACAGTTATTGAAAAGTGTCCCACCCAGCAGATATTTGCCTGGTACCAGGGTACTGAAAACTAACTTTGGTAAAGATTTGCCAAAGCTAACAATTAAAATGGCAAAGGAAAGAAGCAACATCTCTTCCATTTTACCCAGTTCAAGCTCTCCAGAAGACAAAAGAGGAATAAGAATGTAACTATATTCCTAGATATTCCTATACTATTTCAAAGCAGAAAACATATTGAATAATTATTTGCTGATAATGTTTAAGGTTATACTGTTTCTTATAATTAGCAATCCTACAAGTCTTTTTCCACTTTTATTTTTCAATTAGATACTCTTTCCAGAAAAAATAGAGAACACACTGACAAAATATGTTTTCCAATATTCTTCTCTTAAAGAAAAATACCTGCAAGACTAAATTCTATCCTTTGTTACAAACAGCAACAACAACAAAAAATAGCTGTTATTTCTGTATCAGCTTACTGTACTCACTAAGACAGTTTCAATATTTTAAGTATAAATAATAGGGAAAAACAGATATACCATCAATTCTGTCTCCCAGTACAGTGAGTATCTCTCTACAGAGCTAAAGCTGAAGTCATAAGTAGAATGAAGGAAAAAAACTTTCTCATGGTAAGTAAATAGTATTGTGAGCTGAAACACTTAATTTCCTGCAAGTTTAGTCTTATGCCACTTAAAATGTCTCTACTATCACAATAATGCAGCTTCTACACATATTATGTAGGTCTCCCTCCTATACAGGAACTCAGCCATATCCCCTGGCTTTTACCCCACATAGCACTTCCACATTCTTCTCAACTCCCCAAGTACCAGGAGCAAGAACCAGCAACCCCCTGGGCTGGCACCAGGCAGTACGCCTTATCCAAGTGCCAGCTGAACAGAGAAGACCAGAGAGGACTGATAATATAATTGTCTAGTCCTTTCCTCAATGTGCAGGTGAATTTTCATGGTTGAATTTGCCTACCAATTTTGACACATCTTGTGGAAGCTTGGAAGCTCTCTACCTCTTATTAAATGAAGCAAAGGAGGCTGGAGGACCATTGACTCATTATTTAAGGAGCAACAGAGCCAGCCTGGCAGGCAGAGAGAGGTAAGCAAACAAATGGGCAGAAATCAAAAATAAAATAAAATAAAAATTAAATTAAATTAAATTAAAATAAAATAATAAAATAAAATAAAATCCTTAGGAAACCAAGCGAAATACAAATTTAATTTGATAGACATTTAGATAGATAGTTAGTTAGAAAAATAAGATGCAAAACAAGAAATCAGATATCCCAAACAGTACAATTCTTTAACCTGTCTGGTTTCTACAGAGCTACTGCTCCTGGGAGGATATCCAGATCTCAACTAGCAAGGCAAAATAAACAAATATACAGAAAACCATACTGTAAAAAGCAGCCTGGACAGAGGTAACAACAACAACAAAACAGATAGATAATTTTTCTTTGCATGATAATCTCTAAGCATGAGGGGGTGATACACTATCTACGCTGTTCATGCTTGATCTGACCTCTTAAAAAAATAAATGGGCTCCAAGTTACATCTGACATACATTTTCCCCTAAAGGTGGGGTACAGAAGAAGCTTCATAAATTGACCTTTTCTCATCTTCCACTGAGAAAATAAAATATACAAGGTCTGGAAACTGAGTATCTATCTTTCAGACCTACAGTTTTTCAGAAAACCATAAACCTTTCTTCATTTCAAAAAAGAAGACTTTTTGGATTATTATAAATTTTCATTAGAAAAACGGGCAAAGGTAGGCAACAAGAAGAAGTATATTGTTTGGAAGGGGAAAAGGTGATATTTGGTAATTATTTCATGTTCTAATTTTCAGTTCTAGGGGGAAAATTGTATTTTGAGGAATAAACTGAATTATTAAAAAGAGCATATTGATTCATCCTGCCAAAAAGACACAGCAATATTCATTTTTCATTAACAGCTTTTTTTAATATACTGTGTGATACATCCCAACAAAAGTGTTTATCAAATCAGTGCCAATGTGGGGGAATTTAATAAGGCAAGCCTCTAGTATCTCAAAGATTACATCCATTTATTATCTAGTATCTCAGCCAATTTGAGTCTCAGTTCCCCAAACAATCTGCCTCAAGCTGTTACCCAAATTTGTCCTTGTAAAATGTTTTCATGGATCCTGGAAATTTTTGTAAAATAAGTGAAAAATAGTGTTGTATTACAAGGATAGACACAATGAAGATGAGAGAAAAAAGCACATTTGTTAACACAGATAAGGTAGGACATTCCTCAACAGCACCATTATGCATATATTTATATCCTTTAGTTTAACTGTAAGCACATTCTCAAATTCCAATGACTTCTGCAGGTCTTAATGTGCTACTTACAGTTAATCATTGCTGAAATATTTTTCAGAACACAACTGTTTTTAATCAGATGCCATGGTGTTTTACCTGAATCAGGACTGTAGTGCCTCTGCATGTTGTTAAACATTAAAGTAAATACTACTGGTCATGACTTTCCATTTTATTAATTTGAAGCAGTGGTAACCAAAATATCAAAAGAAATAATTTCTCCACACCCATCCCTTTCTGGTACTTCCCCGACCGCCCCCCAGAAAAAAAAAAAAAAAAAAAAAAGGCAAACAAATATAATTTCTATAGCTTCAAGTGCAGAATTAATGGCTACATGATTTTAACTGTTAATAATTTCAGTAGGTTAAAGAGTTGGTCTAACCATCCCTTGCCAAGATGACTTTCTTTGCTGTTTCCATGTTTTTCTTTTATGTATTTGCATTTTTAATTGAACCGAGTAAACCAAGACTTGGATGGTTTCCCATGTCTTTAGTTCCTTTATTCTCACCAGGTCTTGCAAGCCATGGCTATCAGAACTGGCTTTTGCAATAATTCCTGCCTTTATACTGCTTTGATGTTGTTTTGAACCAATCAGGTGTGGGCACAAGAAGCTGAAGGGCTCCATGAAAGCTTCCTTTTAGGCCAAGCTCATGAGAAAGTAGACCAATTTCAAAAATTACACAATTTCCAGTCCCCTTTGAATGAATATTTTATGGTAGCACCTATGCAGTTGCTCCCTTACCAAACTGAGCCTTTCATAGAGTATTTTGAGATTCTGCTGTCTTTACCTTCTGTATGTGCCACAAACTATTTCCCACAGAGTTCAAAAATTCCCCTTCAACTCTGATAACAGCAAGGTGGACCTCCCCAGCTACATCATTTAGTTAAGAAGCTGATTCCTCTTAATTACAAGCATATCTAGGCTCTCCTTTTAATTTGTTTTTGTTAAAGGGGAAATATATAAAAAGTTAAAATTAAACTAAGGCTGACAACTTCCTCTATAATAGAATTTTACTAATTGCAAATGGATGCTGATTGCAGCTGGATGTCATCCCCTCTCTCCTTTATATCACACAGTGACACGCTGAGTTCACCTTTTTGCAGCTAGTTAAAGTGTTGATTTTGCACTTTGGGAGGAAGGGTAAAGGGACAAAAAATATGTGTGTAAAGGTAGCTCACAGCATGGATTCCTCTTGCTGGCAAGAAGAAATCCCTCAATCTCCACAAAAATAGAGGTCAACATACATATTAATCAAGCTGGGCTCACTGATGATATTGACAACAGTAAAGGCACATGAAAAAAAGGACAATCAGAAAGAGTATAGACAAAGAAACAAACAAACAAAGAGTACCCAAAAAGTCAGTTTTAAAGGTGACTGTGATGTGTTGATCTGTTCTTTTTGTGTTTATGTTCTGTTGTGGTCCTTATTTTCACTACTTCTTTGCATTACCTATTGTAGTGCACTCCATTGATTGTGTTCACATTGTGAGCATCTATAATGTGTTTAGTTTAATCATGCTGGTTCAATGTGCATATGATGCTCCATGCATCATACTCAGACATTGCTCCTTACGAAGAAGTATTCACCATGAGCTTTCCAGGGGTCATCCCATATATCAATATTTTTGCTATCTTTGGAGATTTCAGCTGCAAAGGTACAATTATTTTGTGGGAATAAATCAACTACATGTCCTACAGTTTTCTTGCCTGGATTGGCTTTCCAAGGCCATTTTCAGCCAAATTTCACATCTCTTCTCCAAATCACTGCATTTCAGAGATTTATTTTCAGGTGGAAGGACATTTTCTATACCATCCTTTTCTGCAGTAACTAAAATAGTTTTAAAATATTTTCATAGACTGCCTTAACTTAGCTAGAAAGTTTCAGATCAAACAGCTAGTCTTTTTAACTTATATAATTCAAAATAATATACTAATGCAATATGTGGAGTATATCTAAGGTTGTTTGTTTCTTCTTGTAAGACTATCTTTCTTTCCCTGAATTTTTGGTCATAAATAATTGCATTCCTTCCCAGAACTGCGGTTAATATCTTACAAAGATGCTATTGCATTCCACTGTATTGTACTTTCATCATTCAGTATGAAGCCAGTCTTTTACACTTGTGATCACCTGATACATTTTTTGTCTTTCAGATTAAGTTTGAAATTAAATTCCAACAAGTCCAGTTCATTAAAGAATGCATATAGATTTCTTAACTTTTAAAAGAGTCTCCTCCTGTATGGGACTTCACAGAACTTCATTTTTGCAGTGCTGAATGGCTTCTTCCTGTGGGAAAAATTTCTAGGAAAGTGTTCTGGTTTAAGCAGTTTTCTCTGAGTTTCTCATTCATTTAAAAGTTGGAACTGAGGAACTGATATGTTTTCTGTTTTTTTTTTTTTTTTTTTTCACTGTTTTATTATTATTTATAGTTATTCTTTTAAAAGTTTGTTCCCAGAGTGTTATATTAAGCTGCTTCTCCCTTAGAGCCATTAAGATATTCCACTTTAGAAGCAATGAATTGTAGATGATATTGTTCAAAAGACAATAGCTTAGAGCTGGTTAAAATTTTGTAGAGAATCTTTTTCGTCAGAACATGCTATTATCAGAATAAGGCTATTAGGATACCTAGATTTCAACATAGATTTCATTAGTTTCTAATCAAAGTTTTCTAAATTACTCTATGAATACAAGACTCAGTGAAAACCTGATTTCTTTATAAGGAAATAGATGTTTCAGCGTGTTTGTTTTTGTTTTCTGTAAAATATTCTGGACATTCTGATTTAACTGCAAGGCAGAACAAAAAGAAAATTTTAAATTTGAGAATACATCAAAAAATAAAGTGGTTCTCTCACAACTTCAATGCCTTTCAGGCTGGGGAAATAAATAAATAAATAAATAAACAACTAAAGAAAAAGCAAAATATTAAAAATATTTTGTGAGAAATACAGGCCCAATGAGCAACACCTGAAAGCATATGTTTTGTGGATTAAACATCACTGGATGACAGGGGGCTAAATATGAAAACACAAATTAAAAAAAAAAACGGGGGAGTGGGGACGGGACACACTAAGAGGACAAAATCTATAATGTCCCAGTATATGGATGAGAAAGGAAAACCAAACACCTGCAGTGAGGCTAGATCTCTATAACCAAAAGCAACACAATACCCTACCTATGCATGCAGAAACTTGCCCCATCAGACAAAAAAAAATAAAAAATGCATTGCAGTAGCATGATTGGGGCTAGGTTTTGAAACTGGCTGTCATTTCATTGGGTTTGCAACTCTAGCCTGGCACAGAGACTGGCCCTGGATTGCTCTCCTATTCCTCTCCAACATTATAGCCTGACAACATCAGAATGAGTGAACCAAACATTTTGATCAAAAAAGGTGACAACATGAAGTATCCAAGCAATGATGCAAGGGTTTTATATCCATAGACCCATGCACCAGAAGAAAGCAAATAGTTTTTTCAACACGGTTCAATGGCCCTAGTAAAAAATAGAACACTCAAAATAAATGGTACCAGAAATTCACCAGTGAAAGACAGACTTTAATTGCTATGACTAAACTAACAAGCTATTCTGCCTTCAGTATATTCACTGTAACACCTACAAAGCCTTTAGCAATCGTATGTATGTAATTGAAAACAGGTTTGTGATCTGGTGCTTTAAATATAACAGTTTAATAATATAACACTACTATTTAAACTTTTAACATTTCTAAAAAGGAGATAAATACTTTTCCTTAAATACTTATGTTCTTAAGAAGAGTCCCATGGGTCAGATATCCAGAGCAATTAATGAGAAGGTAGGAGACAATTTTTTGCCTCGATATCTAAACATGACTCTCTGGTAGTTAATTACCATCAAATGGTTTACTGCTTTCAAGATAAAGGTATAAATCTTTTCCTACTGAAATCAATGCCAATGCCCGCCCTTGCTTGCAGGTGGTTGAGGCTTGGAACCAGTGAAAATGTGCAATCAGGCGGTTAGAAAGATTTGGGCTTTGAATACCTGTGGAGTAACTTTTGCTTTAGAATTAACTGAATTAAGACATCATTTTAACAGTCTGAACATGAGCATGAATGTTATGAATGTGTGTGTATGGGAAACAAGGTACTCATCTGTGTTAGTATTATCATCAAAAGAATCATATTAAATAGGATCTAAAGTCTTGATATCACAGAGACCTCTGTAAAGAAGCACCAATGTAACACTGACTGCACTTACTAAACATGAAACTGTTTATATTGGTGCCTTCTAGTTAATGTCTTTGCATATGTTGTACATCTGCACTGAGACCAGTTGCTACATGATATATGGCCCAGAATTGGACATTTAACATTTTCAAGAGGGTATTTGAGTGAGGTGTTTTTTGTTTTGTTTTGTTTTGTTTTTGTGCTGGGAAAAAAAAAAAAAAAGCTGCCATTCAAAAAGAACATCACAATCAACAGGATATTTGGCTTTGCAAATCACAGCTTTAAATAGCCAGAATGCATATATAAAAATAATGTATTTTCATAAAGGGGAAAATGCCTCAGTTAGAGTGCTGTCATTTAATTAATGACAATGTCAGCTACTTCCTGGCTAAAGAAATAAAATGTCAATAGCAACAGAAAAAAAAAAAAAAAAAAAAAAAAAGCTAGATTTGGTTGGAGACAGATGGGTTGAGAAAAGTCAGTGGTGGAAGGAAAATATTTAAAATATGAGGATTACTCTGAGACAGAAAGAACAGACGTTTGGACTTCTGTAAGTATTGATTAGCGACTTCAGACCACGAGAAGAAAAACTATTTTTTCCATAGACACTGATGCCAGCCTACCAAATAAACTAAATAAACTAAATAATAATAATAATAATTCTATTTTCACACTATCACTAATTAATATTTGGTTTTGAAAAAATCACAGTGACCAGGTTGTCTGCATTCCTAGCCAAATGATTAGGATGTTTTGGATTCTACAACATAGAATGGCTTCCAGAGGTGGATCATGTGCCATTACTTCCTGAGAGCAGTTGATACTGCATTCTAATCCTGAGATGCAACAAGGAAATGATACATTGCATTTGCTTATTATGTGTATTATTATTATTATAGCTTAGAAAACTATTATTTAAATGGTTTCCAGAACTTTTCTTTTGTGACAGTGACTTCTTCAAAATGAGTCCTCTGTTTAGCTGTAGGGAGAACTTAAGAGAATATGCATATAACATTGATGTTCCGGCCCTTACATAGAAAAAAATTTCCCTAGCAAAAGCTTCACAAAAATGAAACTGATAAGATCCTCTCAGGATAATTGCATGGTTGTATATGATGACTGACTTCATACAGATTCCCTTTATTCTTCCTCCAGGCATGTAACATATCACAATATTAGCAGCCTAAATATATTTTTTATCCTGCTGCAGTCATTTCCATCCCTAAATTTCCATATAATTCCTATCAAAACAGTTTTAGAGTGAATACTTGAATAACAGATATTTGCTTCTGAAATTGATGTATGCAACTTTACTTTTGGAGCTTAAATAGTACTATTCCAAGTTGTTCTCTGTTTCTAGTGTTTCGTTATTTACAAGAACTATCAGGCAGTCAGGAGCTTACTACACATGCATATCACATCAAAGATAAAATATTCAGTTCATTTCCTAAACTTCAGACAAATATTACCAGTACATTATATATATGACTACATACTTGTTCAACAACCTGGAAGTCTGAGGTCATAGTTGAGGAAGGTCTCTAACATAGTAAGAAATCAGTACCGGCCAGAAAATTTCCAGACATTTAGACTACTGCAGCATGACTATTGTGACCGTGAGCAGAGAGCAGGATGAAGAAGGATGTACACTACAAGTGGACCGAGGCACTACTCTCACACATGGGGCAGCCCCCACATTGTGCAGCCACATGCTGCTGCTAGGTTCTGCTTTTGAACCACTGTTTTGCCTAGGATTTTTGCAGCTTTCATTCTAGGGAAATCAAACAACAGAGTATGTATTTAGTGCACAGGTTTTTTCCTCACACAGCTCTGCTTATTTTGCACCAACAAAATAACATCTCAGGTTCATTAAAGAGGCCTGTTCCCTGCTGCCAGTCCAATCTCCCTTTCTCCAAATCCTGTGCTCTACTCTACTGAGACAAAGACAAGCCATTTTACTCTTACTTGTAAAGATACAGATGAGTCTCCCAGGCAACGCCTTTTCAGGAAATCTGCTCCAAGATTATCACATTTCAGAGGCCATCCTTACCTATTTGGACAGAGGGCTGAAGCCCTCTCAGCTGAGGATGCTGCCCTTTGCCACAGAAGAGGAGTTTCTCTCCAGGGTGTCATAACTGGACAGTATACACTTATGGACAGGCCTGTACAAGCCCTCCCCAGGAAAGACAGGTTTTCTTCCACCACCTTCAGCACCATCTGGGGAGAAAATAAACATATCATGCATAAAGCGTTCGCCCCCACCCCGTGAGGCACCAAAGAACTGCACAGAAATGAAAAGTCTGTGAGTCTCCTTGATGCCTATGTCACTGCAGCAGCACTTTTTATTCTCTGTCTCAGCTTTCAAGTACAATGAACATAGTTTTAATACAGACTGCCAGAAAACAAATTTACTCCACACTGGAGATACCATAATATAAGATCAGCAGCAGAGTGCTCTGCTCTCTTTGCTCTCTACTCTGTATGTGTGTGGGGGATGGGGTGAGGGGGTGGGGGGGGGGGGGGGGGGTGTTTTGGGGGAGTGATTTCATTTTTTTGTTGGGGGTAAGGTGTTCTATGAGGGCAGGTTGATGTTAACCAAGTAAGATCACATAGAAATATATAGTGCCAGTGCTGAAGACGAAGAGAACACAGGTCTTAGCTGCAATTTCATGGAAGGTGAATATGAGAAGACACAGCATATGTCTTTTCAGCCTCCTTTGCCCTTACAACTTGTTCAAGTGTTGTCATGCCATAGTGAAGTTGGACCAAACCTCGTGGATTTTCACCCAGTGCTTTCTCCAACCTATTTTCACTATCACCAGATTTTCCTCTCTTCATTCACCTTCAGCTTGTTCCTACTTTTCAGCCTGTCTGAATTGAGGTTCTCACCTGGTCCATGTCCATCTGCCCAGGATCTCACCAAGATTACTAGCACAGGATGAAAGCCAGAGCCTCAAGGCTATAGGCAGAAACAGAAACGGTCATTTACAAGTCACAAAATTAGTGTAGTATTGAGAGATGAGCAGAACTAGTTTTAGGTCATGACAAAAAGGTCAAAGAACAAATATCCAAAGAGTTAGAAACAGCTTGTATGTGATGAAAGTAAAAAAGGAGATAAAAAACAACAGCCCTTCTGAGGACAAGAACAAAACAAAAAGATAAAGAGGAAGTGTTTCCCTCAGTTAAGGACATTGTGTTGATCAACACCAAGACATACATGCCAGCAGTTGTTAATTCAGATTTGGTAGGAAAACAAGACTTGCTTTTCTGATTTGCCACCCATCATACTTTGCCACTCTAGACGCAGCAACTATATGCATAAGTAATATCTTTTACTTTGCAAAATAGGATAAGTAAATTAGATTTTTAAAGAGGTGTGTGTATGCATGTCTGTGTTTTCTGCTTCAGCCTTAAGACACAACGCATTAATGGAGGCTGCAACACTTAGGAATAACATGGATGCTACACTGTTGCTTACCTATTCCACATCTTCTAAGCAGCACTTTCACCAAATTCGATCACAATTTAATCTCTGCCAACGAATATGCTAATATTAGATAAATTCTCCTTGCTAATCCATCTGCCTCTCTATGCACATTCTCCATGAAGACAAAGGCTCAATCTAGCGCACACTTAATCTGTGATCCTCTGCTCTGTTTGATGAACCTTGTTCCCAAGTCATCTGCACATGCTCTCATGATCTGGCCCTGCTGGAATGAAGGGCATCATGGCAAGCATGGGCTGTCATCAGATGATTGGCATGGTAACCTAGATGACAACAGTACCTGGACAACAAAGTTAATGGAGGTGGGGAGAAAAGAGAAGGTGAGGCTCCTGTCCACGTGTAAAATGGGCATTTGGGGCAGGAAGGGAACTTCCAATATACAAATGCAGCTGACTTCAATTTCAGATGCAAGGTAGGTGGAGGTACTGGCACAGCTTGAGGAATGAGATGTTACCTGCTTAATTTCTGCAAGGAAAATTAATCCTTCCTTAATAATTCTAGAAAAGTGTTTTTTTGTTTTGTTTTGGTTTGGTTTTTGGTTTTTGGTTTTTGTTTATTTATTTATTTATTTTAGTGTATTTTTCCAGTTATGTAGTTTGCTACAGGGCTTGGGTCAACTTTCCAAGCCAGTTCTATCTTAGCATACAACAGTGCTCCACCTGGGAATACATTAATGTGCATCAGATTTGGCCAAAACTGAATTTCATGTAAAGTACATTTGAAATTTTCCCATAATGATAGGAAACAAAGAATTAAAAACCTTGAAACACTGCATTATTAGACATGTACCATCATGTCTAAAGAAGAAACCTTTAAATTTCTGAAATTTATTTTCAGATATCCTTTTCTCACAAAATATTTCCACTAGTTTTACTGTCATTCTTTGAGAGTATGGGACATTAGATTTATCACTGTGTAACTAATAACATTTTCATTTGTCACAGGACTACTATTTTTTATACCCAGTTTAATATTTTTTTGCAGAAAATACTAGTATTATCTATATTGATATTGGAATTCAAAAATAAGTCAATTTTACAAACTGACATCTGTCAAGCTGTTTTTTCCCCACAATATTTTGTGTTTTTCCCCTACTACTACAGTTAAAACAAAAAGATAAAACAGTCTGTTTCAACAACAAAAACTGTTATTTAACCAAATTGTGATAAATGATTGAGTCCCAAATTGGATTCTAATTAATTAAAGTTTGTAATTTATTAAGTGAATAGAGGCAAGCAAACAGCGCTGGGTGTGCCGGGAGTCGCTGCTCCACCAAGACGCACACCTATGACATCAGGTGGCTGATTTTTATTCTCCTAGACTAATACATATTCATCACTATTCCTAGAAAGGGCAGGGTTATTATAATTAGTTCCCGGAATCCAAACCCTCTCCGGCTGCATGCGTATCAGTCTCTGGTGGTCTTTCTGGGGGTCTCTTGTGCTGAAGGCTCGTAGTCTTCCTCCCAGACTTTGTCCTTCGTTCGTCCTTCAACGACCCCCTTTGTCCTTATTTGGTGGATCTCTTTGCCGGATATCAGAGGCTTGGGCAGCATCCCATGCAAAAGTCAGCAGTTTCATAAAAAAACTCCTTGGTCCTCTTATCTCCCAGACTCGAGTCTCAATGTTCATCCTTCAAACCCTCTATTTACACAAATTGCTGGACCATTCCTTTGCATGATACAAGAACTATATACACTAATCACTCTGTTTTTATTAAATGGAAGGTTATATTTCATCATGCGGCCCTAGCATTGTTCCACACTGACATGAATCAAATTAACACATTTCACAAAATTAACATCTTTGATGTTTTTTCACTTTATATTTTTGTATACACACAAACAGGTAGGAATGCTTGCATATCCAAAGGCAATTGCATCAGGAAGGAATGCCAGTTAAACTATTCAAACATTTTAATTTATATATATAATATATATATATATCCATGATTGTCCCACTCTCAAAGAATAGTTCAAGACAGAACAAATTGGAATTATCATTACTAGAAGACATAACCCAGCACTTTCCCCTACCTTGTACCACGAGACTTCATAAAGTCACAGCATAAAGTGGTTTAACAGAGGCTAAAATAAGACTTGGCCACTGGGTTTTTACAGCCCTGTTTATAAACAATAAATCAACAGAATAAATGGAATTTAGTTCATCCAGAAAACCTTCCAGTCAGGATATATGACCAATAGCTCCACAAAGACTCAGAACAACTTCTTCAAAATCACAGAATCACAGAATAGTCTAGAAAGAGACCTTCAAGATCACCGAGTCCAACCTCTGACTTAATGCTAACAAGTCCTCCACTAAACCATATCCTTAAGCTCTACATCTAAACATCTTCTAAAGACCTCCAGGGATGGTGACTCAACCACTTCCCTGGGCAGCCTATTCCAGTGACTAATAACCCTTTCAGTAAAGAAGTTTTTCCTAATATCCAACCTAAGCCTCCCCTGGTGTAATTTTAGCCCATTCCCACTCGTCCTGTCACTAGGCACGTGGGAGAATAGACCAACCGCCACCTCGCTACAGCCTCCTTTAAGGTACCTGTAGAGTGTGATAAGGTCGCCCCGAGCCTCCTCTTCTCCAGGCTAAATAGTCCCAGCTCCCTCAGCCGCTCCTCGTAACACTTGTTCTCCAGACCCTGCACCAGCTTCGTAGCCCTTCTCTGGACTTGCTCAAGCACCTCCATGTCCTTCTTGTAGTGAGGGGCCCAAAACTGAACACAGTACTCGAGGTGCGGCCTCACCAGAGCTGAGTACAGGGGGACAATCACTTCCCCCTGTGCCTTCCCCCAGTCACTTTGTTTCATTTCACAAGAGGAATAAAACATAGAAAAGAAAATAGATTTAACACAACAAATGTTATAAATGTACTTAATTTACCTAATTTAGTTAGGTTTGTAAGCTAAAACTGATCTAGGTGATTGTGTGGAGTCTCTTTATCAGACAGTTCCCTCAAATTATACCTAACAGGCTTCTATCTCAATTCCTCCAAGGCATTCTTTCCCTTTAACATTTCTTTACTCCAGATTTACAATCAGACTTATTTTCTCTTTTCACCTCCCAAGACCATAAGTCAGACCAGTGTACTGCTCCCACTATAGCAGATATAAAGTTTCAAAGGCATCAAGCCCTACACTAGAGAAGGTGCATGCTGAAGAAGTGTTGAAAATAGTAAAGTTTAAGCAAACAAAGGGACAACATTCTGTAACAGCAACTGTGGGTTCTGCAAAATGTTTGAGGACTTTTAAAATGTATATCTAAATTGATTAGTTTATTGACTCTGAAATGTCATTTAACATTTACAAAGTCAGCTGTTACAAAGGTAAAATCAAATTTTAATTTCACTTAAACCAAAGAGAGACTACAGTAAAACAGCTTTCTCTATAGAACAAAAATCTGTTCTTCCATCTGCTTAGCAATGGTTTCCTCATATCCATTCTAGTGTATATGTCTAGTAGTTACAACATACAGCTATTTTACCTGTCCGGACCTCAAAACAAAACAAAACAAAAAAATAGACAACTGATCTGTCATATGAATATATCAGCAGAAATTTGTTCTTTTATGTGATCTGTAGCAGCTTCTACGGTTTCCCTGCAGCAGCATGCAATGGCAGTACAAAGGAAAAGGACAGCAATATTCTGTTGGGACCCAATGTAACATCACCAAGTAGGAAAATCCTACAGTGAGAGCAATTGTGGTGGAATTAAAAGTAATTTCTATCGATTGAGATAAGTAGATCTTAAATATATCAATTACCTTGTTCTGCTAGTGGTTTTGTTAGTTTTTGGTTTGTTTGTTTGTTTGTTTTTTCAGGGTGCAACGTAAGTGGGGTGTTAGAGTTTTCCTTCCCAAATCAGCATCTGCCTTAGTACTAGTCACTGCACACAATCAAAAGGTAATTCTCCTAGCAGGCATTTTCACAGAACTATCTCATTACAAACTGAAAAGGAGTATAACCAGAATTGTAACTTAAATAATTTCAATGCTCTAAAACAATTTCAAATTCTTTGTACTTTTCTATAAATCCAGATCAGGGGTTAGACAACTATCCTTTGGGTCTCTTTTAGAAATAATATATATCCTCAAAATTTACTACTTCATGTTAAATCGTCCTGAAGTAAACAGTCCCTTTTTAAGCAGGACTTAATAAAAACTCTAATTTTATTTTTTCTTTCTTTCTTTCCTTTTTTTTGAAAAAAAAAATAAAATAAAATGGTGAGGGTTGAGAAAATGAGGTTGTGAACCAGCATTTATTTACATTTCTCTAACATCACACAGGATAAACCCTGTTCTCCTGAAAGCCAATGACAATATCACCATTTCATTATCCATAGGGACAGAGGCTCAAACACAGCCTTAAGTTAAAAGAAAAAAGGTAAATTGACATGGTGGTTTTGAAGATAAAGGTCTGCAAGCGGAAAGACCTGAACAGGATGATGGAAATGAAGACATCCTAGCAAGTAACTAACACATGTAGGATATATAAATAGGCATAGGGGCTCTGTGGATTAAGGAGTCCCTAATGCGTAAAAACAATGTTTAACCACAGGATAGATATGAAAATCAGCTTCCTCTGTCTTTCTTCACAACTCCTCAGAGTAGCCACAAGCAAAGCTGTTTTACTTTTAAAGATCAGACTATAAAAGTGACAGTGGATGGCTACAGTACATATTCAGCAATTGGGTTTAATTTTTGGTAATAAATGTAAAATCATTCTTTCTCTTAACAGGATAACATGGACTTAAGTTTTTCTACGCTTTGACTATAAATCATTTTAAAAGGATATATGGACTGTTGTTGATTAGCTATTAATTTCCCCCTTACATAACAGCTGATCCTTGAAATTATATCAATATAACATTAACCGCACTGTTAGTATTGGTATTATAAAACATAAATGAATCTGTTGTGCTGTAGACTTCCAATAAAAAAATCACACTTCTCATCATTATCCCACAGCTTTGTAGATGTGTGGCAGGTGAGCTAATGCAAAATCCAGCTTCATGTTGTGGGAATGCAATCATTATGTCAGAAAAAAAAGTGAATAAGTGAAGATTTTTTTCCTAATATCCAACCTAAACCTCCTGTGGTGCAACTTGAGGCTATTTATATGCTTGTCTTTTAATAGATACTGTTTTTGACTGAACAAGTTAGCATTTGTAGGCAGCTTTCTCTTTGCATTCTTCCAGAAAAAAAAAAAAAAAAAAAAAAAAGGAATTACTCTCACACTGAAATTAATTATGTACCAGCCATGTCCAGCACACAGTCCTGTGAAATCTCTAGTTATTCAGGATTTATAGACCAGAGACTTGCTTCTCTGGTCTCCAGTATGTATATTGGATGAAATGATTCCTAGAAAAATAAGAAAGCTGCTTGAGGTTAAAGGATCAACTGAATGGACATACGTATTTCCCTACTTTTTGGGGGGTTCATCATGCATAAAGAAATGTTCAAGCCTGCAGAAGTTAAAAAATAAGAGTAGCATCTTTACAGACAGATACCTCATGATGGACAAAAAGCAGCAATCAGACATAAGGCAAAGGGGAGCAAATAGCTGCCACTGTATAGTGGTTCTATTTGTTATGTTTTTTTTGTTTGTTTGTTTGCTTGTTTTTGTGGGCATTATTTATTATCTGTTGACTTCTATCAGATGTCAACAGGCAATCTTTTGAGCCATTTTTTTTTATTCATTCTGTTTGCAATGTAATGATTCTTTCTCATAATGAAGACTATGATTTCACATCTATATTACATCTTTTGTCTAGGTGAATCACATATCACTTAAATTTCATACCACTTACAAATATTCATATAGAAAGTTTTTTGGTGGCCACTAGAATAGGGCCATTAAATCTCTTTAAACCCAGAGAAAACTGAAACTGATAGAAAAGTCAGTTGAATATAAATCTCTCCCTCTTCTCCTCTAGCATACAGTAACTGTATTGGTCTTAAAATCACAGAAAAGTCACATTAAATCTGATTTCCGTCATGGCATTGCAAGTTTATTGCACCTGGACCTGACATATTCATGACACATGTCCTCAAGGGATTCTCTTCCTTTTTCCAACTGCCTGACAGTATATTTTGAAAAAATAATTAAAAATATACATAGTTGCCAAACTAGGACTTACTTAAAGGAACTGAAATAATTTGGTAAAAATACACATCCAAACAGTTCACACGCAGAGACAGAATTTGAAACAAGATCATATTTTTCATCTTTGATCATGGACTACAGCAGGATTTTGATTAGCAAAAGCCCAGCAAAAATAATCAGCCTCTAACCTCACAAACCATCACATATAAAATGTAACATGCTTTTCATACATTTTAGCACAAAATTGCAATGTCTCGGCCAAAGTTACTCCTACTTAAACTGCACTAAATTCTGCAGAATTAGATAGAGAATAAACTAAATTAATCGAAACCAATAGGACAACTAATTCAGTTATTGAACATATTTCTTACCTTTAATGTTGCCTAAATTTTTCAACATATGACATAGTTTCAGTAGATATTTTTCTTCTTCATTTTGTATGGAATTATAATGGCCAGAAGTAGGTTGCCCAATAGTGGGTAGGGGTAATTCATTTTGGGGAGTTCAGAAATAAATGACAAATAGTCTCTTTTCATAACTCTAGGGTAAAATACAGTTTAATATCAAATCTGATCTATTAAAATTTATTAACTTTAAAATCTATCTGAATAATAAAAATCCCAGTGTCTTCCAAGGTGTGATAGTGCTTCTCAAAAAGGTTTTAGTTTAAGGTTTATGCTATTAGTTTTGTTTTTGTTTTTAAAGTGTTGCTAACCATATATATATATATATAATATATATAATATACAGTTATTTGTTGCTTAAACCTGGGAATGTTTTAACAAATTTAACCATCAAGGACTTTTTTCTTCATGAAAAAGGTCTTGTAAACACAGGCTCACCAACACGGGGCCACTGAGGAAAATCAATTCAAATGAAATGGAGGTGTTCTTTTGTAGTTTTTTACATACACTATGTTACAGACTAATTCAGAATTAAACTGGCCATAATTAAATTTAGTCTAATTATTTTCAAAGTCAATTCAAGTGAGTAGCATCACAAGCACTTGTATTCTGACTTGGATCATGTAGGCAGGCATTCAACACTGCTTAACTAATCCACTTGGAAAACTAATTAGGCTTAATTTTTCTGGGCATTCTCAAGTAAATATGTTCATAGATGTGTGCTGACTATATCCCACCTCACTATTAGATATCAGAGTGAAAATACAAGAACGGAAATGTCTACACAATGTTCTATGACAGGCAAGAAATCAGGGACTGATCATTGCAATCAAAATATTTATATCATGATATGTTCATCCAGTTCTTCTTCAGGAAGACATTCAGAGATAATGGGACTAATTCTATCCATAGGCCAAGTAGGACATCTAAAAACAGCCAAACACTTTAGGCAGAAAAATATTCACACCATCTCAGTTTATTCTTACTGCCACAGTACCAGAAGACCAGGGATTCTAGAGCTACCTCTGTCACTGAGCAACAAGTGGAGCAGTGAATAACAGCTGTTTCCACAGAAAACTTTGGTCATCCTTCCTTGATTTCAGATCTGTGTTCTTGATCTGCCTCTTCCTTCTCCCTTGGTAGGAGGACCTCAGCCTAAACATCTCATCCTTGGGGAGGAAACGTTACATTTTGTTCACTTTACTGAGAAGTCTCAAGGTAGATTTCATTCTCAAATGAGAATGATTTCTGTTTCATGCTGGACTGTGGGTCAGCTCCTAGAATGAAAGTGAAGGCAGGTGTGAAAGAAAAAAACACAGCTAATGGTATCTTCCATCCTGACAATACAATTGTCAGTGAAACTGCATTTTGCTAGCCTGAAGTTTATTGAACTCTCTTGCTATTTCTTTGAAGGTCTTTGAAGTAATCTGATATGGATTCACCTAGTATACAGGATCCAAATGCAGAATGATGAGCAAAGCCTTGTATCTAGCAAAATTCAGTAATGCCATTTAAACTTTCTAAAATCTAGTTTGGTGTTTGCTCATTATGACTATTATCCATTATGAACCTGGATTTCTCTAATAAGCTTTCCTATGCTGCATCGTCCATTGTGCACATTACAGGATTGCTTATCCATTCATGGAATCTAGTAAATTTAAATTCATGAGTGCAACATATAGAAAGTAATGGTCTCTTAAATAAATTATGGATTAAAATAAATAAATAAATAAAACAGAAATAAAAGCCATCTACTTAACATTGGTCAAGTTACAGCAGCAAAAATTGTGGAGATGGGCAAAACAATCTAATATGTCTGTTATGACATGAGGTAACAAGATTATGAAATCAAGCGGTATCAGAATGCAAGAAAATTGGTGTTTCCAGAGACATAGCATGGAAAGAGGAAGGTGTTTTTCTTTGCTTGTTTAGTGAAAGTTTGACAGTACTATGAATCCGAAATCCATATTTTAGATGTCTTTATCCTCAGTGGGATTCCAACATACAAATTTAGGTACTGTAAACTTATTAACCAGACAGTTACAAATTACAGCAGTTCTAAATGTGAAGAATAAATAAGTATCTTGACTAATGAAATCAAATGTGGTTGTTTTTTGTTTGTTTGTTTGTTTCTGATACCAGAGTGCAAATATAATTGATAAAACTGAATGCAGTAACAAAAGGTAGTGTGTATATAAATATATATATTTATGCATTTATGTATATGTATTTAAATACCCACATCATTAAAGCATTTCCATAGGAAAACATTGCTACCCATCCTAGTGAGTGATTGACCACAATGGGATGCATGCATTTGTTGTACTGGCTGCCTTTTGTTGCTTTTAGATTCCCTCAAACTGAAAATGTCAGAGCTCAGCACCCAGAAGAGAGTCACAAGTAGTTCAGCTCAAAAGGCAGTCTTATTCCTCAAAGCGCAAACTTCTTTCAAAACTTAATGTAATATTAAATTATCTAGCTATGGAAAAGTAGTACAAAATCTTTGGAGCTGGTACAGACCAAGAACTTTCTGCAACCAAACAAGCTAGCAATACACAGGCTCATCACATTTTTACAAGTGATGAGATGTTGGAAAACAGTATCCAAAAGGCACAGAACACAGTTGGAACAGACTTGAGAGTGAATGACACTTCGTTATTATAAGTTATGGGCTTAAAAACCCCATTCAGTAAATGAATCTGCTATATGAAAAAAATAAAAATAAATAAATAATAATAATAATAGAAAAAGCAGATGGAGATCAGCATCATCTACACCATGCAACCAGTGAGGAAATGGAAGATGAAAGAAATGTTATATTCTATAACGAACCAGAATGAAGAAATTAAAGTTATCCAGAACATAACAAGGCAGTTGTCCATAATGATTATAAGATTAAAGACAGAAAGTCAAGAAGGGAATGAGATTTTTTCACAGTATAATTAATTAAAATGGAAGAATAATTAGTTCCATCACTCTGAAGAGATGGTAATTGAGTGCATATTTCACCAAAGAGAACACATCTGGGTATTCAGAAATTGGCTTATTAGCAAACATAATAGGTAATGGCTACATTACATTATGCTACGAAATGTACTACTTGTATATAAGAAAAGGATTCAAAATGAAAGAGATTTGTAATGGAAATTCTTTTAACATGGAATGGTTTAGCAAAACAGAGTATTGTCAAAAATTTCAATATACACTGGAGCAAGCACTGACAAGTGACTGCGTTAGAAAGAGTTAATTAATACCTTTTATTGACTAACTTGATCTATATGAAGATTAAAAAAATATAAGACAACCATTTTCAGTTTTGAAGACAAAATATAGGGGCTCTAGATTTAAATCAACCCAATTTTAGACTATTATTTTATACAGTCCAAAGCATTAATGGACAAATAAAACAAAAAGGACAACTAAATACTTTAGAAGTTAAATATTAAAACTGTATTGGTGTGAGATGATAGAGGACAGTGACTGAGGCCTATGTTGGGAAATAAAATACTTTAAGATAATTTGAGCACCCTATGAAGAGTCAGGGTCATTTCTCTCAACTGGCACCATAACTAGCTGTACCAGTGTGAGTCCAGAGCTGGATCCTCACAATATAACAAGCATAACAAGATGATGTTCATCTACGGCAGTCTACATAGACACATCTTAATTTCCTCATTGATCACATCAATGTTTATTATCATCAGTAAAAAAACTACAGCCTTGAAAGACCATAATGACTAATCAATAAGGATTAGGGATTGCATTTTCAAATCAGGATTAGATATGAATTCACCATCAGTGGCAGTAGCACCTCCTGGGTCTGTGTGCTGCAGCAGATGTTAAGCTAGTGGGCAACATTCATATATGATTTCTTAAACAGTTTTTATGCTACCAGCAGAGTGTGAATAACATTTAAACAGTTTCTTATGGATCTTCATTTGGGACTGGGATCCCAGTGGGATCTGGGGAGTTCTTAGAGCACATACACGTAGTGTATATTGTCACCCAGTGAAGAATCAAATTATAGAATAATAATTTCAAACCTCTACAGGAGTGGGTATAACCTAGGAAAATGGTCTTTAAAAATCACTTTTCTAGGAAGACAACATTGAAATTCTGTTTTTAAAAATCTTAAAACATTTTAAGGATCATTAACAAGTTTTCATCATCCCAATTGTGTTGGTACATTAAATTCAGAGATTAGAGTTCTCTATTTATTAATCAATGCTATTTGAAGAAATACTAAATAAGCATTTCACAGTGAGCTAAAATTTACAGCAAAATATCTGGGAAAAAAAAAAATACAAGTTAAATTGCTTTACAGAGTGCAGAGTGCTTCCTCTGCAATGTAGCTTTACCAGTTGTATAACTACTATGCTTCCATGGGGACACTTTAAGACTTTAATGACTGAATTTTCTTATGTTCCAGATTAAAATAATTAACTGCAATCACTCCTTTAACTCTCCATCTTTAAAAATGAAATAACATAGGTTTCTAATGCTGAGATGCCTAACATGGAAGTCTTTTTCACATTAAAGATATATACTATTTAGCTAGAGTGGAAATTAAGTGCTAGATTAAGGAGTGCTCCTCAAGTAATGGGTTAAGGATATTATTACACCAGAAACAGGAACATACATCTTTCTCCTATTGAGGTTAATAATAGTTATGAATTTGAAATAGAAATTTGGATCTAGGCAGCATCAATTCACATATCACCAAAGAATGCCATGGGATTAATTAGAGACAAAATAAGTAAATACATTGATTAATGTACCACTACAGCAACATCAATCGTATAAGAACAAGATCAATATTAGATCTGGAGGTGATAGTTGTTAGTAAGCTGAGTCAGCAGTGTACCCTGGCAGCTGAGAGGGCAAACTGCATTTTGGGGTGCATTAAACATAGCATAGCCAGTCAGTCAAAAGAGATAATTCTCCCACTACATTTAATATTGCTGTGGCCTCATCTTGAATACTGTGTACTTCTGGTCTCCACAGTATAAAAAGGATATTAAGATACCTGAATGCATTCAGAGGAGGGCAACAAAGCTGGTAAAAGAGCTGGAAAGCATCCTTGATGCAGAGAGGCTGAGGATACTTTGGTTGTCCTTGGCTGCAGAAGTTCCATTCAGGAAAAATCCCTTCATGTGAAGAAATCTCTTAACTCCCTATCAAGAGCATGGTTCATGGTTCTCCAGAAGTCTACTAATTGAAAAACAAAACAAAACAAAACAACAACAACAAAAAAAGACACATCTGAATCTTTGGAAAAGATTCACATTACTCCCTCATATCTAATTCATGATTTGCAGGATTGTTAATACTAAATTTAGTATCCTTCAAGATGCATGAAATTTACTTTGCTTGCTTGAGAGAACAGCAGAAATCAAAGATAGGTGCACCTGCAAGTCAAAGTCTAGGTTCATTCCTAAGCAAGGAATTTATAACAGTGTATGTCTACTTCTTCCAATGTACTTGACCTACCTTGGCCTCACTGAAGTCAGTATCAAGCTTAATTTTTTTTTTTAACTCTTTACTGAATTACAAAAAGGTAAAAAGATTCAGTCAGAGGCTTTATAAACTTCTGTCAATTGACAAAAAAATATGTACCAGAAATAAGGTAAAATGTAATCTAGCTGGAAACAGAATCAAGTAATGATTACCACTTTAGGTCTACTTTAAGAAAAACATGGTGGCATTTGTTATCTTCATTATTGCACTGCTTCCTTTGTTTTCTCAAGCACCCTGGAAATGATTGTGACTCACACTGTTTTGCAATGCTAAAATAAAATCTCATCCAATATAATGTGATGAAAAGATACTGTTTTTAACGAAGTTCTAAGAGCTTATTTATAGCTATGAAACTATATTTGCAACTTCATTAACTTCAGTTAGTTATTTACACCTTTGAAGTTAAAAGAAGCAAAACTACGCCTATATGAAAAGACTTTTTCTATTTGTTTTTCTCACTTGACAGAACAAAACAGTTATCTCAGAGCTAGATCAGAAAAGAGATTTGAATATCTGAAGTGAGGGTCACGAAACCTAAATCAGATTTATATGACCCAAACAGCCATTCATTGGTTGCTTTATCATGCAGTTACTTATGTGTCTGATTGTAAATACTAACGTGGCAATACTAAACAAATTAATGCCTGTCTCTTGCATCAGCCCAAGAAAATATATACAAGGCATTTTTTTTCCTGCTCACAATCTCCTCCAAAGTATAATCTAGTGTTTGAGGAAAAGTGGTTCTGGTCTATTTGAGTATTGGAGCATGAAAGGGCTTCTCAAGAGGATGACTAATACTATAGTTGAGATGTTTCCCTTCTTAAGTATATCACATTTTATACAAGTATTATAGTATAAGCCTTACATAATTTTGACATATACATCAGATTGCAACATTCTATTGACAAGACTCTTGTGCAAACAAGCAAATGCCACAGACAGAGGAGTGAGGGGATGAGATGCCTTAGTTCTTGCAGACACCTGAGCAGGTACAGAACTTATAGCTAAAATTTGGAATTACACTACATACTGATGAGCAAAAACAAGTGAGGTTGCTAGCAACTTTCATTCAAAAATACTGTTTACTTCTTGCATGAAAGTTCACTCTTCCAGGACACAGAGACACAATCTTTAAGGCCCCGTAGTCTAGGGAGATTCCCTTGGCACATGCAAACAAGAATACAATAGCCAATAGCCAGAAAGAGAACAAGTGACAATAAAATTTGCTTCCAGATATTTTTTTGATGCAACATGTAATATACTAAAAGCATAGGAAACAGAGCCCCCACACTTTTTCTCCTCAGCCGCCTTAACAACTAAACTACACGGCCCTAGCTTTTGCTTGTTCAAATTAGTACCTAAGCATATGGAGCAAGGCTAAAATTGATTACATTGTATGATAAATTTAAAGCTATTAGATCACATATGGACAGATATTATCTAGACAAAATGAAAGACAACTAACAAGATTTAAAAAAAACACCTTACTTTAAATCCCTTCTGAATCAGTGAGAGAAGGATATCTAGAAGTAAAATGGATAAACATCATCTCTTCCAGAAACATACACACAAATAAGTAGTTCACAAAATCTATCCTTCTGCTATTTTCTTGGGAAAAAAAACTAGTTCAGCTGTAACAGTAATTTGTATACACAGTAGAAGATGTATAAAAATAAACCATAAAAACACAGATTTTAGTTCATTTTGTGTTTGCCTCTTTGTTCTTCCTAAAGGAACATGCAAGTTTACAAGAAATAGCAAGTGGAGAAGAATGGCAATTTTTTATCATTCGTCTTCCAATTATTCCCTTAACAAGGCAAGTTTGAAGCAAATTCACAGTAAGACCAGGAGACCTAAAACAAATCACCTAAGCTCTTTAAAATTACATTGAGAAGAATGGAGGGAAAAAAAGAACTGCTGCTCTGATTTTATCATCAAGATATACGAGATTCCCAAGGCCCAGTACAGTAAAAGCCCAGCTGGTTTAAAATGAGACATTTTTCTATTAGGCTTTGCTCTGTTCTTTGAGGCTAATTGGTAGTGTTTGCTGAAGAATTATTGAATTTGAAATTAGCCACTTTTGATAGAACATCACATCTGTTTGTCTGTCATTCTGGTGATACACTGGGATTGTTGAATAATTTGTTTACAAATAGGGGAACAATCTGCCCTAAAAGTTTTGCAGATGAATAGCTACATCTGGAGAAGAGAAACATTGCATTTACTGTCTCAGAATATCCCAGACATACTGAAATACATCCTTTGCAGATCATTAGTCAACAAAATAGTTTGTCTTCATAGCTCTATTACAGCTAGAGCTGTAATTCACATGTTGACTCTAACTCCAATAATGGTGCTTTTCTTTTATTCTATTTAAAACTAACAATTCCTGCAACATCTGTATATATCTTTGCCAATCTCACTTTCTGCTGTCAAGACTGATTTTTGTGGATATGTCTGCACATGGGTCTTTGGATGACCTTTGGAGGAAAAAAAAAAAAAAAAAAAAAAAAACCTGACTGGAGGAAAATGCCTGACCGGAGAAGGGCTAGTGGGAGATATAAGCTTTAATAAGAAACCTCTGACACAGATGGAGGAAAGCAAGCATCATCCAGACAGGGGCTATCACTGCTGAGAGAAAAGAACATTTCTGTGTGCTCAGAAAAATGAAATAAAGCAGTAATTTCAATATATCTTTCTGTGTTTAATCATTTCTTAATGTAATAATCTTAAATGTTACAGCCCATCACTTAGTGTATCCTCAACAGGAAAGTGTAAAAAAATTTTAGTATTTCTCCTTGATCCAAAACTTTAAATGATCCAAATCTTTAAATGGCAGAGCTACTGTTCCATTAAATTAGCAGCAACAGAACTCTTTTCAGCTAAAGTAAAGTTAAAATTAATCCAGGGCCCGCTATGCACCTTTATGCACTTAAACAAATTCTGTTAAAACCATTTACCTAAATAGTAAATAATAAAAATCAAATGAGGTTCTGGCTCACTATTAGGAAGAGATACTGCACTCCATTTACTTTCAAATTATTTTAAATACTGCAAACTTTTATATTTGGGTAAAGGCTTTCAGAAATGCTGACATTTCTACCTCATTCTGTTACCTATTTACCTCAAGATTTTGGTCAGAAAGAAAACACTCCTCCTTACAATTAGTCATCATATTCTGAGCTTCAGAGAAGAAACATATATTACTAGTTCTCTGAAGCTTAGTCAAACATCAGGAAAATGAAAGCAACCTTCCACACTCATCAAGGTCTCCTAAGGAAGATTCTGTATGGGGTAGGACAGATGGATGTAGGAAAACTCTTCAAGACTTAATTTCAGGATGAAGTTGTATCAAATTTAGAAAAATCACTTAAACATAAAATAATTCTAAACTTTATTATAAAGATAAATGAAGGTAATTCCTTCAAAAATAGCTCGAAAAAAAGACAAGCTAGTAGAATATGTGGAAGAGGAAGAAATGACTAATAGGTACATTATTACTTTTATATGATCAAGGCCTTCTTTCAGTTTGTTTTCTTTAGTTTTTGAAATGCCTGATAATTTCCTAGCAAGAACTAGATGGAATTTGAAAGTATAAAGTAATATATGGGGTGAAAGTAGTTGACATCTATCAAAAAAAACCTGTGGTAAAGGCATAAAAAAGTGAGCAGAAGTCAAACCCCAGAAAAGTTCCAAATCCCATGGTTTTACAGTACACCATTATTAGTCATCACAATGTCCAAACACATTCTACCACAGGATATGGTTGGTTTTCTTTATTTCCATATGTCTAGCTACGGTGATTTTATTAATAAGTATTTAAAAAATATGAGTCCAAGTTCCATCACTATTGACAGGAAAAAAGCTACTGAGCATGAAAGATTCACAAGACAGAAAAGGAAAGAAAAAGAAAAGAAACAAAGTGAGACACTCAAGTGTTCTGAGGATGTGACATTACAAGCTGCTTGATAAAAAGGATCACATGAGCTGACAAGAAGAAAATGGCTAGATTAATGACCTGAAGCTTCCAGACTGACTTCACATAATAAAACATGTACAATACAAAAGGATTCCTGTCAAATAAAAATCGAGAGGAAACCTATGTCTCTTGAGTAACTAAGTACTGTTGAACTAGTTGAGCCCTTGTTCAACAAATAGATCAATAAGCCCTTTTCCCTACTTTCCAACTATACGTGTAAGGCAATGACATAGGTGCTAATGCTTACCACTGTGCCACTAATCAGGATCCTCATTCCAGAGACGTCACTAGGAATTGGGAAAAAACATACAGTGAAATTTTTGTGCTAAGCACATTTTGAACATCCAGAAAATCATTATCCTTGCATTGATTGATGCACAACTTAAAGCAAGGGCAAAGAGACAAGCAGACAGGTGTGAGAAAAAGAAAAAAAAATATGTCATTCATGTACGTCAACTCGATTCACAGAAAGCAGTACAACTAAGGCAGTTATGAAAAAGTAATTTTACACAAACAACTGACAAGTCTTGCAAATAAAATCCAATAAATTATCTGATGGAAGAACATTGCTAGAATAATAGAAATGGAGGTGAAAGCCCTGTAAAGTCTAAAAAAGAACAACGGGAAAAGGTTAAGTTACACGTAGGAAGAACATGGGTTAAGTAGTTACTGCTAATATGGATAAAGGTGAAGAAAGATTTGAAGTTAACAGGCAGGATGATCTGGAAGACTATTATCCTCAGTGAGCTACACTGAAGTTCACAAAACATTTTCAAGAACAGACACCCAATAGACAGGGTGGTCATCAGGAAGTTACAGAGGTAGATGAGGTACTCCCAAACAGAGATCATCAAGACATCAGTGAGGAGGAGGATAGCTGATCAAAGTAACCCGAGCATAAAATTGGATAAAAGAAGCATTGTAGAAGTGTCAACAGAAAAGGACAGAGCTGGAGGATGACTTCAATGAAGGTGGGTGCAGATACGGAGTCAGTCAAGCAGCCAGCCTGGTTTCTGCACATCATGAATACAAACCACGGTATTAACACTCAAACAAGCCTTTCTCTTTACACAGCTGAATCCCAGGAGGTTGTGTTCCACCATCAGACTTTGAGCATCACAGCAGCTCTCTGGGTGCAGAGCACTTCTAGAGCAAGTAGCTACTTGAACCTTGCAGAAGCCATTCTCTGCATCAATCAGCACAGGCCTGGGAGAGTGGAACTGGTCCAGCCTGTCACATTAAAAAAGGGTGGGTCCAACTTGCATTGTGAACTTCCTAGTGAGTGCAAACTTTAACTCAAAGTTGTCCTTTGAGACTTTGAAGCAAGTAAGGTGATGCTTTATTCATGCAGTAAAATACTGAAAAATTACCATTATTTTATCAAATAAAAAGTAATGGATGGACACGTAAAGAATAACACACTTCATTTTATTTTATATATTTATACTTTACTTACAAGAAAGTACTAGTAATAAACTATTGTTACAGACAAGTATGATAATTTTAGTGACATTACAGATAATTTTAGCAACGTTATAAAACCACTTTGTGCTGTGAAACAAATGAGATTTACCTGTAGCGCAAATATTGTGGAACTCTTCTAAGACAGTTATTCTCCACAGTGATGAAATACACATCAATGGAATTTCATACACACATACATTAAATTGTTAAATGAAAACTATTAAATCGAAAATAAAGTACCTATTTTTAGTTTCAAAAATACTTCAACGGGATGGCAAAAAACTAGCTCTGGTAATACTTTTCTTTGGTGGTAATTACCAAGAACGAATTGCTACACACCTTAGTAATTATACAAATTCCTCTAGTAAGAAAGGCACAAAAAGTCAGATTCTTGTTTTCAGAAAGCCACTTTTCACCACTTTACCTTTGAAAAGATAATTTGCAGGGGTTTAAGTGCCCTCTTACTCTGCCACATGCATTTGACTAGTCTTAAATAGAGAGCATTTCCTTGGTTCCAAATACCTTCTCAATTTTTTGATGTCAGTTAAAAATTAAAATTTCAAGCAAGAAAATTGAAACTATTGTTTTTAAAAACAATTATTTCTTAGGACAATTTATGTACTTGTTCCTTCTGAAATAAAAATAATATTTTTACTTGCTTTTTATGGAGAGATAAAAACAAACAACAACAAAAAAAAAAACCACTGCTCTGGCCAACTTTAGGTTTATTTCCCTCCACAAGGTCTCAATCCTGCTTTACTCCATGTCATGATGTAAGCACACATTCTTTTTGCTTGTGTGTAAAATGATTGCAAAAAATAAAAAATAAAAAATGAGTGAAATAATGATCATTAAGGAAAAAGCAAAATAGCTAACTGAGTAAATCCATGCTTTGGAAAGGTCTATACCAATATCAATGAACAGATCTAAAGTCTATTTTAAGCATATGCAGCTGAGATCCCATTTAATTGTACTGCCCTATCCTCTTTACAGTTTGTAAAAGTGAAATTTTCCCAGCCCTTGCCCTTTCCAGACTCTTTATCCTTCTGGTCACTATGGAAACCAAAAGGTTTCCATGATTTAATTCTGTATTGTGTGATTTTGTGTGTTTTAAAAATATAGCCAGATAATTAAAGTGTGTAACAACCAATTCTTGTGTTGTGGGCATAAAAAAAGGGAGGGGGAGAGGGGAATGAGAGAGAGAGAATAAGCCTTTATTATTCAGATATAATAATATATATTTTAAAAAAAAAAAAAAAAAAAAAAAAAGCAGTGCTCAGAGGTGCATTGCTTGTAGCTTGATAGATAACGTTTTCTATTGTTTGTTCTTCCTTGTTCATGTCTTATCAGTTGGCTATCTAGGTGCTTCTGTTTTTGTTGTTATTATTTTGTTTTGTTTTTCCAAATTTCATATTCAATACTCTTTTCATTTACACTTGCATTAAATGCACATACATATAAAGAATTAAAACTCAAAAGATGATATATCAAGATCAGATTCAGAAAAGTTAATTATAAAGCATACATTTAGCCTACACCAAAACAGAACTAATCTCTTTCCTGCCAACTTGCAGAGCTTTTAACACATTCTGTTATAAAAGCAACCAAAAATCTCATTAAAGGCCACAATAATCAGTCTGCTATGTCCCTTCTACATTTGACTGTCACACTTACATGATTTCACTGACTTCAGTATGGCGTCATGAAAAATTAGTCAGAAGCCAAACAGGTGCCCTGCCTATATCACAAAGAGATGTCTATCCTATAGTACTACTCTTCAGTTGCCGTGAGGACCCAGTGGATGTCAACTCCACTCTGAAATAAACTTGCTGGGAAAATCTTGCCAAAGACCAGGATCGAAGTGCATTAGAGGCCCAGCCCTACTTAGCAGGATGAACGCAAACTGTACCAACCTCATGTTGCTCCAGTCCTCCAAGGGTATCCTGACAGATCTCCCATTTTTCGCATGTACAAATGGCAATCTCTCTTCAGCATGTTACAGAATACATCCAACAGAAAGCAAATGCCCTTATCAGTTCCACAGCTACTGCAAAATATACAACTGAAGAATGAGTCAATATAAGTCTTTTTTTTCCCTCCATTTAAATAAAGATTGCTTTTTAAAGATGAATGTGCATTTATATCACCAAATTATATCCTTATCTTGCCAGTGGCTATACTCTTCATGCAAATTAAGCCAGGATTTGGCACAATTATAATCAATAATTAAATAGCAAAGATAATTATAAAGCCAATGGGGAATTTGCAGAGCGGGTTTGTTACTTTATAAATTGATTTGCATGCTAACAGGAGTTTTATTATGAGGCCTGTGTAGCTTTCAGTAGCAGGCACCTAGAACATGGTCCATGGCTTTCTGCCACCAAATTCTCCCCCCAGAATTTGCACAATTCCAAAGCAGAATGCTTGTTAGGAGGTAAAGAAGGAAAAAACACATAAGTGTCTTTATTAACAAGACCAGTTTGCAGCCAGGTATCAATTTTAGTACCCCCCCAGACAGACAGCAAAATGTAATGAAGCTGGTGAAGCAATGCCATCTGTATTTTATTTTGCCGGTGTAAGTCATTCATTCACTATTATCCTAGGTTGCAGATGCCACTTCTAATGACACTAATGAACTGTCCACTGCATCTCTCTGACATATGCAATTGAGTAATATAGCACCATTTGGAAAAAGTAGATGCAAAAAAGTGTTGAAGTAAATGAATCTGCATATCTAAAGAGTACGGCAGGCATAGCGCTTCTTCCTCTTGTCACTGCCGCATGTCTTCTTGCACATTTCAGATTTCACTGGCAACATTTTCCAGTTTCTCATGTTATTATAAAATATATTTACTTTCCCGTGTAGGTTCCCACACTACATTCATCACTTTAGCATCCATGTGTTTGTATAAATAACTAAATTACTATTCATTAAACAAGGACTGAATAACAGTGGTTATTAAACGTTCACCTAAACTACTACTTCTGCTGTTAAAAATGTTCTATTATTTTCAGTGAATATTTTCATGAAGGATAAGTTCTTGATTATGTGAAAATAAAAATGATAAATGAGCATGGGATTGTTACTATGAATATAAGTCTCACTGAGATGGTGTAAATTGATTACAGCTGGAAAGCTATTCTGGTGAGAGGGCTGAAGTCCAGTCTGGCCTGCCTTTACATCTGGCACTATGGGTGTCCTCCCCTCGTCACTCCAGCAACACAGGATGGACAGCAAAAAGACTTATCTCAAGCAGGCCTCTGGTAGAGAAGCAAGCAGGCATTGCAAGATAGTTCACTTTGTCCAGCTGTCTACCAGTGATAAACCACTATATTAACTTCTACAATAAATTTTCACCTTTTACATAGGTGTCAATAGGGCAATTGGGGCAAATTTGCCCAGGACTCCACTAAAATGAGCACATCTAAATTGTAAAGCTGAGATAACAATGTCCTTGTTTCAGTTAGGACAGAGTTAATTTTACTCCTAGTAGCTGGTAGGGTGCTATATTTTGGATTAGGATGAGAAGAGTGCTCATAACATGCTGATGTTTTAATTGTTGCAGAGCAGTGCTTACATCAAGCCAAGGACTCTTCAGCTTCTCGCTCTGTCCTGCCAGCGGGCAGGCTGGGGGTGCAGAAGGAGCTGGGAGGGGACAGACCCAGGACAGCTGACCCAAACTGACCAAAGGGGTATTCCATACCATCTGACGTCATGTTAAACAATATATAGGGGTGGCTAGCCGGGGTGGGGGGGCTGGCTGCTCAGGGGTAGGCTCGGCATCGGTCAGCGGGTGGTGAGCAATTGCATTGTGCATCACTTGTTTCATACACATTAACAGTAGTATTAGCAGTACTATTATTATTATAATAATAAATGTCTTAATAAATTGTCTTTATCTCAATTCACAGGCTTCACTTTCCCGTCTCTCTCCCCCGTCCCAGAGAGGACACCTAAAATCTTAAGTCACACTTTATTGAAATCAGATTATATGATTACATACATACCATATATACCTTTACATACCAAAATACTTTTAAATTTTGTCCCTTATTTTGGCAATTTCTCATACTAATAACTTTGAAATTGGAATAATAATTATCCATCTTTCAAATACTTTGATATTCTCAGACAAAAATCTTCATGGAAATAAAAATTCTTATTTCTCAACTCTTTTGCCATTGTATTTTTATTGGTATGACATATCCCTTAGGAGCAATCACTCCTATGTTTCATTGTACATCCAATTAATGCTTTTATTTAACTTACTCAAGCCTGTGAAAAGTATTTCAAGTGGATTCCACACTCACCTACCTACTCAACCATAAGGTAGCAAGGAATAATTAGTGCTTATTAAGTCTACATTAAACTTTTCAGAAAATAATTTTATGAGATCCCATAAGGTCATATACTTACTTCAGTCATTAATCTTTTCTTGGAATCTTTAATCAAGCAGTTCTGTCAGAGCCATTAAATAATGTTAGGTCTCGTCTCTTTAATTATTATACAGGGTTTTAGTTTTAAGAACTAAAGTGTTACTGAATAATTTTGGCACATGAAATTGCTCTGTTTCAAGCTCTGGATGACCCTTAGAATCAAGTTAACCTAATAAATATAACGTAGATTTTAAAAATTATTTCTGAGTCAGTGGTGGAAACACTGTATGTATTACAACATGCAGAGTTTAGAATTACAATGAAGTACTCATGTCAAGAGGTCAGAAGATGGATACCACATTTGTATTAGACAAATAATAGAAATCAAACACATGACATTTAAAGTTGATAGCCAAATTTCATAGAGCAGAGGGGTATAAAATGTTTAGTAAAATAGCCTCAAAATAGAGACCAGAGAATTTATAGGTGTTAATGGGACTGCTGCATGGTACTTACAAAGGAAGTCAGAAAAAGTACAGTTTTTATTTAGTTTAATGACTCAACTATTCAGATAACATTTAAACTTTCAATTTACTAAGGATACTCTTAAATTAATCCCAGGTCCCTACAGAATACTATTCACTTATACAATATCTTGTCCCTTCTTAGGTACTGCAAGTCCAAAGTAGCCCTTATTTCACATAAGTCAAAAGGTGCTCAGTGAGAGATGACAACTACTTTCTAATTATGGATCTGCAAATGAAATATATACTTTACCTTATCACCTAATTGAACATTAGAGTATGGCAAATGAACTGAACAAAGACAGAAAGATCCAAACTATGGCAAATAAATCCATGATATATTTTCAAGAAAAAAATAAATAAATAAAATAAATAAAGGTTTAAAAATATTGAGGTTTGTGGAACAAAATAATATTAATAGTGATTTCTAAAAAGAAAACTCTTTCAAGAACTCATAATCAATCACCATGTTAAAACTGAAGAAAACTTGTTCCTTTCCATGTCTGCCACAAAATCTATATGATTACTGCAATGTATTCTTAGAAATGAATATTGACTTTCATTTTTTCCAAGTGTAGGTGATAAATAGAATTCTCATTATTAATGTTACTAGCACAGGAGTTCAGTTGTTAGTGTTGCCAGTGCAAAATATAAATATTCAAAAATATAGGATCTAGGAAGCACATATTTATGGTACTCTCTACATATTACTTTTTCCATCTCTTTAAAAATTATCTGGGCTTTTAAATAAAAGTGTTTTCCCTTCTAAGAAAAATATTAGAATACTTTCCAGAGCATATTCACATTTTAAAATGCTAAGAAATGTGAAAGCAATGAAGAAAAATTAATCCACGTGAATATATTTTAAATGAAAATTACTTTTGTTGCCTCAGAAATTTGTTGTGATTTTTACAGATGTCTATATCTGAATGTTAAGAAAAAATGCCAACTAAAAAAAAAAAAAATTTTTTTTTTAATTGTTTTTGTTATTGGCTTTGGAGTTCTGGATTAACTGACACCGAAGATGGGGAATCAACCAAATTGAAGAACCAGATGCTTAGGGAAGGAGTGGCCTCTATGAACATTTGAAGACACTTTATTCCTGTACTTCAGACAGACCCACACTAAAACATTTTAATTTCCATCCACACTCTACCATGGGCAATAAATCTAGAACAGCCATTACAGATGTTTCCTCCAAACTTAGGGTGATGTTTGCCATGCATTCTGTCAAAATAGACTCACTTTTTGCTGAGGTAATATATTGTTTCTGACAAGATTATAAGGATGTCATTTTGTACCAATCAGGCTGGTGGATGTTTAATCACATGGGCTCACAGATTAACATTCTGGATCAACAGTCTCAGCAAGAAATGTGATGCTCAGCACTGAGGTATACACTCCATTGCCTTTCCCCAAGTGTGCTTTTCAACATTCTTAATTATTGTTGATTTGCTCTAATTACCAAATCATCAAGAAAAATTACTTAGCCAATGATGGAAATTTAGTAGAAGATGGTACTGTTGTGACTTACACATGGAAATTACAACTTACATGCACTACTGGTGAGAGAGCCCAGGCAGGCAGGCCTGGCACTTGGCCATGTGCCACAGGACTGTCCCACAGACAGTCCTGTCTTTTCTGAACAGTCTGCTGTGCCTGCCACACTTGAACAGGGAATTCATCTGGTGACGTGAAATAACAGTCAAAATATCAACTACATATGCAGGAATTAATATGAATGAAATATGAACGAAAATATGAATGATGGGCATGTAAAACTGAAGAACAAATTAAATAAATAATAATAATAATAATAAAATAAAAAATTAAAACTGCCTTCCAAATGTCAGCTAAAATGTCTTTTCCTTTGGGCTCTCTAAGCAATGGAAGAGGAATTCAGATGGGTCCTCTAACATATGTCAATGGAAAGATCAACTTTGAAGAGAAAGTGTCATCAAAAGAGATGAAGAAAGGCCATTCATACCATAAGTTTCATACCATGAATTCATACCATAAGTTTTGAAAACACATAATCAATCCTTTTGAGGAAACTCAGCCAATGCTAAATGAAGCACCCTCTCCATGCCAATGAAGTTCTCAGGGCAGCCAACATCTATAAATTGTAACCAAATTGTAACCAATTGTAACCATCTATAAATTGTAACCAAAATGTCCCCCAAATGAACTACACAGAACCCAGGCAGTAAAGAGCAATTTTTCTTTGTCTGAGATACACTCCATAACAAGCAAGAGCTGACTGTTCTCAGAAGTAGAACCCCAAACAACACAGAAGAGTCACAGACATTCCTTCACACTGCTCTTTAGCCATTCCCAAAAGGAAAAGGGAAAAGGGAAAAAGAAAGGGGAAAGAAAAGAAAGAGAGAAAGCGCTGAAGAAGGAGATGGAAAATAAAAGAGAGAAAGAGAGAAGAAGAAGAAAGGGAAAAGAAAGGAAATCCAGGCTTCCAAGTTTCTTGTGGCAACTGGGATGGGTCATGGTGGAGCCAGCAGACAGGACACCAATGCCTCAAGTTCCCATGACAGTTGAGCCAGGTAAGGATGGAGCTATTAGACTGAAAGCCGACACGCAAAGATATAGAGAAAGATATACTTGCAACATTTTAGAAGACTCAGAAGTTAAAGTACCTGGAAGGGATTCCAAAGGAACTGGCATTTGTTTTGGTAGTCAGCAATTATTCTATTGGAATTTATTTTAAAAATCATTATCAATTCAAAGGCTACACAGTGAAAAAACCCTTACGTTTGTAGTACTGAGGGCATGACCATCATATAAGGTTTTATATTTTAGAAAACTTGGTCATCAAATACTTTTAAGTCACAGACTCATAAATAAAAGTATAGTCTTACCTTATCCTGGAAAAAAGTGGTTTTGTAAAAAAAAAAAAAAAAAATGGAGATATGTTGTTCAAGTAGATATATTCATATTTTCATCACAATGTTACAATTAAATGATTTAAACAAAACCAAACAGCATAAATAAGCCATACAAATATTCATTTGGTTATCTCTGTAGCTAAGTCTAGATAGAGCTATGCTAAAATTCTTCTAACAGTGCATATACTTCTAATGCCCATTCTTGGAAAAAAAAAAAAAAAAATCACATGCTTTTCAAAACCGACAGTTAACGAGGTATGAAGAAATCATCTAGCAGAAAAAGATGTTAGGAATTCAGTGAACTTAGATTGTCAAAAGAAAATTGAGAAATGACTCAATAGACCATAAGTACCTTTGTGGGCATAAAAAGCAGGATATGAAATGATGATTTCTATAAGCACAGAAAAAAAAAAATACTTTTGTGTTGTTCTTGACAAAGTAATTAACATTACAAATAAGATTTTAATTTCTATAAACAAGGCTTACTAAGCGTTGGAGTAAATAAGGCAAAGTCTGATTTTATATTCTGCTACCTCCAGATCAGAAAAGTAAGGTTTCTGAGAGAGACATTTTCTTAAAACACAAGTTGTATACAACAACTTGTGTACAACAAATGTATAAAATATTCCAGTCTATGTTATATGTTGGATTTATGCTCTCCTGTTTTTAAAAATCTGTGAGTGAAAATGAATTGTCAGGAAGTTCTCGTTCTCATGGACTGAGGTCAGAGTAGTCATACAACTTTCCAAGGCCACTCTGTCTCACAGCCTGCCCTCCTTTAAAGCTGTCACTGGCCTCCTTAGCTATAAAAGGTTAGGAAAGGTTTCTGCAATTGCAGTCCTGCTTAAACAACAACATGCAATTGCAGGACCCAGTGAATGCATTAAATAGTCAAGATGGTTAAAGATATTTCAAATATTTGCTGAGGAGAGTATAGGAAATACTCTCTTCAAGTCTGAATTTTATTATTTTCATGATCATTATTTATAATTTCTGTTATGATTTCAATTTTTCTTCCTATCAAAAATGGGGATTTAAGTTCTATGTATAAGAGTTCAAATCTATTCCATAATAAAATATCTGATTGTATTTTCCAAGAGTATTAAAAACATATTAAATAAGCTTTCATTGCTTTTATACTATATTGTCTTCAATATTACTGAGTTAAATGTACCATGAAAAGATACTAAGTAAAATAAGCAAATTTCTAGACTCCTGTTTGTTCTTCCTTGCTTTTTCTGAAGTGTGAAAGGAATGCAATAGAGGTAAATGTGTTTAACTGGTTTATATTTGAAGCTTCAGGTGAAAGTATTGTATAAATAACCTTACACACAATCGACATTAAAAGAGTAGGAACCTTACCATACTCTGTTGGAGACATGCTTTTATTGCAGCTGTGATAACTGCAAAACATCATAGTATGTGATAACATTCAAACTTAACTGGTTGTTTGAGGTTGTAAAGAATTGGGAATGGTGTTGGATTTAAAATTTATTTTAAGTTTCAGTCTTTCAATCAATCTGTCATGTCTGATATGCATTACATTAATCAGAATGTGGAGTGTATGTTATTCCGAAGTTTTTGTTTAGTATTCACAGAGACTTCAGAGGTTTTTAAAAAAATGGCAGACAGGTATAGTATAATGATTACAGTATTTTTTTATAGTATCTATGCCAATTATATCCCCAAGTAATTCAAAGTTTAGGAGAAATAAAAATAAAATAAAATAAAATACAAAAGTGAGGAAAAAATAAATGTTCAGGTGAAAGTTTGGAGTGCCATGTTTCAAGAAGACAGCTGAATATTCTTGTGACTGACAGAAGCTTCAGTGTAAAAGGCTAAATTACTAACCAAGCAAAAATGAATAAAGGAAAAAAGCTAGCATTTGAAACAACAACAACAAAAAAAAATGATGGGAAAAGAATGAATGATGTAGAGCTTAGTGATATGGTTTAATGGAGGACTTGTTAGTGTTAGGTCAGAGGTTGGACTAGGTGATCTTGGAGGTCTCTTCCAGCCTAGATGATTCTGTGATTCTGTGAATGAATGTGATGGAAATTCATGGAAATTCACTACAGGTTTTTCAAGAAAACTAGGTTTCTGAAAAGAAACATTTTTTCCACTTTTGATAGTCAATACATTATTTAGGAAAATTCTTAAGAGCAATTTTCATGCATTGAAAATCATTAAACAGGAAAAAAAAAAATCATAGAATGTCTTTGCAGAACTTGTAAACAACAGGAAAGTGTTTCTAATCTGGCAAAGAACAGAGAGAAAGTAAGTACTCTGTAGCTATTTAGACCACACAGCTGTACATTGCAATGATTTCTTACATATTTAGATTGTTGCTGACTTCTTCCATCAAGATTTCTTTTTCTGCCCTGCAACACAAGAGCTGCTTTTGTTGAGTGAGCCATGTGGGATTCATAAATACATTAGTTTAAAATTAATACATCAGGTATGCTAGTGCTTTAATGTAGCACTTTACTGTGTAAATCCATTCTGTCCCCACAGATCAATAAGGCAAAGAACCTCATAAGTAGTCAACACTAATATTAGTCATGAGAGGAAAACAAAATTGGTTGCTCAAGAGGTATCATACAAAAAGTCTGTCAACTAAAACCTGAACACCAAAAACACACAAGTATGTGCGTATCAGTAACTCTGATCAACACCTGACCAGGAGCTTCTGCCCTTCAGTATGCTGGGGCCCAAGGCATTTAAATATGATTAAATTAATTAATAGAAATCCTCTTGTCCATTTATGTTTTCTTCACTCATTATTATCTTATATGTTTCTGCTTCACTCCCCCTCCCCCCCCCCATTTTGAAATCTTTTCAGATAACCCTCATACTTTAATTTCAGCTTCTCTCTTCTCTCAGTTTTACTTTACACTTTTTATTCTCCCACCATCAATATGATAAAAGAGGACTGGGAGGATGTTAAAACAGTGCTGAAAAACTTTCCTTTAGTGGTACATCTGGTTGTATTATATTCTTGCCCTTCAAATTCAAACAAAAATGTTAGGAAAAGTGTCTTTTTGTTGTAAGACAGACAACTAACAAATAAGTCAACACAGGAGAATTAATTCAGATCTGCAATCCTTTGCAGTTTCAGAGTAGTAACTGTTGTGCTTTATTTAACAAGCTGGTCTGTTTATATAGTAGCGGTAATAAATATGACAGTGACCAAACTAGAAACAGGCAAATATGATGTACCTGCATTTACCCTCAGCTAGATCTTTGGGTATTTCTGAATACTATTACATGCCTGTCATTTTTCACCAGAGAGCTGTTTTCTTCAGTAGCTGAGGAAGCATAAAATCTGCTTCACTTGTAAAGCATCAGCCCTGGTTGTCCTCTTATCCAACTTGCAAGAATCAACAATTGTTTTTAAAATAAATTTATTTCTGAAATGAGAGGAAAATTTATATAATGAACAACTGTGCCATGTTCTACTCTGCTGTACTAAGGTATTCCTCACCTAATACACCCCAACCATTTCACTGAGCTGCAAAACACCTACACATCAGGCTCGAGCAGGCTTGAGCAGATCTTCCCCAAGCAGCTTATTGTCCCCAGGCAGCAGGCAGGGGTGAGCTGCTGGCTCTCAGCCTGACCAGCAGCTCAAAAAAGGGCATTCACCTTACGCCAGGGACTTGGAACCACCTAGAGTGGACACGGGCAGAGGGAGGAAAGGGACAAATGTACAGGAAGCTCATAGAAGAACCAGAAAGAGAGTCTCTAAATCTCCAGTGCCCTAGGTCAGGGCCTAACATTTCCCCCATTTTAATATTTTTATAAATGATTTTCTTAAATGCAGTATTGTCTAAACTGTGCCATTGGAGGTTAACCTCAACTTTTTAAAGCAAGATAAAACAAACCCCACAGCAAATATCCTTTACTTTAGATGCTACTGCCTTAATAGTAACCAGCATATACCTCACATGGATGATACATGTATGGGTGTCATTTGATATATTTTCTTTCTTTTAATGGAAATATTAAATATCTGATGATTTCCTTAAAAAAAAAAAAAAAGGGACAACAACAACAACAAAAAAAAAACACCACAACCCTGGTTTCTGTGTAACTCCTAAAGCAAAAATCATATTATTAAAAGGAGCGAGGTTACTAACAAATATCCAGTTTCAAATTATATGTACATAATTTATTTATATTTTCTTTATGATTATGAATCAGAGACACCTGGATGTTCTTATGTTATTCTAGCCAGCATCACAGTGTAAAGAAAGAAGCTTTTTGTAGGAAGCATTCACAAAATCAACAGAGAAATCCGTCACTGTTCTTTCAGAAAATAAGCATGTCTCCCCTTATTTCTCACTACCTTAAAAGTTAGAGGTCTGTCCATAGAACTGTCAGGGGTGTGGTAGTCTTCTGCTCTTCTAGCTTTATTCCAGCACCTGAACAACATGGCTGGACTGGTTCAATGGCTTCAAGACATTATTTTGGTAATGAAGACTCCAGAGTTCCCTGTGGATTAATCCTGGTAATAATTTTATTTTACCTGTGCCTATTACAAGCCAGTGAAGCTCAGAAAATCATGTTTATAACTGTAATTCCTCCTGTCAGTCTTTCCTGCGTTCCTGAAGATTGCATACAATCAAGCACATAACAGAGGCTAAATGTTTCTCAGCTTCCAGGGCAGTGACTATTGCTTCAGAGACAGCCAGAAGGCACGCCACACAAATTTTGCTTGGTGATATATCTGCACTCTACCAAATTCAACCATTTCAATAATTGTTGCAAAACAACCATTTTCTTATTGTATTATGGATTTTTTTTTTTTTTGAAAGTGTCTTTTAGTTGGAGATTGCTCTCCATTCTTCTTAAAAAGACCCATTCTAAATAAGTGTGGTATCTTGAATGTCTTTTCTTAAGGCAACATTTATATTTCAGAAACTTCACTATTTTGTAAATGAGCTTTCAGTTTTGATTGCATTTCTTACTTCTGCAGTAGACATCTAATTACCCAAGTCATTAAATATACATTTTTCTAGTCATTTTTCTATTTCTATTTCTATTTTTCTATTCATTTTTCTCCCCAAAAAAGCTTTGATCATAGTTACTGATCATCTTTCCTTCAATACTTATAATTAGTAGGTGGATCATGTTTTACTGAGTTCATCTATTTATTTTTGTGATTACATGACTGCTTGGACTGTCAGCTAAGAGAATGTGCCCCTATAAAGTAGGAACATTCATAATTAATAATTAACTCATACTTAATAATTGCTCAATGCAACAAAACAATCTCTGAATTAACACCAGTATAAAATACTTTTCAAACAGCTTCCTAAATATATTAACATCTTGAAATTGCAGAATAGATGGAGAAAATAGATGTACTAATATGTCTTCTCTAGAATTGTTATTCATTAATTTGAACCTAGAAGGAAAATCAAAGTATTTTTCATGGAAAAGAAATTCTGGTCTGACATGTAACAAATAAGGATACCAATATAGTAGTCTTTTCAACTCTTGGACAGATAACACTGTAAGGAATCAACAAAAAGGCCTCAATAATGCCACTTTTTTTTTTTTTTTTTTTCAGAAACTGGTTCCAGGTAAAAAGCTTTTAACATATATTACTCCAGTGTTAAAACCTTTTCCATTTTCATTACCTTTCTAAATCTGAGTAATTCTGGGAAAAATAAATAAATAAGTAAAAAATCTTCTGTATGTATTTTTTCCCACACAGACTTCTAGGACAGGTATTACCAGACTACAATGCTGCACTATGTCTGACTATGTCTGTGGACATAAAGCCTAGCAACCCGTATCTAAAATGAGTTGTCTCCTTAACCAGATGCTAAGGAAAGCATAGGAAAACATTTAATATTTTACTAACAAAACTACAGAAATCTTGTTTGTGTAGGACTTTTGGTTGTCATTTAGTCCTTCCTTTGAAAACCACCAAGAATGGGAGATCCTGGATAACCTGTTCCAGTGTTTCCCTGCCCTCCTAGTGAGGAAGTTTTTCCTAATGTCCAAACTAAACCTCAGAACCCATTTTTAGGTCCTTTGTCCCTTGTTATGTAGTCCAGCACTTTTGGTGTTTGGCTCAATCACCTCTGGAAATCCCCCTTTCAATCAGGTTGTTAATTACCCACTCTTACACAAATTTAACAAACACAGCCTCCTCAATCTCTTCATTCATAGATCATGCTCAAGGCCCTCACCCATCAGGGCAGTCCTCCCACTCCTCTGAACTGTAAGTATTTTCAGCTCAGGAAACTTCATAAGCCATCTGTGGCTTTAGACCCTCAACATATTTTTAATATATATCTGTTTTGAAGACTACTAACACCCATAACATCTTTTGCCAGTGCCATTGATCAGTTACTGGTGTTTTGTTAAGATTAGAATCTGGCTCCTAATACTTCTTGTATCAGAAGAAATAACATACCACCATCCACTTGCACCAAGACACTCATGATTTTCTAGACCACTGTTATAGCTTTGTCATATTCTTCCTAAGTAATCTCTTTAACAGACGGAAGAATCCTATCTAATGCAATTGCCCATTGTACAGAGATATTGAAAATCACTCAGATGACATTTCATATTTTTGGTCATCCTGGTCGCTTTTTTGCAAAACTTTTCCAATTCTACTACACCCTTTTGAGATGAGAGGATAATAACTGCACACAGCATTCAAGACTAGGCAAACTATGGATTTATGCAGTACAATCATGATGTTCACTGTTGTGTTCTCTGTTTCCTTTTCACTTCTGTAAGTTTTAAAAATTAATTTCGTCTTAGTGGAATGCAAAATTGTAATGACAAAAAAGTAATCACTAAGATATCACTAAAAAAACATTTAAACCTTCAACACCTTCAAAAGAAAATGTATACTTTCACAGAAACTCCACTGAAAAGTATGTGATATTAACCTGTTTATCTGGAGCAGAATTCTGAGCAAACAGAAAACAAACTTGCCTCATTACATTCAAGAATAATGAAGAGAGAGATTACCTTTGAAGTCTGACCCAGGGACAAGCAAATTTTGAGATGATGGGTGTATATAATGTAAATCTAATGATTTACATTATCATCTTTAAATTATTACAAATTTTATACTTCTCCAAGCATAAAGAACTTGTGAAGAAAATAAATTAAGTGTCTATATTTCCTGTCCAAAACTCATTCCATTATGCCACATCTATTTAAACACTGGACAGTTTTCCATATGTGTGCAGACACTATAAACAACTATTTTCTAAAACAGGTCTTCACAGAAAGAAAACTCATCATTTTGCCTGTCACTTAAAAAAGCAGGGCATGCAGATGAGGATCAAGAATAATCTTTTTAAACAGCTAGGAACTAAAACAAGCTTTGAGTTTTTAACATTATATCAATATTTAACAGCAAAAACTTGGCTTATTAACACCTTAGGGTAACACTGTGAAGCACTTAAAAACAGCCCAGTTGTTAAAAAAAAAAAAAAAAAAAAAAAAAAAAGTTACAGTTTGTTGTAACCAAGAGAAAAATGCAAGGTGGCACTGAGCAGCTGGTTGTAGGAGGACTGTGAACAGCATCAGGTCGGCTCTGCAACAAAAATAACAAAATACAATAATAACAATAACAATAATAATAATAATAATACAATATGCAACCAACCACACTATTAATTAGAGATAAATAAATAAATAAAATTACTTTCTGGAAAAAAAAAAAAAGCTCTATGCTTTCTAATAGCCTACTATCCTCATTTATCACAATACTGTACAGGCTGCAAAATCAAAATCTATATATAATTGAATGCATATTGGTGTTGTGTGGCACCTACTCCATGAATACTATCTAAGCATAACTCTAATTGGATTTCCTATGAGAAACTCAACCATTTGCCTGTTAATAGAGATGAAGAAAAGAGATGAGTCTGACAGTTTCTTAAGTCAATGCATATGTTCTGATACTTTAAAACACTAGTTAACACATTTACTTAAACAAACAAACAAAAAATCCTTGGATTGCAACACTGAAGAAGCTGTGGTATAAATGTTTTTAATTGCTATGTCTCAAGAAGTCCTTTCAACTTAATGAACACAAAAAACACATGAGCAATGCCTACCCAGTCAGTGCATATCTTCATAACTGCAGAAATTAGGAACTTCAGATACCCTTGAGAAATACATTTCGCAGGTTTTAATCTCTTTATTTATATTTTCCAGTGCTGCCATATTTTCTATCAATATGTTTTTTGACATGAACTGATGGATGTAATAGATTCAACAGCAGGATGGAAATCTCTACTTCTCTGAGCTGCTATAAGCATCCAAGATATGAAAATTTGTTTAAGCAATAAACCTTAGATTAAAAAAAAAAATACTGTGTAAAGAAAGTTAGACAAGTTAAAGGAAGCCACTGTCTATATGGTCAATCTATGAATATCATATAAGTAGCTCAGCTGGGAAAGTGTTCAACTGTTTCCCTCAAATATTCTCCATGAGCTACGAGACCTTCTGTTTGGTTTCTTCTACTTAGCAAAAGGATGACCTATCTCCAAAGTTACAGGAACATTCCTACATGGTGGACATGCAAGCTGTATCACAAAGACAAAAACTAGAAAAGCTCATCAACCAAGCTAGTGAGATAACTTTCTTTCATGTTTTTGTGCTAGTAAAGTACTTTTGCTCATGAGTGCTAAGTGGTTAAATAGCAGGATATTCTTCCTTTTCTTCAAACATACCACACTATAAAAAAGTTAATGTTTTCCAGAGGTTAAAAGCAAGCATATCATGTAAATCTGATACACTAACTGAATATTAATGAAAAATAAATTATCTTAATGAAACAGATCCTGAGAGAATTTATGCAGTAGTAACTGGG
>CM021699.1:38717563-38874864 GCA_011074415.1 Stictonetta naevosa
TGACACGACACAACACTGAATTTCGATCACAACAGTGCAGAAGCAGAGCTCATTGAAGGTCTCATAACCGAATTCCACTTCTCAACAGATAAAACTTCTTTTATCCTTATATATATATATATACATATATATATATATTTCTTTTACTTCAGAACTTTCCATGCTCTAATTCTCCCTGGCATTTTTGGGGTTGTATTTTGTTGTTGTTCTTGTTGGTTTTGTTTTCAGAATGTATTCAACTCATGTTATTCCACCAGCACTGTGTAAGAAACAATTAATCAGAACCTTTATATTCATGTCACATCTCAAAATTGCATGATCCAGCATTATGTAGCCACCTTTCAATGTTCAAAAAGTTAATAACATATTCCTAAAAGAGAGGTATTTAGTCTATATAACCGCAATTTCTACTAAGCAACACAGAAATTACATCTGGTATGCAAACTTGGAGCTTTTACACCATGGATTGATAGCAAAGTCCTTTGAATTTTAAACTTTTGTATTTGTGAGGTTTTTTCCTTTACATTTCAGAAAATTCAAAACTTTTTTTCAGGTGAACTTTAGCTCAAATATTTCCATCCAGCACCCACATATAGAACTCAAACCTTTTTAATGGTAGGTCTGCCCATGATCCACTATATATTATTAAAAAAAATGTGCTGTTGGTATCAAAAGTAGTCTCAGTTCTTGACCTCCATTTGCACATCAGAATGTGATGCCATTTGGCTGTCAGTGATCTTCAAAAACTTCTGAGAAGGGTCTTCTTTACCACTTAACACATAAAGATCTTTTTACCTAAATGAATATTCAAAACAAAGAAAAAGACAATAGTTAAAATAGCATGCAGACTACAGAGAAAACTCTAATCCAGAAAAGACATTAAAAGGACATAAAATAAAATAAAATAAAAATAAAAGGCAGCTGCAAAATAAGCTCACATTAAAATGGATTTTTATGCTTAAATATCTTGCAAGTCTTGCATAAGTGACTGTAAGAAGATCTAAATTGAACTTCTATTTGCAACCACACGTCTATGGTTTATTATGGGTTTAGAAAAGCTGAAAACTGAGAAACAAATAAATATACAAATGAAAGTGGTTGTGACTTAAGAAGAGAGACTGAAGGAGCTACAGTTATGAGGAGAAATATTAGATTTAATCAGAGCACATATCCACCCATCTCTCCGTGAGAGAGATGGCTTATTTCTTGACAGAAGATATTCTTGACACTACAGTGATACTTGTTTTGGCTAATGAGGAGCAAAAATTAACAAATGCTGTAGAAAATAAAAAAATGAAAAATATTACAACGTATGAATACTGGTGTTTATAGAAGCAAAAAGAAAAATTTGGTGCCTCTGAATTTGCAGAAATTTTTTCAAAGGAGTCAGAAAAACATTCAAGCAAATCATAAAGAAAAAGGTATTAATTAGTAAGAGTCCTGTAAAAGCAGTAAGATACTACCAGCCTAAATACTCAACAACATCTTAAATAGCATTTTAGATGCCAATATGGAAGGCAGTAGTTCTGCAGTAACATGTGGGCCAAGGATATCATGGTGGTCTCTTGTTCTCTCTTTTCTGTGACTGTCTTAGCAAATAACACAGACTTAAGAATTCAGTGTTTTAGTAGAATGAAAGATGGAACAAAGTATTGGAAGAAGGTGTAATACATGTGAGATTTCTTCCTTAGCAATTCAGTGCTAAGTCGGATGATATATCAATGGGTAATTCAACTGCCACAAACTAACCACACCCCAAATACTTTTTCATCTTACTTCATTTTACCATTGCCATTCATTTCTTGGGTTCTTTGCTGACATTAACACAAATAAAATAGGATCATCAGTTCTGAAGTTCTTATCAGCTCTCTTTATGCTTGACCTTCATAAGTAAACAGCAACAAACCCTCTCCATTACATTCAATAAAGGGCAATTGTTCCACCTGGAAATTACACTTTTACTGACACCATCTGTAAATTCAGCTAAAAGCTAAAAAAAATTAAAAAATAAAAATAACATACACAAACATATGTGCAAGTATAACCTTAAATAACCTGTGCATAAGCACTATAACTTATTTTCTTGGATTGAAAATTGCGGTGTTTTCAAGTGACATATTATTAGCTGCTCTTGTACATTGTGCTACTATGCAGGACATGTCATTTTTTTTAATTTTTTTTTTTTTTGATAAAACAGTACAAGTAGTGAATTGGTTGGCTGTGTTCATATGCTCATATTGCTTATTTTACCAACAGTTTTACAACACATAAATTTCAAGAAATTGCATTTGTCTCAGCAAGGTTAGCCATTTAAAATAAAATCTAAGAATTCTCTTCAATTTTGTATAATTCTAAAAAAAAATAAACAGTACTAGTGTGGATACCTCAGTCTCTATCACATAGTAAGTGATTTACCTTAATAAAAATATCCCATTAAAGGCAGACATCAGTGCCAGAAACAGTAAGAAGCACAGGAAATATATAATTTTAAAATAAACTAGTCTTCTATGATACGTATTCTTAGTTTTAATTTCAAAGTGAGTTTATTTTCTTGAATTGAATGTGTTAAGTATTAAAAAAATAAAAATAAAAAAGCTCCCACTAGCAACTTTTTGTGAACTGAATCAAAGAGGGAAGTCAAGTTTCAGGGTATCACAGAAATTCCACAGCCATTCCACAGGGATCGGTATGACCAGGCTCTGAGGGTCTGCTGAAACCAGTTTCCAGCCACTTTCAGCAGTGAACACTAATCCTGTAAAATTTAATGAACCAATTCTTAGTTGTAGAGAAAGCTATTTTGGGGAAAGCTATTAATAAACTTAATTCAGTAAATGAAGATTTTTCATACTTACAATGAAACTTTTTGTCTCACTGTATAATCGCTACATGTAACACTAGAAGAGTAGAGTGCTAGTGTGGCTTCACATATATTGATGACACTGTATACAGGATTTAACAGAAAGGACGTCCCAGAAGCCTTGTGATTTCTGAAGGCAACAAGGTGAAGTTAAGGCTAAGTTTAAAGAAACATGTCACTTTTATTCCCATATTTGCGCACAAAGTCCATTTGAAATTGCTTTCAAAACAAAGGGATCTTGAAACATCAGTCAGAATCTTTAGCTACCAATTTCTCAACAAAATGTGCAAGACCAAATGAATGTATTTGTGTCTGTCTTTGCCCCATTGGAAAAATATTCTCATGTCATATACCCAAAAAGAAATGATACTGCAATCTCCAATTTCTAGCCCAAATACACCAAGCAAAGAAAGGTGGATTCAAACCACATAAATTGTGCCAAACTGAAGAAACAACGCTAGAATGAATAATAAAAACTGACTGGGGTTGTTTAATGCAAATTGGTGCTGCTTTACCTTCTTTTCCCACCATCACCAGCCTGCCCAGCCTCTGTTCCCAAATATTGTAGAATTTGGGACAACCGAAACCAGAATCCTCAACAGGATCCCAATTTCAGAGAAGCAGTATCCATAATCCACTGAACTGAAAGCCTGGCTTTGAATGAATACAGTATACAGTATTTTTAAAGGATTATTCCCTTAGTTATAACTTTTCAAAGTTACAACCAAATACTGATACAGACTCTCTTTTATGACAAAGAAGTGGGCTGTAAGAAAATGAAATAAAGTGACAGAATAGCAAGAAGTCCTGGAGGGAAAAAACAAAAAAACAAACAAAAAAAAACACTAGTTGAGGAAACAGCATCTTAAGCCCACATTTGACATTTAACTCAGGGATTAAGAAAAGACTCAATAAGAAACCTCAAATGCTCCCAAAACCACCTCATTTCCATTCTGAATCTCTTTTTATTTGTAAAGACTGGCATTACAATTGAAAAGGACTCAAAATGGAGTGACGTACACATCACTGGTGTTTCATGATGCAACTGATGGGATCCCTGAATGAATATTGCTTCAGCTTTGATTTTAAAAAATAATTTAACAAGAAAATCTTCAACTCCACTATTGATCACAGGTGGCAGAAATGAAAGAAAGAAAAATAAAAGAAACCCAAACTACTGTCAAATTCATAACATATACATTGTTGGCTGATGACACTGGTTCCAGAGGTACAATAAAGCCCACAACACTTTATTACTATGGAAATAATTATTGTGAATGTTTTTTTCATGTTGATCAACTTGCTTTTGAAGGTTGTTTCTTTGATTGTTTTAAACTTGCATAATAAACATGCAATGAAACATTTCTTGTTAAAGTGTTTTTTGCAGTCTTCTTGTCTTCATACAAAGATTTCATAAAGTTGCAGTGTTGTATCAGAGCATTACCAAAATAAGAGCAAAAGCTAAAGAGGAAGGTAAATGTGAAATGAACTTGATGAGAATAACCTAATATTGTCCTGAGACACTCCAGTCTTAACAAAAAGATGTGCACAATCAAACCCCTTCCTCCCAAACCCACTAAAACCACAAAATAAATATTAACTTGGAAGAAAAAAAATAACAAAAGCAAAAAAATACAATGTCATCATGCACTCATCTTCTGCATAGCTCAACCCACATATAGTAAGGCACTATTTCCCCACAACTTAGTGTCCACAACAATCTTTTACAGTGCTCTGTGAACTACATATAGTTCCTTCCAGGATGATGAAATAAATAGACTGAATGAGTGTTGCTACCATGTCACCCCATGTGTGATTTTATAGACAAGGGCATCATCTGGCAGTTTCAGAAATAAGCTGTCTCAAGTCTCTTCTTATGTGAGCATGTTATGTATTGGGATATTTTTTTGTGTGTGCAAGTGGTTGGTTTGTTTTCCAGAGTTGCTGTTATTTTTCATTGTTCTTTACTCCAGTGTTCTCAAAGCAAATACACAAGAAAATAAAAGCGCAGTTGGGTCATTAAAAATAGAGCTTTGGTGCTCCATAAAGCACACAGCTTTGGGGATGTAAGAAATCTATTGGATATTCCCAAAAGAGTTGGGAAATATGGGTGTATTTTCAAGTGGAAATCCTCATCTCTGCTTAGTTGAGCTGGTCTTCATACTGTTTTCGGAAGCAATCACCAGCAGGAAAAAACTCCCAGCACCGTTCTTGATACATTTTCCATACATAGGATTCCTGAAATAAACAAAATGTAAATAATTTAAATTGATTCAATGAGAAAACATCAAGCATGCTTTCTTAAAAAAATCAGTTTAGAGTAGATTTTACACTTTTGTCACCTAGCCAAAAAGCACTAGAGAAAACACACCTAAGATGACCAGATAGTTTAATTGTAATTTCACATCTAGAAGCACTGTAAAGCTCAAGTAAAACTGGTCATAAACATAAGCAGATTTTTTTCTGTCACAGAAATTTGACTGAATTTCTGTTTTGGTCATTTCAAAACATCCATATACATAATGCATTAAAAAAAATGATTTCAAAGGCCCATTTAAACAGCAAAGAACAAAGAAACTTCCTGTTAAAATTGTTTTCACAGGTTTCATTTCATATACATGCACACAAGTGCTTTCATGTTGACTTATCTAGAAATGTAAAAATAGAAGATCATATAACTGATGAATAACTTAAAGGAGAAAGAAATAAAAAGAATCAACAGGGAAAAACAATGAATGTTGCTTTCACAGGATGTTTAAATTTTCTGCTTCTCATTATTTTTGCTTACAGTCTGTATTTATATTTTTTGTGTAAGTAATACTTTAAGAATAACAGGTCAGATAACAAAATAGGAAACAGAGAACTGATACTCAATCTAACATTAAACAACCAAAATCCTAAGAACTGTTTAGAAGAATGACAAGTTACTTACTATATTATTCATTATTCATATAATACATATTATTCATTAGAATACTCCTAGTTTTGCCAAGACAGAATAATTTTTATTTTAGAACCAGTCTCATTTAATAACTGTTGGCATTCATGGAGTTGTTCACCTACCTGTCCTGTATGCTCTGTTTCATCTTTATTAATTAGATACATCAGGAAAAACCTACAATCAAAGAAAAAGTTATTATGAATACAGTATCTGGAAGCACTAGGCAACACGAAGATTGATGGGTATTTCTCAACATGTTGTGTACAAAAGTGTGAGAAAATGTTGTTCATGTACTTACAAGTTCCAGAATTACATTTATGATGATATTACCAGACATATAAAATATACTTGCCTCAGAATGTTAACACTCACTCATTATTCAATTAATAGTACACCAAAATGAAGAAGATTCAATGTGATTTACAATAAATGTGTATTTCAAATGTAGATTTTTCTAAGCTATTTGAAAATCGTAATAGACATTTTCATGCCCACAGACACTAACTTAGACATAGAGAGTACCCATTGATTTTTATTTTTTTTTTAATGAATACAAAATGCTGAATATCATTAAGAAATCAAGGATACTAACTAGCCATGTACCAGATTCCCAGTTTCCATATCCTAGCTCACAGCCAAATTGGAAACAAGGTATTGAAGTTTGTTCATTCTCTGGTCCTACTTCCACAGAAATTATATTGCCTCACAAAGTCAGAACAGCTTCCGTAATAAATGGAAAGCACAAGCTTTCTCATGGATTCTAGTCAAAAAAAAACAAACAAACAAACAAACAAAAAGTGTTGTTCTCTCGTTCCTTTTTTCATTCATTCAGGCAGCATGAATGCACATCAAAGCCAATTGGTACTGACTTGTGCTTATGCAATAGAGCTAATCAGGTACTTGCAAAGGCTTCATGGGTCATGAGTAACCAATAAGTTCATTTTTATTGTACTTACAAATAATTGGCCAAGTTGTGCTCCTGCAGTGTGTGTGTTTCAAATCCATGGGGCACTGTATCAAAGTAATCATTTCCTATTCCACAGATAAAGCACTTTGTCTAAAAGAGAAAACATACAACACTTCAAAACAATATATAACCCTGCAATCCTTTGAGAACAGCCACCCTATAATGTAACAATTTTCTTCAAAATGGCAATGCATCAACTATAACATGCACTGAACAAAAAGGCTTTTCTTTTAATGATTGGAACTGGATGCTTCAGCCAAAACACCTGAATAGAAGATTAACCGCTATCAGAGTAACCTATTACTATTTGATAAATACATAAATCTTCAACACCTATAAGTGAACAGAAATGAGGAGAAAGAATTGCATTGTGCATATCAGTCAAAGCTGTTCATTTTTTTCCTTGAACATTATAAGTATTACTCATTGTAGCACATGGCAACATTTACCTCAACTGCTTGTTGTGTTCATTCAGCTGAAGTTGAATATGCTTTTAGTTTAGATTACAAAACACAGCAGTTCTTTCTCAACACTCTTCTGAATTATTACATTCACAATTAAATGACAGAAGAGAAAACTAGCAAGTACTGGATACTCACACATAGATTAACCAAAGAAAATTACATCTGAGATGAACTGCATCATGGCAGTTTTAACAAGTGTTAGAAAACTCTAGTCAGAAGATCCAAGGAATTCATCATAATATACAGTAACATACAAAGATTTTTGTTGTTTAAAACAATCAAAATACTGACAGCCTAAAGTTTAAAAAATCATGAGAAAAACTGTTACAGTTTTTTTTTTTCATGATCTTTTGTTGATTTATCACTGACAGCAAAAAAAAATGGCCACACTTATCTGGAGGTATTAAAAACACTAGGAATTAGAAACCAAATATAAAATAGAGCAGAATATAAGTGCAGACAAACGGCATTTGTGTCCTATACAAGTAGCAGCTAGTACCTGTCAATAGGATACCTTTCCCAGCACAGAGCAAAAAAGCAGTAAATGCTATTTAGAACCTTGGTGCTAGCAGAGTATTCTCTTCATAAAAACGTCTAAAAGGTATTTAATTGTACTAACAGAACTACTTATTTAAGTTCTTATGATGAAATAAATAAAACAACAACAACAACAAAATCTAAATTACTTTTCCCATCAAATGAACTGAGATGTAAGAGTATGATCTCATCCAGGACACTGTATGGCATTGGATACTCTACAGAACTGTATATTTTCCCTTCAGTTTAAAAACTATCCACTGGCTGTACTACCCTTTGATTGAACTGGTTTTCTTTTGAGGAAACCTGAAAACAGGGTATGGTTCAGCAACTGGATGTTCTTACCTCCATGTCTTCTTTAACTTGTTCTTGTTGATCTCTTAACTCACCAAAAGCATCAATAATTAAACCTAGGGATTAAGTTAAAATAATAGTTAATGTTCAAGAACTATGACAAAGAATATTTGGAAATCCAGGGACAACTCTGACAAAGAGTGGCAGTCTTGTGTAGAAATCACAGAAAGTGATATACCTTCCAACAAATGCAAAAACATCCAGATGTGTGAAAGAAAATGAGCAAGTCAAAGAAAACAGCTACCTGTAACATGGCTGTCACTACCGTTTGGAATTATAAAATATAGGATAAGCAGACTTCTGTTTTATTTGCAGTGCTCTGTCCTTGACTTAGCACAGAAAGATGTTCCTGGGTTTGCAGAAATGGAGTCTTTAACATAGTAAGAACACTACCGTACATTTAACAGCATTCGGGTATGTATTACACAGCAGATGCAGAGGCCCAAAGCTGTATGCATCTTCTCTCATTATGGTTGTCATTTAGCCTGAGGTTCCACTGTCAGAGCTCTACAGAAGTAAGGGCCCATTTCAGGGAGAAGATGGCTCAGATTATAAATTCTTTATGATTCTTCCTTTGCTTACACCAATACAAGTATGGAATAACTCCACAATCATTACCAAAATTATTGTGCTGTAAAACTGATCAATACCAGGTAAGTATTACTCTCAAGCTTGACAGCTTAGGCTTCTACTCCTCACCCAGTCACAAAAATAAGAAACAAGCAGTAGGAAATAAACTACTTGAGATTATGAAAAATTTTACATCCTCCCCAAATCCTTTAAAACAACTTGTTGCTTGAGTACGAGTTATAAACAACATAACAGAAGCTCAGAATTGCCTTCTAAACTCGCTTGTAGGAAGTGAGAAAACATGCTTATAGGCATAAAATTTTTGTTATTTTCCTGTTAGTTGACAGAAGGCAATAATAACAACTCTTTCTAATCACTTCTCTTGCTGATCATTTACAGGAATCTTTTAGAGGGGGCAATGGGAAGATAGAAATGGTGATGACATCAGTATTCTTGTAGCAAGTAGCTTTTTTGTTTCTATGTTTATCCAGTTAGATCCTGCTGATTATATGAATCTAGGAAGAACAGCATATGGATAAAAGCCAGCTGGGTGTGATTCAGTTTTTAAATCTGCTTTTTGATCTGTCCTGGTTGAATCTTGGGCATAGGATAACTGTAGCACTGAGATCCATGTACTGCTAAATAATGCTTTCAGTCACAGTGGGCTACAAATATATACCTTGAATAATGGCAAGCAGTATGACGATCACAAAGAAGAAGAAAGTGATATCAAAGATAATCCGATAGATTTCATATTCATCTCCTGCTGGATCCTCTATTTCATCACCAATTCCTCCACCTGCACGTACTCCAACATACATGTGAAACATGTAGCACTAGAAAAAAAAAAAAAAAAGGAAAAAAGGATACAAAGTTTGTCTGCATCTATGAGTAAAAATATCATTTTTTTCAAATTTGGTAATTGGCAGACACTGGTCTATATTCTAGCAGAAATACTATGTGAAGTCATCTATTTCTCTTTCAGGTTACGGATACTTCTGAAAGGGCCAAAATACTGCTGTGAATCTGAAACTGCAGCATTTCATGTTCTGTCATTAAGTCACAGTTCAAAATGATTATATGTTTGACTACCTTGAGCCTACCAGCACAATGTGATTCAGGTCCAAACGTTTCAGCATACAGTAATATGCTAGTAGAAAGTACCATTACCACCAAAAATTTCCCATTACCCTAGTTCAAAACTGAATGACTTGCCCCACCTTTGATGTTTCAAAAACAAACAAACAACAAAAAAAAAAACACTCCAAAACAGAAAACAAAACACAACACAACAAATACAACCTTTGAGTACGTTTGTGCAGTGGACAGGTTAAAGATGTAAAGAGTCTACGCCAGTGCTGCAAAGGAGTACCATAAATCATGTGGGGTGCTGACAATGCAAAAATTCCAGTTCATCACGTAATAGAGGATTATGCTATCAAACTCAGAGGCCTGGAGAAGATTGATTCTTTTTCTTTAAGGAATTTTGCTGACTACAGATACAATTCTCATTGTATCAAAAAATACTGATGACAGTCACAAAAGTCATTCATAAAAGCTAACCATATGAAAGACCCATTATTTTATTTCTATACTGCTCTTACTCCTGTATCTCTTAAGAAAGAAACTTATAGTAGTAACATACAATGCTGAATGACCAATGGCTGAGAAATTTAATATTTTTAGAGAAAGTTTTTATTTCACCATTTAAAGTCAATGTTATTTTTCAATTACTGAAAATAAAAATATATTATCAATACCTTTCTTTTTTTCCCCCTGTATCACATTGCAAGTCTTACCATTTTTACAAACAACCCTAACACATTGTGTGTTATTCTATCTCACTCCTGTATACTTCAGCCTTTTTTTAGGTGTATTTTCAGATAAAAAAGATGGAGAGTGACTCTTTGTTCAATCAGATAATGACAGGACAAGGGGGAATGATTTTAGACTAAGAGAGGGGAGATCTAGATGAGAGATTAGGAGGAATTTCTTCACTCAGAGGGCAGTGAGGCACTGGAACAGGTTGCCTAGAAAGGTTGTGGATGCCCCATCCCTGGAGGTGTTCAAGACCAGGTTAGATGAGGCCCTGAGCAACCTGATTTACTGGGTGGCATCCCTGCCTATGGCATGGGGGTTGGAACTAGATGATCTTTGAGGTCCCTTCCAACCCAAGCCATTCTAAGATTCTATAAGTCAGAGTGGGCTTCAGGAGGTGTCCAAGTCCAAATTCCTGCTTCAGGTACGGTCCACTATAAGCTTAGACAAAGTTACTCAGGGCTTTATCCAGTCAGGTTGTTAAATCCTCTCAAGGATGGAGACTGCACAAACTCTCTGAGAAAGCTGTTTCACTGCCTGGTAATCCTCAGGGTGAAAAAAAATATTTCCTTACATCAAGCCAGATACACCTTCTTCTAGTTTGTGGTCTCCTGCCATGCACTGCTGTAAAAATAACTGGCTAATTCTTCCCAATAACCTCTCTTTAGACACTGGGGAGCTGCTCTTAAGCTCCCCCATCCGCCCCTCAAAGCCTTCTCTACTCCAGGCCAAACAAGCCCAGTTCACTTAGGCTTCTCCCAGGGAAAGTGCTCCATCTTAAGTGATTCTCCACTGACTATACTCCAGTTCATCTTTGTCTTTCTTGTACTGAAGGTCTCAAACTGGACAAAAATATAGACATGTTAGTCTGTTTTCACAGTTTATTTGATTACTGGGCTTTTAAAATAAATGGTGTCAATTCCCTGGAAGTGGTTCATACTGCATAACATAGATATAACAAAGATATTTGACTTTGTTGCAGATTACTTTTAGAGAGATATTAACAACAACACGGCCTAGATGTTCTTTGTGATTTAAGCTCTTCTTACCATCCACAACTGAAAAGCCTGGCACCATCTCAGTAAGTAAAAAAAATATTTTTCGGCAACAGAATTGTCAATTAAAGATAATCATGGCAACTCATGGCAGGGGAAAGTAATGGATTTTCAAGATTTAACAAGAAATTCAAAACTTACAATACTCATGAAAGTCCTTGCCTGTAACCAGCCCTCCTCCTGAATGGCCTTTAGAACCTCCAGATTTAGCACTATTGCCCTTTAACTGATTGAGCTCAGGTTCATGGCTTTTAGCTGATTTTCACTTTTGCAGAAATTATAGCAAAAATTTGTCATGTTTCTCCCTTTAAAGAAGTGTTTGTGTAATATCTGCAGAGTATATCTAGTTCTTAAGGATGTTCACTATATTTGTTCCTTTGCTTTCCCTTACAGTCTTTCTCTTGCTGGCAAATGACACAAATGTATGAACAGGAACTACAAAAAGGACAGGGAAAAAACATAATAGTTTAAGAAAAAAAGTAGAAAGCAAACTAAGACTTACTGTTAACATATCATCGCATTTCATGTCTGGCATGTCACCATCTTCACTCTTGTTGTAGAACTTGCGAAAAAAATTGAATGCCACTACTGTGTACAAGTATACCACTACTGCCAGTAATCCCACTGTTAGGACAAGCTGGAAGACGAAATTATACAATTATAGCTGCCTTGCTGAAAGGTCTCCTAAGCAGGCCAAGGACTTTTTTATTATTATTATTTTTTTTAATTGTCAAAAAGTGTTAAAAAGGTTCTTTGAAATAGGAAGGCCATCAAAGGGGAGGAACACTTTACATGAAACACTGTTCGTAGAACAAATTTCAATGGATGAAAAGCCTTCATTTTTTTTCTCTACTTAAAATCAGAAATGCAATGTCAGACTTTATAACTTCTTAAAGAAATGATTTCTTACTATCAGGGAGCTGAGGCTCTCAAACAGCCCTCCAAAAGAAAGAATAATTGGATCTCAACTGGATATTTCTTTAGAAGAATCTTGAAAAAAAATTCTGAACAGCAACTTTATGGGCAACATAGTAACACAGTAACAGCAAGAAACTAAATTTAATGCCATGCATTCCAGTGCCATGTTCATAAGCTTATAAATCCCACTGGCAAGTTTTCCCACTAGCACAGCAGCTTTCAGCGGTCAGCTGAATTAAGTCAAGAAGTGACCTTTCCTGTGCATTCTGTCAGTAAAAAACAAACAAACAAACAAGCAAATAAAAAAGAACATAAAGGAAAAGAGATAAAAGTTGATACCTGTTTACCATTGTGGGTCACTGATGACAGGATAGTTCGTAACGTCTTGAATCCCATTGCAATGTCAAGAAGATGAGCAGCAAAGAAAAAATTGTTGTAATGGCCAAGGACTGACATGGTCATGTACCAAGCTAGGTAAAGGAAAGACTAAAAGAAAAACAAGTACATTACAAAATAAATAAGTAATAAATAAACTAAAAAAACTAAGGACTACTATGTCTAACACAACACTATGGAAAAGTAGAAATTGCTTGAATGTGCTTTCTATTTAAACAGAAAACCATGAAGTTTTTCTTACACAAATTTTGCTTTTGAGAATTTTCTCTGTGCAAAAATATTAAATCTGCAAATGTAGATGTGTTCACATGAAATGTTCAAAATTGACACATCCTAAATTTTAATTTTGAAACAATTCCATTACTTATTAATGTTTACTATATAAAAAGTCTTATGATTGGAATAATTTTTTGTTTACAAATAATTATATTAAAATATTAATACCTTAATATGGTCAATGACAAACAAAAGGACTTTGCAAGCAACAAAAGGAATTATATAATTAATTCAAACTTCTAAAACTGCTACTTAAATATTTAATACTATTTAAGTAGTTTACTATTACTACAAATGTTCCTTTCATCTTTTCCTCCATAATTTAATTTATTTGACTTAAGGACAAGTACACACAAGAAAAAAAAAAAATAGACTTTCCTTTAGAAAAGACCTAATCCTGAATGAATTAACTCTCTACAGGTCATGCTTTCTGTGGACCTGGAGAGTTATTCTCCCAGCTTCAACCTGCAAGTTCCACCCTTTCTGACTGAAGTCATTTTACATTTTCATTCTCCAGCAGTCCTAGTTACAAAATCATTTTTCCACTACCATTTTTTTCCACCAGAAAAAACAAGCTCACTCAGGAAAGCCACAATCAGAATAACATTTACATTCATAAGAAGAGCAGTATCTTAAACTGAAGAATATTTTAATGGTCTTGTTTGTCATTCCTTTTTTTTTTTTTTTTTAAGACTCATTTTTTAAAATCATTAGCCTCATTCTGTGTCACATCCCACTAAGAGTTTCAGTTATACAAACTACAGTAATTCTATACCCATTAACTATGCTGATCTGACTGTGTTCCAGGATTATTTATGTGATTGCAGATGTAAAGTTTAAGAACAACATGAAAAATGGCAACTACAATTTATATAGACTGTTTCCCAATTTTACAGCACTTGCTTATTCCTCCTGAATAAATAACCACATAAGAAAGGGGTTAAGGGGAGAAAACAGACTGAGGTTCTATAGACTAATACCCATGTAACTGGGAAAATATTTAGTCATTCTCTTTTTAAGCTTTATATATGTAGTAAGCTACTTGTAATTCAGAATATTTCATATACGCTCAGAAGCCCTTCAGGCTAAGATGGATATTTCATCTCTTTTTTTTTTTTTTTTTGAACATGAATGTGTATACATATACTGACAGACTTACATTATCAGTGAAAACAACTCCTAATTTCCACATCTGATACTTAACATCAACAGAGTTAAGCCTGTAAAAGTAAACAAATCACATTTCATATTAGAATAAAATAGGAAAATATGCAACACGAGTGCATATTACATACTACAGGAAGTGTATTGTCACAGAAAACAGAGGTCACAGTTTTATCAATTTCTCTCAAGCTGAAATACATCAGAACCTTGTTCTAATTCACACTTTTACTCTGGAACGGACTTGTCTGAAATAAAAGCAAAAAAATAAATGTGTAAGTTCTATTTTGGAGACATCAGACCTGAAGCTGGTCAATATCTACAGTGCAATCGCCTACGTATAACTCACGTGAACTTCAGATCAATGGAGAAAAATAGTGTTTTGAGAATTTGCACCCTGAAATACCAGTTCCTCACCATTGGTTATATCACATCTTGAGTGATACAACTAGATGGCTTTAATGACAGACAAAGTAAGGTGAAATTAATCTCTGAGCTTATGTCCTTTGTTTTTCCTACTGATATCAAGAATAAATGTAAATTGAAGAGGAATGTGCATTAAAACCTTATGCACAGTCAGGAATAACTCAGACCATGATAACTGGGTGATATTTACTGTCTGCTCAGGATTGTGTGGATGATATTTACAAACTACATACATTGAAGAGAAAAAAAAATATTGCAGCTTTTGTATAACAGATAATACTGTCTTCTAAGATACTACATTCTTAACAAGAAGGTTACTTGTTCCAGGAGCTTTTGAAAACCTTGGTTATTTAATCTTGTGACAAGGAAAATGAAGACCTTTTAACCTCTTTTATATTCTAGGCCAACTGTACCCATTCTTTATACACTTCACATTCACATCATTGCTTATCTTCTCACCAGGCTATGGAAACGTCATATCCTTCAGAATAAATCTATTTACATTTTTGTCTTCTTGAAAGGGGAAGAATTTCTCTACCGCATATGCATCCAACAGCAGCCCTGCTTATTATCCCCTAAATTACCACTGTGCAGAACTGGTTGCTGCAGATGCTTGAGACTCAGTTGCCTCTTCCACTGACACAGACTGTACTAATGACAGCAGAACCAAGAACAGCAGCTAGGGAGGCAAAGCAACTGAGACAATTTTGACTATGACACCTCTGATAAATAACTTTCATCTTTGTGTATTTCACATTATTCTCTCAAATACGCATGATCAAATACGATTGATCATATATAGCCATTCCTAAAAGAAAAGCCATATAGGAAGAAAATTCAAAGCCAAATGACAAACCTTGAGTTCTTGATTTAAACCTAAATAAATAAATAAATAAATAAATAAATAAATAAATAAATAAAACCACCATCACCACCAAACTCAACAAAAACAACAAACAAACAAACCAGAAGCAAATGCTTACACAGCAGATAAGGAGCTATCCTTCTTTGGTTTCTTCTTTTCTCGAGCATCACTAAAATCAAGAGCAGCTTTGTCCATTCCTAGTAACTCACTGATTCTGTCACGGCCATAAAACTCACCATATTTATCCATGACCTAAATTTAGGAGGAATAGTCATGAGAGTCAGTTGGGTAGGTTATTTAGTTTCAGAGACAAGAAGTTTAACATGCAAGATATTTTTCATCTGTTTGTTTCCATCTATCATACCCTTTTTTTCCTCCTTAATTTCAATCACTTTGATAGAGGCAAGAGGGCTCATCAAAGATATGATGCTCCTACTCATTTAATGAAAATAGGAAGAAAAAAGCAACTCAGCAGTAGCAGAATAACTAAATAAATATTGTGACTGAAAAAAAAAAAAAAAAGTTGAGCTCACACAAGCAAAAGATGTTTTAAATATCCTATCAACATTAAAAGATCTGATGAAAGTAAAATTTCTTGAAGGTAGTATTCAACCCTTTCTAGATAACAAAAAAAAAATACGTTTATTCTGTTTAGAAGATTTTTCAAAATAATTTAGACATGTTGATTGGGAATTTTGGATTTTTTTAAAAGGGGGAAGAATTTCATTTTGAAATAGTTATGAAAGATGTTCTCACTTATTAACTAGCACTATTGCATAATTTTTTGATTTTGTGATATATTATTCATTGCATTATTAACTAATATATAAAGAGTACGTAACAATCACAAGATCTTTAACAGAGAGATACAGCTAAAATGATTTTCATTGAATTCAAACCATCCCATATCTCTTTCTTACAAAACATGTTTCAATGAAACATTCCTGGAAGTGAACATTTATTTGCTCTCATTCCCACTGCTAATACAGCTAATCACTGTTATCTCTCTCTTCCCATTTTTAAGAGAAAATTCTCATCAACACCACCCAAAGAAATACAAAATCTGGGGCAACAAGATTATAACTGAATGACTCCGACAGATAAGAGATGGTATTTTACCAGCTTTCTCATAAGTAATGCTTTAAACCTTTGTTGATATTTTTGACAATTTTTAGACAAAAAAACATTGTCACATGCCTGAAAGCAGTGCTTCATGACTGTGGACCATTCAATAGCCTGGATTTAGGTGTGTGTGTATATACATAAATAAAACATTATTTGAAAACATTTGAAGGCACTTATCTCTGTCCAGAGCAGTTCCTCCAAGTATTAAACCTTCCACACAGTTTAAAATCACTGTCTTTTCCTTTTTAATAGGAACCTTCCATGAACCTTAACCTACTACACTGACAGAAGCAATACACACTTCTCCTTTCTTTCTTGAGTACTCTGTGCTAGCTACTGCCTCCTCTTTGTTTAGACAAATGGAAATATGTATGTAACAACTTCAATATGCAAAAAGTGGTTCAACAGCAAAGTAAATACAGAACTCCAAGTGTTTTTTAGACAGGTTGACCTAAAATTATTATGGAGCAGAATTGCTATTAGTATTAAAAAAAAAAAAAAAAAAAAAAGTGTTTCCAAAAGTGATTAAAGGTTGGTATTAAAGTGGTATGAAAGCAGTGTAAATCTGATCCTACAACATAAACACCCTCTTTTTCAATTGCAATTTTTTTTCAGATGTTCATAAGAAATAAACTTCATCAGCCTCTGGTTATGGGGACTATTCTTGAGAGATATTATTAGGTTATGCAACAAAAGCTTTACTGCACACCTACAAAGAAGCACAGAGAGACAACAGGAAGAGTTTAAACAAAACCTTATCCAGCTACTCCCAGGACCATCACAGGAGTCATCAGCCCATCTCCACAAGCCCAGAAGAGCACAGGCACAATGGCAGGCAGAAACCCATACTACAGACTTTCAAGGAATGGACACCCTGTCTGGTCCCAGACAGAGCTGTCCCAGAACAGCCTAACCCCAAACGTCCAGGAATGAAAACTGCCAAGTTGAGTCATTGGAAGAAGCTTTTCAGAACACCTTTCATACTAATAGATGTTGCTGCCTAGAGGTGTGGGATACATTACAGGATGCAAGGGAAAAGTATTTGGGGACTGCACAGGACTTATTGGATTTTATGGGGAAGAATCAGAAGTGGGAAAGGGGATGGATTTATGTGATTTGGGGAGGAATAGGTATGAGGAAACAGAGAGGTTAGGGGATAAAAAGGGGCAGTAGGAATTATTTAGTTTGCTAGTCAGTACAGTTTGGCTATGCATTGTGCCTAATCATCTCAATCTGTCCCATCATCTTATAAAATTAAATTATTTTCTAACTCTTTCCTGGGTGAAGGACTCCCTATTCTGTGTGCATGTGTATGTGTGTATGATGGTGTGAGTGCAGTAACTGGTTTCTAACCGTAGGTTAGGGAGAACAGTATGTCCATGGTGCAGAAGAATTGAATGTGTATGTGTGACTCTGTGGCCTCTAGCAAATGTCAATCCAGACTAGCTGGCAAGGAGTTGAAGCTGTCTGCAACCAAGGGGATGAGTGGGTCTCTAAGAGCCAGCTCTAGGTGCCAGAGCACAGAGGGGTAAGCTATGGGACATGGGGAATCATGACCAGCTGAATATGCACGTGTGAGAGTTCAAGTAAGTCTCTCTGTACCAGCAACTGGAGTGGGGCAGCACCCTCAGGGTCCAATGGTCACTGACTGGGGAGACTGCAATCCAGGAGCAGCTACTGGGCAGACTGAGTGAGCCCAGCTGATGGAACAATCCACATTGTACATAAGTTTACACTAGGGAACCTCTATCTTGCTTGGCAGACTCTCCACTTCTTCAGACTCCCCACTGCTTGGACCTGAGGCCATGGAACTATAGCAGCCTTGCTATAGCTCTCTCAGGCTGTCAGACTCAGCACAATATATTTCCTCTAACATATATAGGTACACGGACAAAAAAAAACCAACAACTTGTGTATGTTGTAATATACATACAAGTGCATATAATGTAATATACATCCAAGTGTACACATCTCCACAGAATTTCATGAATGTATTTGAAATTTCTGTTTTGTACAACAAGCTATATGTGGATCATGTAAAGAACAGCTATCCAAACTACACAAAGCATAAGTTGTTACATAAGGTAACAACACTCTGTATATCTTAAAATGGTAAATATGGAAATATACACTTCTTCAAATATAACTGATTCAGTGTGGACTACGCTCCTTTGAAACATGAAATAAGCATGCATTAAAATTTACTTCAATTTCATGCACAGTTTTAAAAATAAGCCTTACCTTTCTTTTCACAAATTTGTCCCAATAGTTGTTTGGAAAAGACCTGAAAAACATAGATGAAAAAAGAGATTACATTTTAGATTATCATGAAGAAGAGTACCTACTAAGATGTCATAAATATTATATAATGATTTGTTTCTAAGAGGCTCTCTGTTGCTGCTATCACCAGCTAGTCATTTAGGAAGTCATTGGAATGAAAGTTAACAACTGGCATTGAGCCTATCACATTCTCATGGCTGAGAAAGAGCAGCTGAGCTGATGTCTCCAGTGTTGTAAAGTATTTGGATTATATAGTCCCAAAAGTTAAGAAGATTGAAACTGATAACAAACATTAGCATTATACTTGACTGAAATATTTTGTATATCCTTCCTGGAAATATACTCCTCACAACTGTTTATTTCAGACAAACTGGACCATCAAATGCATAACTGTGGCATAATAATTCCTTGCAATGTTATAGAAACAGAGTAAGCGAAAACTCACTGTGTGTTGATTACAAGTCTATCCCATTGCCCTTTAATATCATCTTCTGAGGGCTGTTCAGTTATATACAGCCCATCAAATTCCAATTTCCTTGCTACTTCCTTTTCCCTCTTAAAAATAACCAGTGGAACCTGCAGTTGAAAAAAAAAAAAAAAATCAATATATTACAAATTAGTTAAAATGCTCTGAGATGTCTGAAAACCTGTAAGAAAAGATGGTAGTTCTGAAAAATTAAATGCAAAAACCGAACACATATGAAATAATACTTCAAAAAATTAAAGGACTTGAAAATGGCCCAAGACACTCTGTAGGCACAAAGACCACATTGTTCAGAATCGTTACTAGGACATACAGCATAATTGTACATTCTAGTTAGAGAACAAATGCAGTTGTGAAAAATCATGTGTGAAAGCACCATATAGAGTTCAAGAGGAGAAAAGCTATGAGGTAGGAGAAGAGGACATCTCAAAAGCCAGAAATCTAAACATTCACTGTGCATGCCAACCAGTGAAACAGGAAAATGTTATAGTATTTGTTGATCTACAGAGAAACTTAAGGTATAGACAAAAATCAAGCAATTAGTGCAACAGCATGATGATCATTTGCCTCAGCTACAAATGCAGATTGTTTTTTTTTGGCATAGAAAAAATATTATCCATTAAAAGAGGAACATAAAAATATCAAGGTCCATACAAAATCATAATTAAGACAAATAAGCAGCAACACTGACTCAGCAAAGGTCCATTTAATTTGATATCCTGTCTTGCTCTTTGAGTTTACTCAGGGAAGAGTATAAAAATGGGGGAAAGTGCATCCCAGATATACACCTCCTGGCTCCAGACATGTATGGCATTTGGTCTTCCAAAATCAGAAGCAACATTTTGCCTTTACAGGCAGCTTCTTTATTTCTTACCACCCCAACAGAGATCTTCTGTAAGATGCACCTTTAAGAAAGGCTCAAGTTCCTGTCCAAACACAATTATTTCAAAGTGCGTATGAAAATTGATATTGTCTAGAGTCACAACACAGAGTAGTGGTACTCTAAAGTACTGCATGCTTTTCAAATAAGCCTGCTGACAAGCTAGTAGTACAGACACTCATCCAGCTTCTTCTGGCCATACCCATTCACTGCTGACAGTCACAAGAAGTGATACAGGTTATTACACTATAACTGGCTGACACAGTAACTGTGGAAATACTGAACCTACAGTCCAATGCCAGACCAGGAAATTAGGCCCTGGCCTGTAACCTTCTGAATTCACAAATCACCTAACTCATGGTTTCTATGTAAGGTTATACTAACAGAACGGTGTTTCTTTACATGGTTCCTCAACCTGCTTAAGCAAAGTTGCTACAACTTGATTCCAATTTATACCAGTCAAAGGACAAAAATGTTCATAGCTAGAAGAAAAAACAATGTTCAGTTTTTCTTACTTTCAAACAGTAATACCCTATGATGCAGAAGAAGGAGATGACTGTGTGTAAGATGGCCAAAATCCGCAGTGTGGGCTCCATGTACCCACTGCTTTCTTCTAGGACATAATGAACTGCAATGACCCTCTGGCTGTCAGTCTCGAAGCTGTTCAACTTCATACTTTCTCCAGTAGACACCACAGGAACTTCCTTTTCTTCTGTCACAGCAGAGGTGGAGACCTGTTTAAATCACTTAAATCTTAATATTGCAGGTGTATTCCTTTGACAGGAGTTTTACACCACAAGTGAAAACAATCCTACCAATGACAACATAATCGTGATGAAATAACTTTGCAGAAAAATGTCCCCGGGGAATACCTCACACAGACCCTTTGCTACACCAATCTATGATAGTGTGGATTTTCTTTTACTCTCTTTCCATTGAAAATTTGGGCCATACATATCACCTTGAATTCAAGAAAGAGCATAGACCTTCTGGAAGAAGCCCAGTCAAGTCCTGACATTGCCATATGTAATTGCCCTTATCAGCAGGGCTCTTCCAGGAACTGATTCAAGTCTAGAAAAATCTACTGTTGCATTAACTATAGTAAAGGCCTTGACAAAGATGATAAGTGATATTCTAGCCAGTTTAAGATGATGTGACTTCCCCTTGCTGTACACATCGTCTCAGGGGAGCATGATGGCACAAAAAATATATATCTCAGCTGACGTGTATTAGCTTAAATTGCCAGTGAAGGCTGGGCTTGGCAGAGTCTCTGTACAGGAAAATGGAGCATCTGAGACGAAGGTACACCTTTGACTTTGCTGCATCTCTCACAACACAGAACTTTGGAAACAGCTATTTGGAAGTCCATTATTACTTCACAGAAACACATTAGTATCACTGTTAGATCTCTGAAGTGGCAGTCTGAAGAAAGCATTTAATCTGTTAGGCTAGGCATTTTAATCATAGCATAGCGTCCACAAAACCTGAATGTTTTTCAGAATGCAACTTAAGTAATATTGTGACAAGCTTACCTTATAGAAAAGCAGGATGAAGTTGATGGCAAAAGCAACAAACAATGCCAACATCCTCATGTTATAAAAGTTTCGAGCAAAATAGTTCTGAAAACAAAAATAAAATATAAATACTCCTTGCCTAATAATTACCATTCTTGAAATTAATTATTAAAATTTATTTTAGGAAATAAAGTAAACTATATTGCATAACTAATAAATTATCTGAAATATCATGAATGTTTAATCCCAATCTGAAAAAAAATATTTGCCCACACTTCACTACAGAACTTCCCATTATTTCAGGCAGATCATGTGATAAATAGAATATCAGACACACTATTTTTCTTTAGTGGCCTCAAAGTCAGAAGATAGGAAAACTCTGCCTTAAATATTTTTTTCATGTTTTCCTACTTCCTTCTGATTTCAAAACCTTCAAAAATAACAGTGAAAGCACAGGAAATCTCAAGAAAAATCTTAATCAAGTTAGGAAATTCTTACCCAAACCTTATATACTAAGTTTAAAAGTATCTTATTCTCTTCCTTATAATTCAGAAACTTTTCCAGCACCTATTTTCAATGTTTTGTTTTAAATCTTACATGGAAATTCCTCAATTTTCAGCCCTAAACATAGAAAACTACTTGTGAGTCAGTATATGAGACTATTAGAAGAAAAATAAATGAAGTTTGAACGGCTGCTACACGATACCCTATAAAATGACACAGAGTTCAAAAGAAAAACTTAAGCAACTAGTTCCTTTAGATTGACATTGCAGTTTTATACTTTTGCTATATTACTCATGTTAGATGTAGGCTGACCCTACACAATTATATCTACTAGATCTACAGCAGAAGCCTATATCTTTTTGCTTTAGATTTCATTCTAGCCTCTCAGAATATGTATGCCTATCTTAGGTAATAAAAGCTTGGATTTTAAATAGTTCTGCATCTAACTCAGAGATACCATATGTTACTGAAACACTCAGATACATTTCTACAATTTTAGCTAGTCTTATTTTCCACAGAACTTAAGAAATTTCTCAAATACGAACTTGCTATTTCATGAAAATCTTAATAAAATGTTTAGATAGAGGAACTTGACATTTCCCAAAGTGTCTGAGGAAAACAAAAAACCTACAAGCTCATAAGCTGCTCTAAAAATTCTGGACTCAATAAGTACTCACCTTCACATAAAAACACTAGGCTATTTTCCACTGATGGATAGGAATCTTTGAAGGTCTGAATTTTAGCCAATAATTGTGTTTCTTATTATGTTAATATCTTGTCTAATATATTATTTTTTTGTTGTTGTTGTTGTTTGCTTTTTTCCTCCACTAAAAAAATTCAATTGAACCTTTGCCTTTATGTCCTATTCATGGATGACTGTGGATTGAATGAGTCTTATTTATCTTTTTTATTTTGTTAGCATAATTTTATGGTACATATCCCTCCCAAAGCACAAACACACAGTGTAGAAAATAACTTACAAGAAGCTTTTGTTGATATGCAATTATTTTCTTCCAGAAAGCCGATTCCTGAACTTCCGGTTCTCCGTATCTATGAGTATGAAGCTGTCTTAATTTCTGTTTCCCTTTGTCTTCCTTGGCTTTCTCTTCTTTTTCTCCATCCTCTCCTCTTAGGATAGAAATGAAGCCAAAATAATAAGCCAAGTTAATAAAATTGAAAAAAGAATAATTAAACCACGCCCTACAAGAGGACATTGCAACTTTTCATGAGGCTGAAGTAGTCATAATTAATGAAGGGCACATGTATGAACAACAAGGGTAGATATCCATCTTCAACATAAAGCACTGGAAAGGGTGACAGTCTGGTTAAGTGTATTGATATTTGAACTTACCGATTTGTCAGCTTGAAGTGAGAATTGCTAACTGGTAGAAGCAGGTAACCAAGAATCTCCCAAACTTCATACCTGAAACTCTGCTTCATACTTGTGCAGCTAACACTGCCAGATGTCTGTAGAACTCTCTATATGTCTAAGGACTCCCCTCCAACCTCATGCACTTGAACTATCTGGTTCAGATATGCAGACTGCAGAACACTGGTTCTTCTTGTATTTACAAGCCAAGCCTTAAGTTTTACATTCTGCATTTCTGTCCAGATGAAGACAACAAAAGTAACCCCTCCAGGAGGAGCGAGAAATATGAAAGCTTGACAGCATTTCAATCTGTGATTATCACCATGCTGCTTAATTACAGAAAGTCATAGCTAGTCAGCTGCCTTCTCCAAGCAAAAAAATCGTAGGAACTGAGAATTATTTTGGAAGTTAATTTGACCTGACAGCCTGATAGATGAAAGGATCACAGAAGCCCATATGATGCCAAAACAGAGGGAGAGGCAACTTATTAGTTACATTATTAATTTATCTTTATCTATCTACAAACAGAATAACTGATATCCTAAGTTGCTTCATAGTAGAATATACTCAGCAAACTTTCACTTGAAAGTTTGTCTTACATTAGGAGTGGCTTCAGGGTAGTGCCAGGCACTTCCACTTTTCACAGAGAATACTGGTATCACTGCAAACCACAGACAAGCAGAGCAATCAACAGTGAAGTGACCTTCAAAAGTCAGCAAGACTCTCCTTCACAAAGTTGTACTGACTGCATTAGAAGTTTGCTGTACTGATTAGGAAGAAGAGTTTTTGTTACTTACTGGCAAGTGTTTGTCGTTGCAGGAGAGCAATACAGAGATAACTTGAGACTAAGGGATCCACTTGAAATTTTAACAGTGATATATCAGCCACCATAAAAAATAGGGATGGAGAGTTTTTTACTGGTTAAAGCCTAGTCCTATGTTTTGCTCTTTTATTCTGAGCTAATCTCATTAACATTTGATTTTACCATGTCTTAAAAAGACTAAAATTATTATTTATCAATGCTAATGATCCCCACAAAGACGTGAGAGGACTCAGTAATTCCTTAAAACTGTAACAGAATAATAAGGTTATACAAAATCTAAATAACTCAAAAAAGGTCATATCAAATGGGAAGGGCAAAAGAGTCAGTCTCTACCACTGATAGATAATTAGTCTCTGTAACACAAGTGCTCTTAAAATTTTTCCAAGAGCTTTTGTTCTCATTTTCATACTTGCCAAGAAAACCTTAAACAAACAGATGAAATTAAGCCCAACGAAAACAGACCAACAAAAGACTTGATTCTCAGAAAACGATGATTTTGCAGATTCAAGATGTTTTAAAAAGTATACTCAATTCCATCAAAATTTTCAATGAACTCTGGAACCATTGCAGCTATGCCTCTGTAAATAAACTGCCTCTTGGATAAACATATAAACTCCTAGGACTACCTTATGAAAATGTTGTTCAGTGACCTTTTAATACCTGTGGGGAAAGGCAGGAAGTTACATGATGAGTTCTGTAAATTCTAAAAGAAACTAAATTGACATTACAAAGGATGCAGCTGGAAGAGGGAAATTCATAAAATCTCTTAGCGATTTCATGGCATTTCCTTGCAAATGCCTACTGATAAATATATATATATATATACACATCTTAATAGTGGAATGTGAATGAAAACAAAATTAAAGGAAAAGAAGTATAATAAAGCTGATTTTCTAATGAAAAACTGATTTTCAGGATCACTGGTTAGAGTTATACATACTCTGCTTTTTCAGGTTCAGACTTTGTTTCCTCCTTCTCTTCCTTTTCATCTTCTTTCATTTGTTCCTACAGATAGTCAGATTAAGGGAAAAAAAAAGTGGCTAAATATTATTATGCAGAACAGAATTAGTTAAAATGATACACAGCCTGCAGAATATTACACTTTTCTTTTTTTTTTTTTTTTAAACTGTTGACGCTCTGAGAGAAGATGATGCTTCAATATTTATTTCTGGAGACATTTTAGCACTAAATTAGAAGGAAACCAAACTACTACTCTACACCTACTTAGAGAAGGCTGTGGGAATTGAAGTTTATGATATCAGAGAGGGTATGGTTTAGTGATTATATGTGATTCCCTAAAAACATGATACACACACACACACAAAAAAAAAAAAGCAAACATAGATGCAAGTTTTTTTCAAGACTATAGTTAGCATATGAAAAAGATAAACACAGAGCATAAGCACAGAAATAAAAGATACAGTTACCTGGATTTTTTCCTGCTCTTCAGGCATTGGAGCTAAGGAAGGAGTGCTCAGCAAATCGCTCAAACCAGCATTTGGATTATGAGGGATCAATTTATACTGTCCACCTTCCCGTTTCAAATCCAAACCAAATATATCTGACAGTAGATCACTCTCATCTGATAAAGTTCTCAAATCTGTCAAGTCTTCTGTAGGCAATGCAGTTTCTGTGGGCTTCCTCTCCCCCTCTTCTCCTTCCCCACGCACCTCATCCTGCGTGGGATCTGGCATATTAGCTAATAGTTCAGCCACCTTGATTTTCTTTGCTCCTTCTACTAGGCTTCCTCCAAGCAGCAAACTGCATATGATGCGAAAGAAGCCCCGGAAGACACTACAAGCAAAATGCAGTAAGCCCATCAAAATGCTCCAGTAGGAAGAAAACAAAGCCATAACCATGTCCTTCATGGTCATTTTCTTCACTTTTTTCATCTGTTTCTTCAGGCTTTTCATGCTAAGCATTTTCATAAGAGTCATTAAATTATACTTGAGAGCTACTAATGCTAACTTCATAGTTACAAGAGAGAAGAAACCCATTGCAGGATCCTGCTCCTCAGGCTTATCTTTCTCATTTTCCTCTTTATTAGCTGACCTTTCATTCAGATCTGACTCAGAAATCTGAGCAGCCAGTTGCATTTCAAAGATGGTATCCTCACAGAAATTAACAAAAAGCTCCATCTTTTCTTTCTCCCCACCTTCATTTACAACATCAAATATAAATTGCCTCTTTGACTCTTTTACCTGAGGTTTCTCCCACTGAGTCCGACTTGACTCACTTATTTCAAAATATACTCGTTCAATGCGCTTTGCACTGCCCATGATTTCTATGCGTCCAAGGAAAGGCTGAAAATAATTCAGCACACTCTCTGACAGTTCAAGAAAAGTTTGCAAGCGGGTATCATGGGGCATGTGTTCTGAGAGGTTGGTCAGGAGAACAGCAACATTGAAACCAATGTCTTTGGCAGGTTCATGGAACCGTTTCACAAACTCCTCATAGTCCAGAGTCTCATTCTCATCAGTTTCAGCACAAGATAGCAGAAACTCAGTTTCAGACTGAGTGTAATGTTTATGGCTTTCCATTGCTTTGTGGAAATCCCTTTTTGAAATTATGCCTTTACCATCTGGGTCATACTCTTTGAATGCATCAGAGGAAGTCAAATCCTTCAGTTTTAAGAACATATCAAAAAACTTCAGAATCATCTCCACATTGTTGGACGATTCCACAAGCATATCAACCATCTGCTTGCCAATAGTTCCATTCACAACATTACCTAGATGTGATGACATGAAATTAGAAATATTGATGGCAGCAAATATTTTGGCAATGTGTTTAATAATGACTAGTGAAATAATCAAACAGTAAGATTGACAAACTATTGGCTCACACAGTTATATGAGGAAAACAGCTATAAAATCAGGAATCTTTTACTAATAGCACTACCCTAAGACTTGGAAAAAGATGTAAGTGACTGAAATATTTGCCATTAAAGAAATAACTAACAAGCCACAGAGAGGCATGTCTTTTATTAAAGTGCTAAACATGAGGCAGCTTTCCAAGAGCAATACTATAAATTTTACTGTAGTGCAACACAAACAGAGCAGCGTCACATTGGTTAGGATGAATAGTTCAGTATGTCCCTGATGGAGCACTGCCTTCATATACTAGGAATTACTTTGCTTCTCAGTTACCTCAGGTGAGCAAAGCAGCAGAAATCCATGCTACATTGTAATCCAGGTTGCATTTGCTGCCCTCCCAGTTCTCTCAAGATAATAAATGTGACGCAATACATGTAGGAAGCATAAAAGAAAATCTTTGGATCATCTATGTTTGTGTATTTCTGGGTAGTCTACTATTGGTAGTCTATTGTTAGTCTGCCAATACAATACCAGAAATAAGATACATAAATAGCAGTATTTCTTGACAATGATCACATTCTCTGGGGAACCATAATTTCTGGTATTAGTTATAAGGAACCTTGAACTGAGGTAAATCAAAGCCTATTCTTCATGGCTAAGATCATTATAAAAATAAGTGCAGTATAGTAAAGCTATTAATAAAATGATAGAGGAATAGGCCATATTCACAGAAACAAAGTAAAACTTCTGTGCTTCTGTCACAGCTGGATTTTATACAATTCTGACATTCAGAAGTAACATAAATGGTATCAACTGGACTGTTTAAATCTTCCATGTAATTTAAGATCTCATATCTCATCTCACAACTGATACATAAAAATCAAAAACCTAAAGGAAAATGGAACATTAAACACAAAGGTGAAAATGTTGCTAAAGCAATTGTGAAAGAGAATTTCAAATTACACTTTACCTACCTTCCAGCATAGACAGCAACATGACAACCATATCCTTCTGAAGATCCATTAATTCTTTCAGTAATTCAATTTGACTGGAATCCTAAATAATGAACACAATATATATAATACCTATTGATTTATCTGACATTCATATATGTGCATGCAGATTTCACCCTGTAAAAATAAGACTTAGAATTTAAGAAGCTATTAGGGTCAAAACTGGTAACACAGCAATAAAACAATAATAAGGTATGTCTGGCTCACAGATGACGCCTCTGTAAAGTTTCATGTCAGCCAAAATAGTGTTGCTGTTAGTATAATCAAGTTCACAGCTATAAAGCCTTGTGAAAACAATAATGGCAGCAGCACATAGAAGACAAAGTGTAACATGATTCAAAGTGACTTTTTTTTTTTTTTTTTTTTTTTTGGTGGGGGGATGGAACTTTTGCTCTGGAAACTTCTGGTTTAAAACAAAGACCAAATACCAAACACTTAGCTTAGGCAAACCCCAGATATAGAAAGATGCCATATGACAACATATTACAACAGAAATCCATTAAGCCACACTCAACATCTTTGAAAAATGGTATTTGAACACAGTGCAATTAGTATATTCTTGCAATAAGAATAAATGAACAAAACAGCCCAAGTGAGTTCTGGAAGGCCCCAAGAGCTTGAGCTCCACACAAGAGAAAGACACCATCTCTATTTGACCATGTTTCTGTCATTACGCAGAACAGTGTAACTCCACTCACTACAATGAACTTTGTTGAGCAAAGCTTCTTGGCTCTCTCCAAAGTGGCAGGGTATCATTATTTTCTAGATGTAATAGTTAAAAGATTGTACGAAACCACGCTGCAAACAGTTGAGACTAGAATCTTGTCATTATTGTGAAAACAAATCTTGCCAATGATCACATCAGATTTCTTAATCAACAATTAACTTTATGTATTTGACTTCCTGTCTATAACTACTTGTATACTAGTTTCCACCTTGCTTTAGTGATTTAGGAAGAAAGCACAACAGTCACCACTGTGGCCTACCCAATCACTGAATGTTTTTTTCTATTCTGAAAATAACAAAGATGTTCCAAAACGACGATAGTATGTACATGGGCTTAGAAAGACACCTTAGGAAAAATTCATAGCATCCTTTGAAAAACCGCTTTCACTATTATGCTATCTACTGGAAAGTGACATCTATTTATCCGTAACAAATAAGAACCAGAATTGTAGCAGAAAAGTTCATAGACAGTAACTGACCTATTTCCACTGGTAAAGTCCCAAGGGTTGGTAGGAAAACCATTTGAGCAAGACTACCTCCATTTACGCAACACATTCAAAAATCCTTACATGGATACTTCGTATACATTATAACTAAATAAAAAATAAGATCTAAAAACTTCATAGCCTTCAGAGTTTTATTACTTAACAACAACTAAAATGTTTTCAAGATTATGACACTTCTCTGAGAATGTTAAATTATTTTTAAATACTCAGGATTACTTAAGACTTTCAATTAAGATGCGTAATATAAGGCTAACTGCATTCTTTTAAAAAGATAAAAAGTTGAAAAACACACTGCTTAAAGTTAGGATTCTTCCCATCTAATTTTAGCTCTGAAGAGCTGTCTGTGCTAGTCCTCTACACCATATTCTAAGCTTTGTTTTATTCTGTCAGCTGTCTCTTATTTTTCCTCATACCTCCACTATTAACTGTGGTAATTAGTTATTCAAACACCCTAACAAGACACTTTATCATTATTATAAGTTAGCAACTTTAAAAAGAAAAACAAAAACAAAAAGATACCTGGGACAGCTTCATCTGCATGTGGGCAAACACATGAAGGAAACCAACTACAGCATCCCATAGCCTGCTGTGTGCCAGACTTTGCTGATTCCCAGTACATGGCCCCTATTGATAAGGCAACAAGAGAAGAAAAATAGGTTTTATTTGAAAGAAACTCAACAAAAACAGAAAAAAAATATAGAGAAGCATAGTAGGGGGTCTGTCCTTTAAAAACTGCCATGAAAAGCTAAGTATACACAGAATTTTTATCTTACAACACCACTGACCATAAGCAATGCATATTTCTAATAGCCATTCTTCCCGTTGTAGCTGAGTTCCAATTCAGAACCATAAAAAGTACAGCTGTTTGCAACATTAAACTGCAAATGTTAGAGAGGTACAAAATCTTCAAGCTGATTCTTCCCTACTTAATACTATAACTCAGGAATTACTTAATAAAGGGTTGATGCAAAATTGGTATAAGTGATAAGAGACTAAGATTCCTGATTTCCTTTTTTCCCCAGTATATGTTGTAGAAAGCAGTGCTAAATAATATTATTCAAAAAAATTCCAACTTCCAAAAAGCAGGATTACAAAATATTTTGAAACTTTAGAGAACAGTAAATAAAATCATTACTAGCTAACAATACTATTTGTGACTTGCCAAACATGTTTACAAGCACATGTATGCTCATGACTATAAGCTGCCCCTGCTCATATTTACACAGTCCAATGCTATCACACATCATCCTCATGAAATAAAATACTATTTTCATAATACAAATTTCCAATTGAAGGAGAACAATATAGTCTAATGGGATGCTCTCTAACCTGATTATTATATGTGGAAGCAAATTGTAATATTGTTGATGGATTTAATGAGGAATTAATTAAGAATTAAATTATGCCCAGTTCTTAAAATAGCATGAAAGAACTGCTACATTGTTATTTTGACAGAATCGATCCCATCTGTAAATAGAATTAAGGTTTATTACTATTTCATGAGGAGTACTGCAATTTCCAAATTCATTGTGCAAATTAGTTATCAGTTTGGTATTAAAAGTCTTCTGGTCTTATTTTGCAAAAGCAGAATAACAATGATAAAAACGTTAAATTACGTTCAACACTCCCCTTTAGCAATCCTTAGTCGCACATTAAAAAATGCATTAAAAGAATACAACCAAACCTGAAGAAATTTGCTTTCAAAAAAAGAAGAAGCCTTGCTGTTTGTAGAAGACCACAAAGGCAATGCCAACAATTTTAAGATGGCAAAAGCCAAGCAGTTAGGAAATAACAAACTGAAGCTTTCTTGCACAACTTGCATTATGAAGCATATATAATATGAACAAGTTACTTTTTTCAATACATTTCCAGATTAGTCATTCAGTGAACTACTCTATTTTTTATTTTCTGCAAGCAACCCGAAGCTGCCTTAGAACACAGAACATTTGATTTCTTCATTAGTCTGTCATTAGTTTTCTTTGAATCCTGCCAGCATGTCTTCTCATTTATCACAGTCCACCCCAAGTACATCTCTACAGTTATCAAATGTAACGTGATTAAAACAAACTCAACCTACTATTCATACAACCAAAGGATGAGGGAGTAGTGCCAGCTATACAAAACTTCTTTTTCTACATAAATAAATGCACTAAAATAATTTTGAAGTATAAACGTATCTATATTATATCCCTATGTAGATTTTATCTACCTATACATTGTCTTTATTGCAAAGGTATTATTCATTTTCTTTCAAATCCATAAAATTACAAATAAACTAATTTACCTGGATATACTCTGTGAGAGTGTTGAAAACCTGTTTTGCAACCTGGATGGCTTTGGAAAAATTTCGTTGTCCTTGCTCATCAATGACGTCCTTCCCAGAATAATACCAATAGAAATCACTAATGGACTCCTAAAAACAGTTATGAGAAACACGAAGAGATTACGTAATCGAATTTTCTCTAACCAGTTCATATCGTCAAGATCAGAAAAATATTAGCTAGGAATATAGTTCTGGAAAGTATTTATTTTTATAAATGTTCTTAAACAAGCACAAAAATGTTTTAAACCCCATACAAGTTGTGAAGTATTACTTCAAGATGAAAATAGTATTTTCATCTCATGGGAATCAATAGAAACAATAGTAAACTGAAACAAACAAACAAACAAACAAACAAAAACACCTTAAAATCAAGATTAAAAAAAAAAAAGAGAGAGAGAGAGAGAGACAGAGAGAGCACTAGATCTGTTGGTATCTGCCATATCCTGCATTCTGAACAGGACTCAACTGTATGGCAATGCTGCATGCTGCTCATTAAAGTATCCCTCTTTATACTGTTTGCTTGACACTCAGTCAATAGCAGGAACAAATGTTGCTTTATGTGCGTGATTCCTCTTTCTGTCTTCCTCAAAGGAAAACTTTTTAAAGTTTCAACAAAGTAAGCTATGGAATAGAAATCACTGTATTGTCCCTACAATTTCTACAGAATGTGTAAGGATAAATAGCAACATTGGTAACAACAACAACTTAAAGAATACTGATTTTAATAGATTGGAATTCTTAGAAATCATACATACATGACTAAAAGGAAAAATTAACTAGATAAAGATTAGACTATTCTTATGCCTCACTGCATGCCATCACGTGGCTGACCAATGTTCAGACTGAATCAGAATATGGATGAAAAACATCTGGCTGAATCTCAAGCTGAACAATAGAAAACACTTTTCAGTCACAGGGTAATCTCAGTGAACTACTGGCTAGAGTTTTATGCACTGATGCTAAGCACTTCCTTAGCATCTATCTACTTTCTGCCTGTGCTGGTTAGTTAACAGACTTTATTGAATTTTTTGCATACAATGGTTGATATTAGCCTTTTACACTTTTGCCACCTTTAGGGCATAGGGCAGTGTAACAACACTTTAAGAACTGTAATCAGTAGAGAATTACAGACTCTTTTTTCAACAAAATGGATTACAATGAACAAAATAAATGTAATCACAAATACATGTGCTTGTCTGATAAAGCTGAACATTTTATGATAAAGATCAAGTTCAACCTTGCTGTAAACAGAACTTTTATGATAGGAAACCACTTATTCCTGAAGGATATACCAGAGAAATTAAGAAACTCAGAGTTTCCATATACAAGAGTCTAACTTATGATTAAAATAAACTAAAAGTATAATGGTAAATATTGCACGAATGAAAGTCATTATCATCATTGACTTTATTAGTACAGAAGTTAACCTACCTGAACTCTCAATAAGTAATCCACAGTGGAAATTATAATATTAACAGTTGTGTTGTTACCAGTCTGAGTTCTCAGGTAATTTTGAAAATCTAAAAATTAAAATAAAAGTTCGGTTTCATTTAAGTGCTAAAGAGTTACAAAGTGATTCCTGCAAATTAATTCCAAGAAAAGTATAGCTTAAAGAAATTGATTTTTTTTGTTGTTGTTTTACCTTTTTGTTTTTTCAAAAAACTGTCTTTAGCATGCTGTCTTTCAGCATTTTATTGCAGAGATCACATCAGTCCATCAGCAAACCAAAAGCACAAAATTTGATTATGTTTAATAACATATATTAATATTATGTTTAATAATATACATTTTCCTAAGTGACAGTGAAATCAAGTCTCCTAATTGTACAATTCCTGTTTACAAGAAATGTAAACAGGAATTGTTTATGTCCAACAGCTAATACAAATGATCATTTTTCTTTTTCTTCCTCTCAATAATTGAGTAGAAGTCATAAACCATGTACATTTTCCTATATAGTTTACCTTTCCTAGTCAGGTCAAGACTGATAACTCATCATTTTGGAAACCCATGCCTTTTCTACAAAGTTGCAACAGATTAAACAACCTGAGATTTTAATTACAAATAAATATTTTCCTAAATAATTACAAATAAATATTTTCCTTTCATGTCTAGCAGTAGTCTAGAAGGTACACTACCTTTCATAAAATTTTATGAATACTGCCAAACTTACAGCAATGAAGAGCTTTTATCTTTACAGTTATCTTTAAGTTACTGCCACCTTGACTTAGCTGGAAGCCTGCCCACAAACCTGAGTTATGTCCTTCGCAAAGCAGTTGAAGGAAGCGGAAGAGGTCACAGGTGAACTCATCATCCTGCATCACCTTTTCTCCTGTAGAAAGGCCAGATGGAAGCACAGATTATCACAGGATGCCAGCTAACACCCCACACCCCCTGCAGAAAATCTCTTTAATTTTAATTTTAAGAAAGAGAAAGGGAGAGAAAATTTATAGCCACCAATCTATCTGAAGCACATATGACTCATGCTTGGCAGAGAGTTATGTTATTTAAAACAATTCAATGATAAAACTTAAGTTTTGAGTTATAAATATGGCAGCATGAGCTTAGCAACATTTTAGAAGTAATCCAGAATTTACATTCTCATTTAACTTTGCTGGGCATGAATGCTGCATTACATACAAAGGTTAGGATTAGATTAATTTGGTTCTTATTCATCACAAAACAAGGTAATTATAAATACAGAAAATGAATTAATTGAACAGTAATGAAAATCATTCCTCAAATAAATTATTAGTTTTTAAAATACCCTAGTGAGAAAAAAAAAAAAAAAAAAAAAAAAAAAAAGGATATTTACAGCTATCTGCATTTTCAAGAATCTTTTAGGCTGATATTTTTGAGGATTTATCACCTGCTTACTGATGACACAAAATGTATGTTGGACTTTCATCTCCCTTGACAAAATAAAGGAATAAACTTATAATGAACTAGAACATATGCCAATGTGCTTTGCTGAATTAAGCCCTTAAGTTCATTTTTTTTTTTTGTGGACAGATAATACCCAAAAGTATGAAGCTTCAAATTATTTTCTTGATTCCTCATTTTAAAACACTATGCTAAAAAGCCCTCTATTAAAACACCACTTTTTCAATTATATCAAAACATACAGTTAACTTTGTACACTGAACTGCAAAGAGGACAAACAACCGTTCACAAAGGAAAAAAATCACAATTGGAAAAAAAAGGTAGAAGAACAGCTAACAAAATGACAATGGGAGAACAATATAGGTGTATAAAATAATTAAAGATCACATATTAAAAGCAAAGAAACTTCCATTTTAGGACTTCAGATAAATCTTTATAGAGTGCATATGGCAAAAAAAAATGGAAATCACAAAAACTTTCTTTGAGAATATACATCATTTGACTATGTGGCCAAGTGTTATTTGTAGACAACATAAGGATAGGACAGAAAAATGTATCAAGATCGCAGAATAATTTGAAAGATTTTTTTTTTTAATAGGAAGATATTTTAGACTGATATGTGAACTTCCAAATCCCATGTCTATAAAGACAGTATTTTCCAGTGGGTGAACAGAAGGAAACCAGAAGAGTGAGTAAAAATTTAATATATATATAAATTTTTTAAAAATAAATTTATATATGAAATTACATATAAATTTTTAAAAAATAAAATAAAAGCTTTAAAAAAGGTTATAGTCAATAACAATCACATTAAGAATTATTAGCATTGCTATATTGATCGATCATGAATTATAATGTATATTTATAAATTATTCTACTACAATTACATTATTACAGCTGGAAGTTTCAATATAGTTGTAGGACTTAGAAGCAAAAGCATTTTGAAAACCAGTACAAATATTTGAAAGTACATAATTGCACTCTCTCCTGTTACCATCAACAGGTAATGTTTGTTATTGAGAACACACATCACTCAAAAATATGCAAATACAACTTGTTGTAAAATAGGGACATTAATTCTAATTCCAAATGTGTACTTATCATAGAATCATAAAGGTTGGAAAAGAAGATCACCTCAGAAGATCATCTGGTCCAACCATCACCCTACTACCAACGTCATCCACTGAACCATGTCCCTAAGCACCACGTCCAACCTTTCCTTAAAAAGGAAAGGTCCCAGGAATGGTGATGCCACCACCGCCCTGGGCAACCCGTTCCAATGCCTGACTACTCTTTCTGAGAAGAAATGCCTCCTCATTTCCAACCTAAAAACCTCCCCTGGCACAACTTGAGGCCATTCCTTCTAGTCCTATCACTAGCTATCTGGAGAAGAAGCTGACCCCCAGCTCCCCACAACTTCCTTTCAGGTCTCCCCGAAGCCTCCTCTTCTCCACACTAAACAACCGCAGTGCCCTCAGGCGCTCCTTGTAGGACTTGAGTTCTAGACCCTTCACCAGCTTTGTAGCCCTTCTCTGGACATGCTCCAGGGCCTTGATGTCTTTCTTGTAGTGAGGGGCCCAAAGATGCACACAGTACTTGAGGTGCGGCCTCACCAGAGCTGAATACAGGGGGACAATCACCTGCTTGGTCCTGCTGGCTACGCTATTCCTGATACAAGCCAAGATGTCATTGGCTTTCTTGGCCACCTGGGCACACTGCCTGCTCAAGTTCAGGCAAGCATTGATTAGCACCCCCAGATCCTTTTCCTCTGCACAGCTTTCAAGGCCTGTAGCACTGCATGGGGTTGTTGTGGCCAAGGTGCTGTACCTGGCACTTAGCCATGTTGAACCTCATCCTACTGGCCTCTGCCCATTGACCTATACTGTCCAGGTCAGTCACTCTTATCATAGTGTCAAACAATATATAGTTCTTTCTCCAAGAATGAGCCAAATGCTATAAATTACATTCCCTGACATTTTTTTCTCTATCCCAGAAATAATACTATTTATATACTTTTTCATTCACGTAAGACTGAAAGCACCTTCAACTAATTACGAATGAAAAAGAAATGACTGTTTCTGACAGTACTGATTAATGTATACATACAATATATGCCCAAGAATACAATGGGACAGTATCAAGAGGTGCCTGTGCACTTAAAAGTATATTATTCAAAATGATATGCAGGTTCAGTCCTGCAAGATACTTTTGTATGTTGCTGGTCAAAGTCCAGAATATAGAATATCCTGCAGGATTAGATTATATTTTTCTAACAGTAACCGAACTCTTGGCATGCTTAAAGTTACACTTGGTGTCATGCTTTGTTGATTGAAGTGAAAAATTATTTTCTGAAAAAAAAAAAAAGCATTACAGAAAGCCAACTATTGTGTGGAGCCTGTACCTTCACACATGCAATGCATATAGTTGGACTGCTTAGATGGCAATGCTTTTAAATCACAACTCACAGAGAAAATTTGTGAGGTACTACAGCTTGCAAAATCAGGCCCATAAAGGACCCAACCATGTATTTCTTGCATATCAAGTTATCACTGAATAAAAGCCATTTTTATAGACTACAGCATAAGTTATAGTTTTGTATTTTTAAACCTCTCTTTTTCTTGCCATCATATCAATTAACGTTTCTCAGAACAACAAGGAAAACAATTCTCAAGTTAAAATGATTACACAGATTAGTCTATGATGAAGTCTTATCTTCTGGCTTTTAGTACACCCACTGGAATTTTAAAATGTAATAAAGTCCTATTTTAATATTGGAAGGGTTTGGGAGGGTCTTTTATTAAGCTCTGCTACTGAGAAATCACAAAACGAATGCAAGTTATTGGACAATTCTGCAAAAATCAAATAGTGTTCAGTATACCATCTCACATAAGTGGAAAGAGCTAATCATTTTGAAAATAATATATATATATAAACTAAATAATAAACAAACAAAACAGAAAAACAAAACACACACACACACAAAATTATTTCAAACATCTTGGCCATACTAAGATTTAAAATAATGCTGGTTATTAATTTCTACAGTTAACCAAAATCTGACAAAAAACAATGTTGTTATTGTCAGGAATTTTATTTTTCAGATATTACTTACTGACTACAACGGGCGTCCTTTTGGAAACTATAGAACTGAAGTGCAGATCCATTTCTTTCTATAAAATCTAAAACCTTTGCTTCTGTGCATACAAATTCATGCCAGTACAAACAAACATTTATCTAGATAATGTACTCATAAGTATGCACACTGTATACAATATGTCTTAGGTTGTCATGACACCATGCTTTTTGGCTTCTGTTGATATGATGTATATTTTGACCTATATTTGCTTAGACATATGTTGTAATAGTTAAAATGCTGCCATTGCTCATGCTGTATGGAAATGGTATGGCTACACACATGAAGGATTTATGTGTGTAGTTTTTTTGCAAAACTGATAGCTTGTGTTTGTGATGTATAGGAGAAACAGAAGTCTTGTAGAGCAAATGAAAATAAGATTGAATGAAAAATGAAATATATATCTTTTTCCTTGAAAGTGCATGTGTCCGAGTTTAATAATTCTCTCTTTTTTGTTGATTGTTTGTGTTTATTTATCCTTAACATCCCTAACGGAAAATATCTGAAATCTATTTCTACTTAGAAATACTTGTCTGACACTACATATCAGAGATGTATACATACATTCATGATTCATTCATGATTCATTCATGAAGAGGGCTCCTTTTTGATGGCAGCTAAGCAAAAGGCAAATAACTCCCATTGTAAAACAAGTGAATTTATTCTTATTACAAGACCCTGGCAATACTTGGTTGCATTCTGCATACTGCATGCCTTTCACTTCTCAAGAATCTGATTCAATTAAGAAAAGCACTTGTTTTCTCACTAAGTGATGCTTAACCACCTCTCCGAATTCAAGCTGCTTAAGTGCCCTCTATAAATGCAAACACTGATTCAAATACAGTTATATAAAGGAGTAAAACACCATTACATTGTAGGCTACAGTGGATTATATTGAACTTAGAAAACTGTCTCAAGTGTGACTATGTTAGTGAAGGACAAGGCATATTTATTGATTTCATATTATTTATGGCTGAAAATAGCCCTGATGTATACACTCATTCTACCTATTTATTACAAAGCATGTACACCACTCCCAGGCAATTAAATAACATGTACTTTTAAGAACTACCATCAGATAAGATTTCATTCTAAAATTAAATTTTAATAAAGTAAGCCTTCTGAGAGCTTATGGAGAGACAAAATAATGAAATAACATTAAAAAATTAAAAATAAAAACAGAGCTTTACTAATAAAAAATCATTTACTTATAGTATTACTGGGTAAACCAGTAACTTCCTGCTGGTGTATGAAAAAAACTAGCTGAAAACTAACTACTGATGTTCAACTGTGGAGAAATAAATCAAACAAATAAACAAATCCCCACACTCTGGCTTAAAAAATAGGTTTAAATGTTCAAATTATATTATTTCTACATGTGTGACCATGCTGTAATTTGCAACACAAGATAGAACAAGTGGGGTGTTTAGTTAAATTTGGCAGCACCCATCTAAAAGATTATAACCTAGACATTCCCCAGCTTGTACTTAAAAGTCCAAAACGTTTTTTAAATCATCATTCTCAGTATGATTTCTTGAATCTTTTAACATTGCACAATTAGTGTTAAATGATGAGTTTAATTCAAAACAAAAAGTGAAGTTTAAATTCCTAAGCTCCATTTGATTACATAAAATAACAACCCTATTGAGGAAAGATGTATATCTTGCCGGTGTTAATTATGACTTCACTAAAGAAAATGGAATCTTTGCCATCAGTTAGTACTATGGTAGTGAGCTACCACTTACTGCTTAAATGTCTTTTCCCTGTCTGAAACCTGGACTCTGAAGGAAGAAATCAATGAGCCCAGTTCCATAAGTGACAAAGTAGCACATGACAAAGACTGTCAACTAAGGGGCAAAAAAAAGATGTACTCTCTTGAAATTTCTATTCCCATGTTATTATTTCAAAGATGTCTCTCAAATGCAGTATCAGTTAAATGCAACTGAGTTTTTTTTTTTCTTATAGTGATTCAGGTTAAAATTGGGAGTCTAAAAATAGTTTAAAATTTCAGAATTTTATAGTCCAATACACTAACATTAAGGCTGTTGAAGACATAGTTTTCCAAGAGCAGCAAGAACTGTAAGGTCAATACAAATCCAATCAATGTGAAAGACTTTAACATTAAGTTCACAGAGAAATGTTCTCTTCAAACAAACAAATGAACAAACAAATACATAATGAAACAAACAATACAAATGAACAAACAAATAAATAAATAAAAACACAGTAAAGTAAAAGCATTTCCAGAAAATGGAACTGGAAGTCAGAATGAATGAGAACTTTGATGCAAAATCTTCCTAATTTTATCAGCTGGTTTTTTGTTCACTTGAAAACTTGGTCACCTTTCCACATAATACAAGCTATAAATTAGGGATAATTATGTCTTTTATAGAGAGTTATCTAGTTTAGTTATTTTACAAGTTCTTCAGATTAAAAACTTGCAGAAATACTTTTCATTACAATACTTAAAAGATTTGAAGGATTGGGGAAGGATGTTTTGGGGAAGGATGTTTTTCTTGAATTATAGCTGAGCTTCAGGGATCTATCCTCATTCTTCTTTTCCTATCCGCAAAATTAGCCTGATGTATTTAACTACATTTCACTGAAAACAGCATTTACTGCAAGCTTTCTCATAATGATATCGAAGGAAGAGAGTTTCAAACTGTAAGTAATATTCACGCTAGTAGGTTCATCGTGATTGTGAAATAAATATGGAAGAAAAAAATGGAAGAAAAATAATTCCATCTCAAAATGCACAAGGTTCCTTATGAAGTCTTTTGTGAATTCTTAAAAGAAGAAAAATTTCAAAGTATCAGTCTGCCTAGCACTGATATAAACTCTGCCTAGCAAAGATAAGATTATCTAAGCATAAACTTCTCACATGACATGATAAATAAAGCAAATCTTTTAAAAGAGAAAAACACTGCACTTTCAAGATTATTTTGACCCAAAGTGAAATAGGTATGGGTGTTAAATGAAAATCATCACAAGATAATAAGCATCTCTATGTGTCTTTTGTTTTTAACCTTTTTTTTTTTTTTTTTTTTTTAAGGAAACAGAACAATCAAAACAGAATACATACAGAAGAAACAACATTGAGTACATCACAAAAACAAGAAAGAAACAAGTTTGCAAAAGAACCATCATTGTTTTTACCAGTGGGGGTTCCAGGGTTTGGAAAGGGAAGGTAGTACCAGTCAGAGGAATATCAGGAAAAGGAGCTTAAAATGTGGACAGCACAAAGAAACAGTTGGAATAGAGCAATAAATCTCAAATCCGTCTTGACTCAGTTGCAGGGCCTTCTGCCTGTTGCCAAGGTTAACGTGGGACCAGAAACAACCTTTATTGTATAGCACTGCCTTTGATGAAAAGTTGACTTTATTCCCACAAGTGTCATCTTTTCTTCAACTTTGGCAAGAATAGTTTCAGACTTACAGGTAGTAAACTCAGTTACAGTTATTTATTAATATGCTTCTGCATTGAATTTGGATGACATGAGAAACAGGTCACAGTGCACATTTTATTTCCATTGTGCCATTTGCTCAGGAATCAATAAAATGATCCTCATAGAGAAGTAATTAATTACTCTTAGAGTAAGTATGTTCCCCCCCAAAAAAGGAACGGGGAAAAAAAAAAAAAAAGTTCCATATCTATCATTACTGCTTCCTTGGAAGTATTTTACATATTCATAGGTTATTCATAGGATTGCAAACAGACATACAATATCATGTATCCCATAAAATCTAGGATACCTGAAAACTGTTCACTACAGGAGTTTCCAAAAAGACACACTGGCTGGGCTTTCATAATGCTATCAGGACTTAATACCAGTGGCTATCCAACTCTTATGTAAACTACTTTTCAATTAATTGAAAAAGGTGTGCTTCATAATATAAAAATTATTATTATTATTATTGAAGGTAGTATAATATCAAGAAAAAAGTAACACTAACAAGAAAAAGTACAACCTTTTTTTGGTTTGGCTTTGTTTTGTTCTGTTTTCTTGAATTTCCAATAACTGGATATTAATCTATAAAAAAGTGCTGTTAGTAAATATTATCCCTTTGCATCAAGAAATATTTGACACAGTATGATTACCGTATCTTGATATTGCTGCTGCTTGTCTGTAACAAAGAGAACTAAAACACATGATCAAACGGTAGAATTCTGTTAATCTACTAAATGAAAATTTCCACTGAGAAAACAAACAAAAATCCAGATCCCCCACCAATCCACCTCAACATTTGGCTAATGAAAAGCCACCTGCTTTGTTTTTAAGTGTTTCTGCAGAATGGTATACACATTTTGTATTTTAAATTTTCAGTTCTCACAGTGATAACAACATCTCATGGAATTGCTCCAGCAAAACTTTCCTTACTGGATTTTAGAGTACTGTAGAGGTATTAGAGTATTAGAGTACCTTAGTACCTCAAGTAGCTTTCAGAGCAAGGAAAAGCTACCTGTAAACGTTGATTCCTATAAATCAGAGAAGCACCACACTTTCTGGTATAAACTCCCAGCCACATTAGATAAACCTAGCCAGTGGAAAGTTCTCTCCTCACTAACCACCCTCAAATCCTCACTGGATCCACCACTGATTTCCTGTGTTTGCACAAAACAATGCAGCAATAAAGCCACATTCAATGCACAACATAAATACTACAGGAAGACTATAGCACAAAAGTTTATGTATGTATAGATAAACTTTTTTTTTTTTTTTTTTTAAACATTCATCCATCGCAAATACTGGGCTTACTAAAATAAAAAGAAAGAAAAAAAAGGAAACAAAAAATGAAAAAAAAGTTGTAAAAAGCTTGCTGCTCTTACATCTAGTGTGCCAGTTACTGTGCAAATCCTGAGAAAAGGACGAAGAACAATGTGGGGAGAGTTGACACAAAAACCAAAAAGTTTGGAATACACAATTACAATAATAATAGTAAAGAGCCAGTAGTTTAACAGTCTTACAATAACAAAAAATCTAATGGTGTTCAGGAGCTGTACAGTGCTGACACAAAGCTAACAGCAGGAAAAATAAAGAAAAGGCAGTTGTTTTTAATAATTACCACGCTCATGAGTGATGACTGAGGAAAGGAGGACATTTAGTTCAAAGAAAAGGAAACAGGAAAAAAAAAGGAAAAAAAAAGTTGAGATTTTTTTTTTAGCAAACATAAAATATACTTAGTTTTGGGTTTGGCAAAATTAGTTCTATACTAATAGAGAAAGATCAAATAAACAGCAAAACAAAAAAATCCCTCAAATGAGGAAGCATAAAAATACTATAACACCAGTAGAGTTAATTATGCAGTGTTCAAAGAATTATTTATACCTGCATTCAAGATCTGGCTTTTCTAAAAATACAGGCAGCTGATTAAAAGAAAAATGAACCTGTGTCTTGACAGTCCATCTTAAAATTCAGTATTATAAATAGATTTAAATATTTAGTAATAGAGATATTGTCCAAAAGAGCAAAACATTGTGCAGGGTAATTTTCAGTAAAACATCAAAGTAACGGCAAAAATCTTATATACCAGATAATTTTATCCATGTTCAAACCACAATCATGTGACCAAAATTTATCCACATGGGTTCACTTTATTTTGTTTACTCACATAAATCTAGTAGGATTAGATTTATAATTTAAACTGTGGGAGCACTTTTAGAGAAACAGAATATATTATCAGACTGGAAGTAATCCAGTCAAATTTAATAGTTCGTGGTTTTGATTTGAGACAAGCAGTTGAATAATCAAGAAATATGCCACATAAAAGAGCTACAGGCACAACAGCCAATGGGATACACAGTGTTGCAGGTATGAATTATGAGTGCCAAAATGCAATGATGATTACGCAGTCAAGCTTTTTTACCTTGATTTTAAGATAAAAACATGTTAAAAGATTAGGGCACTGTAGGATTTAAACATAAAAATATACCATAAAAAATATTGAAGATAAGTGGAGAAAATGTGCTTTGGTAGCTCAGTCAGTCACATAAGAATGAACCTAACAGTTCCAGACAATCACAGGAAGGGAGTCGCAGAACTTACTGTCAGACAGAAGAAAGAAACTGACAGTGAACTGACAACACAAAATGTAGAAAGCTAAATTGGCTCAAAGTCAAAAATGAAGTTATTATTTTTTTTTTTTAATATTTCCCCACAGACAAACAGAAAAAGATTATTTCTAAGCAGAAGACTTTTTGTTTGTTTGTTTGTTTGTTTTCCAGACAGCAGATACAGGTCTTTTGACCTCTAATATTTAACTTATTGCTTAACTAAATTGTCTGGTTTTCATTCTAGCCAAAACAGTTTAAGAAATCAGGTGGGAACTTTTAATTTTTTTAATTTTATGCTGAAATTGGCTGGGGACTTCTAAAATCTTTTACTTGCATAAACACTGCTGTTTGTAACTAGAATCTGCTTCCAATTTTGCATGTAATATGGTCTTCACTTCTCCAGAATGTTGGGTAAGACTCCTCTGAGACATTTCTGAAACTCAACACATGCTAGTGATTTACTACTGACAAGCATGGGCTTTGGTCAGCCAGTTAGTTTCAGCCTCTATATATATATTTAAAGGTTTCTTTCAGATTTGCTTCTACAAAATGTAGAAAAGTTCACAGAACATTTCTGTTAAATTGATATTACCTGATCCCTCTTCAGTCACCATGCCAAGGCCTTCTGCTTTGTTCTGACGTTCGAATGCATTTAGGTCAAGAACACTGTAATGGGAAATATTGTATATGTGCAGTGATTAATGAAAAATGTGTAATATTTCAATTTATGAAAAACAGACAAAGATTTGTGATTTCATTTAAGTATATAATCATATTAGTGTCAAGAAGATACATTTTAGTGGCTTAATATACCTGCCTGCTACAAGATTAGAAAATTCAGTGCTATGGGCTTAACCTGCTTTTGCCCTGCAAATGACAATAGAATTTAGCTCTTTACGATTGATCAAAAAAAGTGAAGGTACATGTTTATGATATAAATACTAATTTTCTGGGTTGTAAAGAAGCCACATGATTGACTGCTTTCATATTATAGTCAAGTTTATCCCAAGCAGCAAGGTCCATAAGGAACCTATGTCACTATTAGTTCCCTTCAGTGTCCCTCTCCCTCCATGTTCTGAAAAACTGAAGATGCCAAAGGGACATTCGTGCTGAATTACCTAGATATAAGCAACATGTACCCTTACAGATTTCTATTTGTGAATCTGCATAGTTCTGCCTTTCATTGGTTAGCATGTCAGCTTGCCATAGATAACTTTTGTTCATAAGCAAGGAAGTTTACAAAAGTCATATGAATGTTGAGTAACTCCAACCTAACTGATTTTAAAGTGAAACTTGGCCAAAGTCAGTGTTATGAAGAAAGGATATAGCATAGTACCACTGACATAACAGAAGGCTGAGCCTTTAGTCTCATGTTTTATGTTCATTAATACATTATTTAACTATATGGTTTACTCAGTGTATTTCATGAGTTTACATATGATCAACTGTCATATGATACATATGATAAACTGTCAAGAAGCATGAATGAACAAACAAGTCACAGTACCTACTCAGTTTATTAAAAGACAGTTTTCCACTGCACTCTGAAATACTATACTTCTAATAAAGTTGGGTTTTCCCAAAATATTTATGACTACTTAACATTGATCATTAACCTGCTCTCTGCATGATTACAGGATACCTCCAGAGTTACAAATTCAGTCCTGAAGAATCTGGAATTGTTTTCTGGCATATCTCAGAGTAGACATGAATGCCATAAACATTTCCAATAACCAAGGTAGATTGGTTATATGGAAATTTGCATTCCATAAGCATCACCTTGTCCTCTATCCAACCCAAACTCTAGCAAATTGCAGTGCCCTGGTGCTGTTTGCAAAAGATACATAGCAGTTTTCCAAAGCTCTTTCCAAAAGTATATATCCTGCACAAGAAAAACCTAAATACGAAATAATGAATTTTGACAGTTATTTTCTTACCTACAGGACTGCATAAGACCAGCAAGACTCTGAAAGAAACCCACATCTTTCTTATCCTTGAGGTAGTCAAGCATTTTCTGCAGTAAACACAGATTATATACTCAGAGAATTAATCTTCATAGCATGCGTTACTCTAATTTACTTAATGCTAAATGGATACTAGATTACTAGTGATGTTGGTGTTGTGAAATATCTCTAATATTTACAGGTTTCATAATAAAGCGTTGCTGAGAAAAATCCAGTTTTTTTTTTAAAAAAAAAAAAGAAAAGAATATTTAAAGCTCATGCCTTGACAAAACATCAAGTTCATGTCCTTGACAGAAAAGGACATCTATTTTGGATAATCCTTCCTAAAACATGGAAAAGATAATAACTAAAGTCAACACAGTCAGCAGAATTTAGTGCCTAATATAAATATGATTTTGCCAATACTAGGCCACAAATTTCTATTGACTACTATTTCAGCACCAGACTGGACTTGACATGGCCTCAGCTTGTGACAGGTTATTTTAGCTACAATAGCATGTTAGTAGTCAGGGGAGTATTTTTTTAAAATTTGTTTTAGCTGTAGGGTAGTGTGCATTACCTATCTGATAATATATTACAATAACAAGAAGTTATTCAGTGGAGTGAACTCTGAGGAATGTCTTGTTTAATGAAGATACATGATGATACTTTTTCATATGTCCCTCATATGAAAAAAAAAAATCACAGTGGTCAAAGATCAATCTGTGATCAATCTCAGGTGGACTGCTACAATAATTCACTTTGAGAATGATGAAGAATTCTTTTTGAAAAAAAAAAAAAAAAGAATGGGAAAAATAGGTAATAGGTAACCTTCAAAAAGAAAAAAGTACAAAAGCAGACAATGTATCATCATAACCCTAAGTAGACTTAAGATGATAGAAGAGGAACCCCCACTATCATCAACGGCATACTGATTGCAGCATAGAACTCCAAATGATGATGAATTTTCAAAACCACTTCTGTACATCTTCCTCTCCCCCCACTACTCATCCCAAGGAAGACTGAGGGGTTCATCTGAGGCCCCAAAGAAAAATTGGAAAGGTAAGCAAAACATCAGAGAAAAGGGACATAAATGAGGCAACTGTAAAACCAACTGTAAAACAGGAATTCTAACTAAATTATTGATGCTTTTATGTTACTAATATGTAACTTAGACTACTAGTATTAGTATTATTGTAACCTGGCTAGTAATTGATTCTTGTATTCCTCTTAGAGTTGACTGACAAATCATTAAAAAAATACATAAATTGTTGCATTACAAATTCAGATTAAATAACTGTCTACAAATATAATATTTTTCATTAGTCATTTAATATCATGACACCACAAAGAACTGTTCAAGTAGATACTTTCCTGAACAATTTGTGGTCTTTCAGGTCAATTCCTGGAAACATAGCCTCTGAAAAGAATATTATTTTCAGCTGCACTCAAATGCTTCAGTGGTTGCTTAACAGAGGACCTTACCCATTTCCAGTTGTCTGTATTCCATCAAACCACCCTACAGCAATGTAGTAATGGCAGCTCTGAAACCTTTCATTTCAGGAATTTTCTACTAGTACAAAATGCTGAATGTAGTCTGTACGAAGCATTTCCCTTCAACAGTACAGAATGTTATCAGAATACCAGAATTGTACTCTGTTCACCACAATTAGTTACTGTTGATTTGCAAATCAAGTTTAAGTTCTCTGCTTTTATCACCAAAACTGCCTATGGCATAAACCAAGGACTTATGTTGTGTAAAAATTTCTTGATGAAAACTGGGGCCAGCAGTTTTGCTCTACTGGCTACAGGACAATGCCAATCTCCTCAGAAATTATTTCCTCTCACAGAATAGGAGTTAACAACTTAACATACAGTTTCTCCTTTCCAGCTGAGGTGCAAAATATTTCTTTTAGCCTTGTGTTCTGTAGATGTGTACAGATAAAAAGTATATCCCTAGCAAACATGGTATTTTGTGAACTGTTTTCTTCTGCAGATTAAATTGAGTATAAATAGCACTTGACAAATAATCTTATTACATAATTATATAATTACAATAATAAGGACCATGGTATAAAGTTCTATAGTAACTAGAATGGGTAAAAAATAGATGAGTACTTTACCTGTTGAACAGTAGAATTTCCTCCATTTAAGATGGCAATCCCTAGCTTTAGGGTAGCTGCAACCATTGGCCCCATCTCACCTTAAAATTATTAAAATAATACTTTTAGATCATACTTTAACATAAGAATGTTCTATTAACTTATCCGTGCAATCACTTAAATGGAAATTTATCAGGAGAGACCTTCCTGTTTCTCACATAAAACATACTATTTTTCTTTCATGGTATCTAGCTTGAGTTAATATCTTTGTGAGTGCCTGCAGACATGGTGTAACTAATGTATACACAGCACACAAAAGGTAAGACAGGAAGGAATAACTGATCATAATACAAACACTGTTTCATTCATAAGATCATCTAACTCTGGATTTAAGGCTGAGTGCACTATTTTAAGTTAGCCTGCAAGTGTAGCTATTTCTTCTGCATGCCAGTCTAGACAATTCTCTCCTATTTCATATCAAAATAACAATCTAAAGCATTTAGCTACAGTATCTGAAGTTGGCTAACAGGAAACTTTTTAAATGCTTCTTTAGAAATAAAGCATAGAAGAGACAATGGAAGCAGCAAATTTTAGAGGAAGATGTCATCTAAGGGACAAAGCATCATTTAAAGTTCTTACACTTTATTATTACTCTGAATGAGCTGCAGATAATTTTTGAAACTTTGCATGCATTTTGAAAGCAAGCCTTACTGTCAAACATCTGTAGATTTTGCACAATAAGAATTGCAATCATTTCAAAGATAAACAGAAATAAGTTTTAGCTTGTAATCTACACAACAGGTTATTACCTTTACTAGCACTTATTGTCTGAAGAACCATCTCAGCAGCACCCCGGTCATGCAGTCTGGCTTGCTGATACAGAAGTTTTTGCTTTTCCATTTCTTTTTCCTGAACAAAAATTCCAGTCATTTAAAATGAGGACTTCAGTTACTATCAATTCTCCAAAGGTTTTTGGTTTTCTCTTAGTATATGGGCTCTATGGCAACATCGTGGACCAATTTAATACAGACAATGCTACTGAACAGATATTTAACATGTTCAAGTAATATTCTTCCCTTCATATTTTTCTTTAATGTGCTTTTAGTAGTTTATCTGAAAAGAGTTATTTCAATTGTAAATTATTATGTTAGTTTAAAGTCTATGTTCATTATATATATACTGCATATATCAAACTTGCACTTTTGTGCAACAGTTCACACTCTTAATCATCTTCTATAGTGTGACCATAACTTCATACTGCTCAGTATGTGGCTCTTGAGTTGCAAGTTGTTGCTGAATACCAGACTAACAGAAGCATCTCTCAATTTTTTCAAAACTCCTTATTACAATACAATACAAATTTCCCACCCTACTGAAAGAATATTTGATAGAATGCACTGTGCTTTTATATTTTGCATTCTCTAGCGGCAACAAACAATACTGCATGGCACTGCTTGAGCAATGGTGAAGTTTATTTTTTATAATTTAAACTACTACTGAAAAAATAAAGAAGAGCATAAAGAACAAACATAAAGGCACAGTTAATTCCAGATATGTTTGAACTTTCACAAAATTAATCCAAGTTTGCTGGAGAATTGAGGATGACTAAGCAGTATAAGTTGAAAAATGGAAGTTGCATAGAGCCCTATGACAGTGAATCCATCAGATGGTGTGGTAAAAAGCTTACTCAAAAGGAACATGACACAATCAGTATCATGTCCATAAACACAACGCCCAAAACATGTATGACCTAAAAGCAGGAACAGCTGCAGCAGAAGTAGCCAGAATGACAGCTTTGCTGCCATAAACTTTCCATCCAAATTACAGAAAAAAGACATTGGAAGATGGAAGAGGTTTAAAAAATGAAGGCTTGCTAAATAGAGGGTATGAATAATAAAGAGAAAATAAAGAAGAGGGAAAAAAGAGAAAAAGAGAAATGTGTGTTCAAATGAATGAAAAAGAAACCTTTAACTGAAAAGCAAACCAACACAGACATTTATGCTGTTACCAGAGAGTTCTCGCCGAGGCTGGCAAATTTGTTTCTTAAATCTTTGATAATATCGTGCTGCGGAAACAAAATTCATCAGGGTTTTTTTTTTCACACTATTAGCTCTCCTGTGGTTAAATTGTATCTTTCTTTTTTCCTTAAATAATGTGACAAATCTAGATGGAGGCATAAAAAAGGAAAAAAAAAAAAAAATGGCAGCTTTGCTTTATATTTAGCCATGCTGAGGTTTGAAAGTTTTGCCTTCATGTTTAAACCTCTTCCTGGGAGTTCAACAAAAACAAAACAGACACACACACGTATGCGCGCACACACACACACACACACCACCAGAAAGTTGTGACATCACAGGTTTCATATACCTACAACAAAATATTTTCATTTGCTTCAGATGCCACTGAAAGTTGATCATTGTTTATCATTTAAAACTATTTCCTACCAATAGTTACTTTTTTGTTTTAGACCCAACAATCTTTCAAGTTGTCTTCACTGTAAGATCTATTATTCACAAGCCTACCAAGAACTATACTAATTTAATTATACAACATTTTTTGATAAGTTCTTAAGAATGCTTATAGCAAGGATGTAACTGCATAATCTACAGACTAACAAAGTAAGTATGCACAATTCTGGTAATGGTACTACAGAAGAACAGAAGAACATTGGTGTTGCCAATGGCTTGAAGTCAGAAGAGTGACATTTCCCGTGAGAAATCTGTCTAGGTAACTAGCAGCAACATAGACCAAAATAAAACAAAAACTCACATACATTTCTTCTGAAAGCAATCATTCCTTTGGTGATAACTCCCAAAGAGCATGTTGCTTTCTTCAGCTTGACAATGTTTCCTCTCTGTTGCTTTCTCTATGCAACCTTAATACATAAAAGCATTAGTCTGGCTTGGAAAGCAGAACAGTATGAATCCTGCTACATGGCAGTACCAATGCTTGTTTAGTGGATCACCCATAACAGAGAAAGTATAATAAAGTAATAGAGCTGCTAGCTGGTCAAGGTATCCGTATTTCTGTTAAGGTGTGCTTACTGCTAATGGTTACCTGTGATAACAGGTTGGTTTTCTGCACTTCATTGTACTCACCAGTTAATGTCAAGAAACCATGTCAAAATAATTATTCAGTGGCTTGAATTTTGAGTCATTCACAAAACTATCACAACAGGAGGTAAAAAATGTTTCATATGAACTGAAACATTTTAAGTAATTCAGCATAAATAAATAAATAAATAAATAAATAAATAAATAAATCCAAATCTATTGTTTCTTCAGTGCTTTTCATTTACATGGGGAAAAGCTGACCACTTAGAAATGTATGTACAAGTATTCCGACATTACAGATTTTCTCCAGCAAGCTGCTATGATGAAAATTTTTCATCATTCTCTGAAAGCAGAAACTCGAGTATATACAAATATTTATATATATATATATATATATATAAAATAACAAACAGCCATAGACCAAAAACAGAAGTTTGGCAAAAGCAAAGGAATTTTTTAAAGTACAGATGATTAAAAATATGAATAAGGTAATAGGAAAATGTAGAATTTACTAAATTATTAGCAAACAAAATAATTATAGTTAATCTTAAAAGTGAATTTTATAATAAGTGTTCTTTGACATTCTAAAGCTATTTCTCTGTTACCTGCTCTGCTTTCTTCTCCTATGGATTCTTCCATAGTTAAGGAATACTGATGTGCCTCAATACCAGACATCTATAAACTTTCTATCATTTGATAACACTACCAAAATAAAATTAAATAGAAATGTTTGAAAGTGCTGTCTAAGCATCATCACTAAAAATGATAAAAAGGTTCATGAATTAGCTACTACATTCTTAGATACATGCAGTGAGTGACAGTCTGTAAGCAGTTTCTGAAGTTCCTCAAAACTACATCTATTTTGAATGTGATAATATTTCACAAGACTTCAGAACGCTGGTAGACTTCCTGTAGTATTTATTAAACATTACTAAATAAACATATGCTTGTATCTTATCTTAACTCAATTACTTCATAAATTCAAAAATACTCCTTCCATTCATCTTCATCACTGTTGGTGCTAAGCAAATAATATCAAAAATAAAATGTAGGTAAGTAAAACATGCCAAAAGGGTTGTTTTAATTTGATGGGCTGTAATTAACAAACATCTTTCTTGGGTATTAGCATGTATGTTTTGTAATGAGGTGAGATAAGAGGAATGGAAATAATATTCATCTAACTGGTACTTGGGGAAAAAAAGATAACTGAAGAGGAAAAAAAGCATCTTATTCAAATCTTTAACAAATTGCAGACAAGAAAGCAAAAAGCTATACTAGGCTTCACAGTATAACAGCTGAAAAGATGAAAAGACGTAAGAATGATACCAATTATTCATAAACATTATTTCTTGTATTCACACTAATATCCAGAGAAAGAAGTATTAGTGTTCTGATGACTCTCCCCAGTAATAATTGCTTGGGAGAGAAAAAGATTGCTATATCATTAGATTTTATGACATAACTATCTTATTCCATATCTATAGTCAGCACAATAATCCACGTGGTCACAAGGATCGTTTTTATCAACATCATAGTTCACATTTCCCAACTTTTGAACAATCTATATCCAAAACTTCAGTGTTACATTAGAAGTGTATTTTTTTTATTGGATACATGGTTATAAAAAAAAATAAATTAAAAAAAATGAAATAGAGAGAGAGGAAACAACCAACCAACCTGAAAATATACCATACTAAACAAAACACTACTCTGCGTTAAAATAGCATTAAATCTGAGCTACAAATGCACAGTAATAAAGATAATAAAGATATCCTGAAAGCAAATCTTCACTGTACATTTCATTTTGGTTAAAATGTCTCCATTTCAGCTTGCAGCAATATCTTTACTGATGTCACCATGTTTACACTGTCATTCAATTATATCTTTTTCTCTTGCAATCTACTTACAGTTTTTGTTTCATACATTACTGACACCATATTCTTGCCATACTGATATGGAGATCACTAAACCTATTCACACCTATTCAAGTAGATAGGAATTGACAATGTTATGAATCTATAAAAGGAAAAATATTGTATTTAGGGATTTTCAAATCTGTGTTCTCAGTTTCCATTTTTTTCTATGTTAACGTAGGGCATAACTAAGAAACTATACATTCATTTTAAACCGTGTCACCCTTTCTTTGTTTAAAGTTGCACAACAAAGTTGACATATTTGGAATAGGTGAAATAGATGTTTAACTCTCTCTCTGATTTCTTTTAATAAAAATTAATAGAACACTTAGAAGATTCTACTATGACTTCAATTGAGTTCACTAGCTGGAGCAGAATAACTTATATAGAACAATGATTTGGCAAGATCATTATTTAATTACTGCATCAAAAATAATCAAAGAATCTGAAGAACCTCGAAGTCAGAAATGATCACTTAATCACTCTAATGTATTTGTTCTTCAAAGCACATCACTCATTTACCCCAGGACTGCAAAAGGCCCTCATGGATGTCAACGAGTTCTGTTGTGCTACAGCAGTGAGGCAATAAGTGTCAGAAGGAGTAGAAAGGCAGGGCAGATAAATGCCAGGGAGTGCTCTTGAAACACGCTATGCTAAATGCAGCTGAAACAATGCAGTGGGTAGAGATGCTGATAAAAACAGAAGATGGAAAGCAGCCAGAGGACATGATGAAAGATCTTAACAAATAGCCTTAACTAATCATTTATCGGTTTGCCCCCAAACTGAAACCCTGAGAAAGTCATGGGTATATTACCCACTTCGCAGAAAAGAGATTCCCTTGAAGACTTTTGCAATATACTCCCTGTAATAAATTGGAGGTGATGTTATTCATATACCCCCAAACAGGCCAGAAACTGAGAAATAGCCAACCTTATAACAAAGAATGTATTAATTGCTCTGACCCAAATTCAGTGATCCTATAAATGAGATTGTGGAGAATCCAAACAATGCAAACAAGTAGGAGCAAATGACAAAGAAGGGTTTCCTGTCTAGTGGTAGTCACCATAAATTCTCTAACTGGATGAAAGAAAATCTTTTCTGCATAGAATCTCTGAGGAAATCAAACAAACAAACACAATTGATGGGAATGGTAGGTGTTGAGGAGGGAACGCAGCAAGAGAACAAGAGAAAGAAGGTCCTGAATTAACAAATAGCACAATGTCAACAACATAATCACCTAAGAACCTCCTTTTATCCTTTTACAGCAACATGCAAAATTTGATCATATCTTACTTAACCATACATCTGTGCTTTTGTAGTAGATGTACAAATAACTTATCCTGTAGTTGTGGACAGTGTAACCACAACTTAGGTAACTAGGTAACATTGTGTGTAAATCTGTTTGTGTTTTGAAGTGTAAGGCAGAAAAGCCATTCACCCTTGCTATAGTAATTCCCTTGTCTGCCCCCTGGAGAAGGAAAACCATCTGGAGAGCATTCCTTCAACGATCTGAACCCAGTGGTGACTGGCAGCAGGCCTCAGCCAGGGTGCAAAACGTGTTCAGGACATGCGTTAAAAAACCTCTTGTCCCCCAGCTGAAGGAAAGAGTTTAAAAATACTCTGAATTTCAAGGTTTTATTTGAACTTTCTAAGGACACCACTCAGTAAGGCAATACATAAACAGCTCAGAGAGCAGAGGTGCCCAAATACTACCACAAGATTAACAGAAAAGAAGGCATTAGACACATGCTGACATCTTCATCAGTGGAAAGGCTATGGACAGATCTTCTAAATCACCCTGCAAGGTCTCTACTTATATTTTTAAAAAACTTCATTCTAACTTTCATGTCCAAAGAAAAATTCTAAATGGATTTCTATTTAACCACTGCATAATTGTCTATTGGACAACAGTGTTGGAAGCATTTTCAGATATCAATTTCACCCATAATTTTGATATTAACAAACACCGTTTGGATGTACTAACTCAATTGCTATTAAATGCTACTAAATGTTTTAAACAGTAGCAACTACCTGTGCTATCAAATATTACTGGACAAAATTTTGTACTTCTGATTTTATCTATTTCACCTACGTGGTACCACACTCTCATAACTCTGAACACTGGCTTTAAGAGACCTGCAATAACTAGCATCAAAAATTTAAGTGAAATTATGGGCAATCACAGAATGAATATTTTCATTTTGTACCTTTCCTATGTATCTTTTTGTACCTTACCTATAAAGAAAGTCTCTAACAAAAAGCCAAACTAAAGATTCATTTGAGGTGTTCCAACCACCAGTTACAAAAGAAAAATAGCTTTGTTAGACATCAGCAAGTTTCAGCATAATGGCTCCTTTACCTATTAAGAAAATCAGTAAAGAAACAATTCTCCACCAGAGAAACATAATAATTCAAAGCAAATACTAGCAGTCAAACGCAGACAGACACATGGTAATGTGCAGACAGCTTTACTGGGGGTTTATACTGTGACCTCCCTACTGTCCACATAGTGAACCTGAAACAGATTATTCATGCAAAAATGAGATTACACTGCATGAAGCATTAACATGAAAACTGCAGATAAAAAGCACTCATCATTGTTATCACATTCTAAGCTTGCCCAAAGGTCTCAATTGATCCGATTGTGAAAGGATTCAGGGCTTCAAACATCACATATTCTTAAAGCCTAGAGGAGCCATAGAGTTTTATTCCCATTCAGAGTGAACAGTCAGTCTTTTTACATGCATACAGAGCATGAAATAAAAGAATTGCCTTCATCATTGTACTTCGAGATAAACAGTCAGAACACACAAAAGCACACACACACCTGGTGTATGCAGTCTCACATCTTTACAACTCTTTCCTGTCATGCACAAAGGAAGCAATGATTATTGTTGTCTTTTACTCTTTGAACACACTTCTCAGTCAGCAAAACAGAGTAATTTTTATGGAGCATATAGCGGTTAGTACACGGTAACCAGCTAGGCAGAGTGATAGACAAGCAGCATTTGAATAGCTCATGGGAAGAAACAAAGAAGAGAATATACTATTAGCTTGATTACATACTTGATTTGGGGGTTTTATAGAATGTATTTTGTGTTTGTGGTAATTACACCTGTTAAGCAATTGTTTGCAAATCTGCGCGAGTGCACTCATCTTCCAGGATAATGCTTGGTGGGGTAAGAACTGGTCAAACTTTTGAAGGAGTAAGAGTGAAGCTGATCCTGAAGTACATCATCTCCTGCAGTTGTATGGGAATCTCTTTCTTTCATAAGTTGGATGCTAATAAGTGCCAGAAAACCCAAAACTAAAACCATCTTGATCTTTTCAATAGAGATGCCTATAGTTGTTCCCCATATTGCCATATACACCGAACTTTGAAACTACTGCCTGGAGTCTGACCATTAGCTAAATCTGTGCATTTCCAGTCTCAAGCAATTTCATTTCTACTGAGTCTGGCTTCCATTAGCCACAGCAAAAACAAATACATTTAAGCACCTCAGAACCAAAAATGGAACCCCACACTCCACATATCTCAAAACATCAACCTTGCAGCACTATCAGCAAGCAGGCTGAGTCAACAATGGGAACCAAGACTTCTACTTCCATGAAATCAGCAGGTAGGTTGATGCTCAAGCTATGGACACCTTTCAGAAATGGAAGGTGAGACTTTCAGAAATGGAAGGTGAGACTTTCACAGTGACACAAGAAAGACTGTAAAAAAAAATTTAAGTCTTCAATAATTAACACTGTGAAACTTTGCAGCAATAGCCACTGTTTGTTTGTTTTTTTTTTTTTTTAGAGAAAGCATGGAATAACTAGGAATCACTTCAGGTGTTGAGTAGCTATGGAGTTTTGGTCAAGTACTATGACAGTGAAGGCTAATATCTGAGACCACTCCAAAGGATATGAAATATAGATAAACTACAATATAATTGATGCTACCACTGTGACAACTACTGGAACAATTCTGCTAGTGTATCAGAAATGCATGCATGTCTGCTAAGACGTAGAAAAAAAATCCCTTTAAAGACACCTGTATTAGTTAAATCATTAAATTTAAATTATAAACAGAAAGAAGATAACTTATGCACAAAAAGCAAGAATAGTAGAATAATATGAAAAAGCCAAATGACATTCAGTTTTCCCCCAAATGGCAATGCATTTATGTATGAAATTCCATATAAATAATTCTTGGAGCCTTTAGTAAGAGTCTGTGTACAAGAAGAATTTGTTAGAGAGATGTAATGCTGGAACTAAAACATTAGAAATGTTTTCAAGACCCTTTAGATGAACTTATCCAAGACGTTGGGCCTGAAAGTCACAAAAATAGACCCAGACAAATACACACACATTTTTTTTGTTTGTTTTACCTTGCTGCGTTGGGATCCTGTGACCTTAAGGAAGGGCAAGGACAAGAAGCGAAATAGGAATAAGAAAAAGAAGTCCATTTTTTTTTTTCTGCAGGTAAGTGACTGACCAAATACATACACAGAATTGTCTTTTGAACAGTTAATACATTATTTGAACAGAAGTTTCATAGCTACAGAAAAAATAATAATGTATAATAATGTATTAATGTGTAATACAAATGAGTAAAATCTCTCAAAAAATATGGTAGAATGCAGAACAAGAAACCCATTATAATTTAGGTAAGGAGCATTAATAAAAATAAAACTAAAATAAAACTAAAACTAAACAATGAGCACTGAAATTTGGATTCAAACTTAGATATTTATCATGAAACAGAATTTTAAATATTGGGTATGTTAGTTGTAATTCAACTGGACTAGAACTTCTGAAGGACTGAAAAGAATTTGGTATTTTTTCTAATTTCTGTATAAGAAATTTCCAAATAAGAAATATATACTTGAACAACTCAGTGCTATCTCACACAGCACCTAGAAAATAGACAGAACATCTGATATGTACAAAACAATGGGAGTAATATTAAGCCTACCTCAAACCACTGCTCTAAAATCATAGCAGCACAGATATTTTTATATCAAATAAATCAGTATCTTTATATATATTAAAAAAAAATAATACAAGCACACATTTCATGTTTCTGTGCTTTAGTAAATATACTAAAAATAAGTATTAATTGATTTGCAAATATAAGACAGTTTTTAATGTCAGGACTACATATCATCCTTAAAATTTTAACAAGCTAATTCCCTCACTGTCCCTCAGAATGACAAATTTCATGTGATTTTCATGTTATTGATGGAAAAAGAGAGACAGATCCCAGAGAAAATGCATAACAAGGACTTGGATCTCTTACTCTTGCAAACCAATGCATGCATTTGTGTTTCCTTATGTAGAGACAATCACTAAAAAGTCAACATTTAATGAACAATAAATACAGCTTTCCTATTCTCAATGCAATACAAAGCTTGGGAGTGTTGATAAACAGAAGCTAACCTTTTATTAAGAAGTACTAATATATATGTGAACATAAAAATTCTGAATAAATTGCTAGTACTGAATGTGAATGGCTACTGCAAAAAAAGCAGTACAATTTCAGTATTTTAACCATGCAAATTAAAGCAGGACTTTACAAGATACAGCCTGTTATTATCAGGCTTCCAAAATAAAATGTTACGCATGACATTTCTCTTCACCAACTAAAAAGTTAAAATCCATCAGATAAACATATAGGATATGTTAAAGTATTGTAAATATAGTCTTATATTAGGTGACACAACTGTTTTTGTTTTACTGTGAATCTGATGACTCATATTTGACAATTCAGCTTCTGACATGCAGTTCACTGGCATAATAAGCTGCAGTAAGCCATGAACCAAGAAACATAAATGTCAGTTAGAAGCTATGAAAAATGTCTAATATGACAAGAAAAAAAAAAGACAAACAAAAAACAAAAGTAAAATCTTACTTCAAAACTCTTCACTTCTTCTTCACCATCATCATCTTCTTCATCATGGCAACTCTGATACCATGCAAAAAAGAAAACATTTACTAATAAGCTCAGAGGAGGCTTTACAGAATTTCTCTTGATCTTCATTATTAACATTAATAAAAACAGAAAAGATGTAAAAGATCTTTTACATTTTAAAAATTACCTTTGCCATAATGTCAGCATAAGCCATATAAAGAAAATCTTCCTCCAATTTGCTGGGTAATTCAGAGAGGAAAGGGAAAAGATAGAAGATTAGAGCAATACAAGTAGAATTTGAGCTCCAAAATATTTTTAAGCATCTTAAAAAACTTTTAAAGGATTTCTTCACTTATAATTAATTACAAAAATATTTTTTAAAATGAGGACTAGATTAACTAATACAGACTGAAAAGCAAAGCCAACTACAAACACAGTACCCACAAATAAAAAAATAAAAAATAAAAAAGGTTCCATTGAAGATAGCAAAGTTAATTTTTTTTCCTAGAAATGTGTTTTTAAAATTAGAATATCAATATGAATAGGGAACACAGAAGATAGAGACATAGTAAGTCCTGAACACAGCCAGGAATATAGCATTCAGGACTGTGACAAAGTGCATAGGCACGTCCTTGTGCCTCTAGAAAACTCATTAAATCTCATTATCAGTCATGTTAAAATCTCTTCACATACTACCACAGGCTAGAGAAGGTCCAGTGTAACTCAAACTCGCCATGTGTACATATGCACAGGTTCTAGCCTAGCCTACGCAATCTGACTTAAACAGAGACATGGATATCTTCAAATACAGAAGTAATCTGAAAATCTGTATACACTCTGAAGTCTTTCACACTATCCCTACCATTTTTCAGTTAAGGCTGTTCGACTGAATAGCAGAATAAGTTGATGTAAGGGATCAACTCTTTTAAGGTTTTCATCTTCTTCTGGTGGTTCCTCTCCAGGTTTCTTTAGGGGAAAAAAAAATGAAATAAAGATTATTTTCTTTAAAAAAAAAAAAAAAGTACATTATATTATCTACTATGAAAAATGTTTTACTCTGTGCAATTTATTAAACTTTAAATACTCGCATACATAATTCTTGACCTGGACAACCAGGAGGAAACAAATTCCAAGCAAAGTAAGTGATCCTGACTGAGTTTAAACCACACCATGAAGACTTACAAAGATGATGCAAAGCTTTGGATCTCCTCTTCTCAACCCTCTTTTCTAAATTCTGAAAAGAACTTGTCTTCTGCTCTTGTCATTCTGAATGAGTGGTAACCAGAAGCCATCCTTTGCTATTAGGTAGCAAAAACAATAGCCTCTTTCTCTCTCTGTTAACAAGCCTTATCAGCTACAAATTAAAACCCGTTGTCCCGAGTACTATGCCAGGTATAATGTTGCCTGAGGAACATAACATTCCAAGGAGCATTATCCAAACTTGAAGCTCACCAATAGCTTCAGCCAGAATGAGCCATGTCTACCAACAACAGCAATGGAGAATTTTAGAATATCAATATCAATAATTTACAAAGATATATCAATAACTTATATATACACATGAATAGGGTGTGTTTTGTGTTTTTTTTTTTCATGTGGCTATTTTGCTTTCAGGTTTAGACAGCTGTAGTTGGTTCACTGCAAAAAGAAAATGTACTCAAATAACATGATGCCAATCACTGAAGCAATGTTTTGAAAATAATCTATACAAAATCTGTCCTCTGAATTTTTGTCTTTTGCCAAAAGACATTTCAGATTATGAGTTTTTCATACTAGCTGTTCAAAAATTTCCTTCATCAAGACAGACTTTTCTACAAAGCATCTTGTAACTCACAGAAAACTTGTTGCATAAATTATGCACACTCTTCCTTCTCATTTTCACCTAGCAGTATACGCTGAAATACAGATGAAAAGAATTGCATGCATTGTTAAAACTGCAGAAGTAGTAATAATAATAATAATAATCATAATAATATAATGCCAGCTGTTAATATGTTATCAATAAGAAAGTGTTGGCCACATGACAGGTGTAAGGAGAATGGAGTTCTTTGACAAGAAAAAAGTGTTGTGCTAGCACCAAAAATGTTACTGTGTGAATGTTCTTTGTGTACTACATTGCATACATGGCCTGTGAAGTCCACTTTTTCAACTCAGCTGTACCAAACATGACTGGTTGCAGCTGAGAATTCCTTCTACTTGTACTCATGTCTGCTTCACAAGCTAGTCTACTTCTACAATTAGAAGTGAAGATAGTTATGCTGGCTATGCAAGGTTCACTTCACATTTTTCAATATATGACAATATTTTCAATATAAATACCAAGATCTGAACAAGGCAAATTATAACTGTAATCTTACTGCTGGAAGGGAGGGAGAGGGGAAGCCTCCCCTGCTCTTCATTTCAATCTCATTGAAGATGTTGATCTTTCTCTTTAATTAAATGACAGCATTCTATAGTTGGTAATGTCATTATCCAACATATGTTACCAAAACTGATGAATCAAAAGGGCAGAAGTTGTATTAATGTTGCATAGAAGCTATTTGTTTCCAGAGATTTAATTCAAACTAAATGGAGGATCAAACTCACCAGTGACTGAGTTTGACTGAGTTATGTAGAACTCATTATTAAAGCATAACATGAACACTAAACCAAAATTATTTTCTGGCATTTCTGGGAAAATAAGCATTCTTAATTTTTATTGTTTTGAGATATTTGCCCTATAGTTAGTCAAAGATAAAATATTTTTAAGGGAATTTAACATAAGAAGATAAAAAAAAAAATGGAGTTTTGGTTGTCATTTCTAAATGTTGAAGATCTAAAAGAGTTACTTTTAATATGAACTAATTATTAAATATCCATCATATTTCCATAAATTACATTCAGTAATGGCTACCAACAAGCTAATAATTTTTTTTTTTTATGTAAGCTCGAATGTTTATAAAATATATTTAATTGAAAAAGCACTTTTAATTTGGCCTATGACTTTAATGTCAAACTCTAAAAACCTACCTTCATTAGAGGCTTGATCAGTTGAATTAGAATTAATAAGCAAAATTAAAAGTGTATACTTCTCTCATTTAATGTAAAGAAGTTAAAGAGGTAGCGTCACTTTTGTATAAAAGCCTTATGGATTCAAGAAGCAAACCTGCTTTGGCCCAGTCCTATGCTTAAGAGGATGTAAGCACTCATATCCTAAATCCCAGCAAATGCCCCACCATGGGCCTGGATCTGGCAAAGTCAGGAAGGAGAGAGTTTTCACTGAATTTCTTCCTTTAAACTATTTTCACTTAGCAGAAAAGAGAGTTCAAAATTCTCAGTTCCAAAAAAGTACATACTAAGCCATAGGACATCGTAGTTTACTCACTACAGAGAGTTCATGGATATGAAATCTTGGCTATAGTCTCTGAGCACTGTTTTTTTACAGTATTCTACTCAATATCTGAACAGTTCAGAAATGCCAGGCAATGCTTGAAGCACAATCCAAGGCTTTTCCTTTCTAGTCTTCCAGATGAGATCTGTCACCACAGCCTGGGCTATGATTCTGTCTTGGTTGGCCAATAAATCTTTAATTCCTTATTATACCTTGGTACAGTTTCTCTAAGAGGGTCAGAGAACCTTCACCAGCAACACAACCACATATTTCAACACAACAGTCTGAACATACTCCACAGAGATAAGGAAACATAACCTTAATGTTTCACCCTCCAGAGGAGTGCTATATAGCGGTAAGAATTTAATAGAAATCAATTTAAAAGACAGAGTTTTGATCAGTCTTCTGAATGAAAGGTTTAATACATCTTCAGGAGAGGGCTGGAGACAAACTTATCTGTATACTTGTGGAATTAGTGTATGTGATGTGAATGCCTGTGGTCCCTTATTAGAGGAAGATATAGCAGCCAATGCAGTTTGTTTCTGTCTTCTCTAAAATAGTTTTTCACAAGAAGTTCTATATAAACTTGGAAATGATGCAGTTTCATGGAGAAAATATGGAGAGAACCCTTTATGTCAAAGTGCAATCAAATGGCTGTGCTGGGTTCTTCATATATACTTTCACAATACATACACACACAAAGAGCTGTGCTGCTCCACATTCCATATACATACACACACACTCAACTGCTAAAATGTAAATATTTTGGCAATGAACATGCATTATTTAAGCATTTGAAATGTGCTGGGACATACTAAAATACCAGTTTAAAAGGTTGTACAAAAAGCATTTGTGTACAAGTCTCTTGCTTTTTTATAACACAGACCACAATCAGGTTGTCACAAGAAATGAATTCCGCATGTGTGCAGGCAAAAAATGAATTTCCATAGTCTGTCTGTGTTGAAATTATTGCTACTGATATTTCTTTTGTTATTTTGATCCTTGTTTTCAAAAGGGTTCACAACTTGGGCAGTTGGTTTTACACACAAACTTTATACAATTAAAAGCAAATTAACAATCGTTGGTTTTGTTTTTTGTTTGTTTATTTTTTCTAATAACAATATTCTATTTAGCTTTCTTTCCCTGTTGTAGAGAGCTGGCCCTCCTCCCTATAAAAAGTCTGTCTTGGTCCTCCCAGGAAGGGAAACATTTCCTAGTACAAACATTTTCTGACCTAGTTCTTGCTGAATCCTCATGAAAGCCACCTTTCTGAGAGATGATTATAAAGGTTGAGGACACAAGCCTTATGTGAAAATCACTCCAAGGACTTAAAGCTTAAGACATGGGTCTAACATTTGACTGCTGGGAAAAATCCTCACTTCCCTGACCAACAGTACAAGAAGACTCTTCTGCACAGACAGTCCCAATGAATACCCTTTTCACGTCTACTTCTGTGGGACTGATTAATCTTAGACTAGAACCCCTCTAGTTTCCCATTCTAACCTTTTGACTTAAATGGCTTTAATGTGGGTTATAATGTCTTCAAATACATAAAAGTTAACTGCAAAGAAACATGGGAATAAACCATTCTCCACAGGGCAGGTTCTGAAAGTTATGGCAATGACAGCAACTGGCATGTAATTTAGACAAAAAAGTTTTATAATATGGTTATTGAAGCCCTGAGGCAGATTGCCTGATGGGATTTTGTAATCTCCATTTTTTTTTTCCTGATTTTTAACAACTGTCAGAATGACTTGGTTATAGCTCACACCTTTTGGTAGAGATAGCTTAGATGATCTCTTATGTACCTCACAGTCTTATAGTTAACGATTATATGTTAATGTTAATCCATAATACATTCCCACAACCCTTTGCACACAGACATACTGCTAAATCTTCTATCAGTTTGTCTTCAAAATAGTGTTCTTCTGTCTCAATCCATGATTTATCATAGCCTTGAAGAAAGAGATTGACAGCTCGATGCCTAAGAAAAAAAAAATAAAAAGCTTTACATTTATAAAGAGAAGATCTGGACAAATAGATTTCATTTAGCTTGGAGAAGTGCCCCTACATTACAGCTACCATTTAAAAAGGAAGCTGAATTTCTACTGCAAAATGCGTCCAAAACATTTATTTAAAAAATTATCTTTAGATTCAAATTCTCAAATTGAAACTGTACCACTTTTTGATACAAGTTTCACAAATATTAATGTAATAATGATTTCAGTAACAAATAATAGAACTTTAAAGAAATTTAAACACAAGTGAGAGATAAAAGCACTTTACAACATTATTGAATTTTATTTTGAATAAGAAATAGTTTCATATCATTTTAATTTCAATATGATAACAGCAATAGATAGCATTGCATTGTGCTCAAATAATTGCATTTTTTGAATGTTCAGGATTAGACTCACACATTTAAAATTATAAACCAACTTTTTACATGAAATTAAATGGCTGGTGAGGCTAGGGGAGAGGGAGTAAGCCAATGACGAGTTTACAGTTTTGTGGGGTTTTTTTGGTTAGTTGGTTTTTTTGGTTTGTTTATTTCATTAAGAATTCAATACAAAATGGACTGTGTGACAAATGTGTCTATATGAAGGATTTTATCATTATTCCTAATTATTTAAAACAACTCTCAATTTCACATACTGAAAAGAAAGATAACTGAAATAACTGAATAATTAAATAATATAATTGAAATATATGGGATATTAGTTATGTGCAGGTGATCTATTTGTTGTAAGTAAGAAGAGCTACAGATGTGAATATATTGGTTCTATTTTCAACTATCAAGACAGCTTTTTTTCAGGATGGTATGACATCTCATGCCCTTGCGCTTAGACTCTAATTCACCCTACTAAGTGTTTTAACGGTAATAATATGCATGCTTTTGAGAGCAAAAGAGAATTATGTTGAATATATCAGATATGTGTTCTTGAAATTATTTTCAGCAACTGCATGAAAAAACAGATTCCTTTGCGTTTCTTGCATATTCTTTCCTTCCAAAATCTCAGGACTCGCCTGGCTATAGATCCCAGCCTCCCTTGACCAAGGAAGAAGAATGAGGTGTGAAGCTACAGTATGTGCATAACTTCCTAGTAGAAAAAGAACACTCTGCTCTTACCAAAAGTGCAGAGTAAATAGACAGTTTTTCAGAGAAATAATGTCAGTTTATTTCCTCAATATAGAAAATGTAGCATCTAATAATAAAGGAAATTCCCCAGTTCAAGAGCTATACCATATCTTAGGAAGACATTTATCTCCAAAGATGGTAATTACAATGACCCTATGACCCTAATATACCCATTTCTAAATTTATCTCCTGTGAAATGTGTATACTTTTCAGAAAAGCAAACACATCAGAAGAAACAGGTGGAAAAATGTCAGGAGAGAACCACAAATTTAAAAATATATTTCTTGTTTGTTTTTTTTTTTTTTTTTCAGAACATATACTAGAAGAAAGTAATAAGATCTACTAAAACAAACATACAGTGTACATTACTGTGTAGTTTCTCAGTTATTGGTTTGCATGTTATACTTCATTCAGATCTCACCAAATAGAATTGTATGAGCAAAACTACATATTTGTATTCACATTTGTGAATGATAAAACAAATACAGCACTTACCTTGGCAGATTATATAATGGTGCCATTCTAAAGCAGGCAACCACTGCTCTTTTCCTCTGTTTAGACAACAGCTTATGCCACACTGCTTTTTTGGACCGTTGAGGATGTTCAACCTGTTACATAAAATATATATGGAAAAACAAACAATATGGCAATGTCTCCACTGTCTGGGCATAGTAATAATAATAAAAATGTTAGATAGCATAAATCAACTGGAAAGATAAGAGAAGAATAATAGATGGGAAAACGTAGAGTTCATTCAAGTGGTCAGTCAAATTGTAGAAATCCAATTAAAAAAAAAAAAAAAAAGAGCAAAATCTCCCTTTCATTTTATGGTATATTTATTTTCCTTTTTTACTTAATCCTACCTCTTGGATCTTCCAGATAGAGTATTATTATCTTGAGGTCATCTGTCAGGAAATCTTAAATTTTATTACAAAGAACTTCACTCACTCTTTCTTTGGAACGCTACTCATTATGTAGAGTTAAATAGTACACCTTCACAGAGGTGTACAAGCTCAGAGGGAGTCTTCCTAAATATTATTACGCACTTATTTGTAATAGTTACCATGAGCAGCTACAATGGAAAGGAATTAACTTTAAAAGTGAGACACAGGCACAGAGACTTAGTTAGAACTAAATCTCTTCCATGAATAGCTGCAATGAACATAAGATATTCCAAAATATCTTATTCAACTACATTTCATAATGTTGCAGATCTGCTTTCAGATGAATTCTCTTTCTGCATCCTGGCTCTAAAGTAGCATGAGATAAGATTGGGTCTTATCTTCTTTTGCCCTTTCATTTTCCTTTCTTCTAACTTCTGTCCTAGTTTCCATCAGAAGAAAATGACTGTTGTGGTCTGGAAGACCAACAGTACATAGCCTGACTGGCTGGGAACTTTGATTCCAGGCTGTGCTACAGATTATTCCTTTCACATGGTCTATTCACAGTTTTTGCAATTTACATCTGCTCCATAAAGTTTGATTTGATTTAAACTACACTACTCCTGTAATGTTGGGAGTGAGGGATTGTTTAGGAAGGGTTGGGGAAAGAGCGTTGTTTGTGTTTTTTTTTGTTGTTTTGTTTTGTTTTTCAGTGGTTTGTTTTACAGACTACTGTGCTAGTGTGCTACTGTGCTCTGTCTCCCAGCACCATCACAAGAGTCTATGGAAGTTAGCATCCCTAATCTGAAAGACTTAGTGATTCTGGCTAGTATTAAAATAAAACATTTTGTCTTAGAATATGAAGTGATGATGATGTTTATGAACACTGAGTATTCAATCCACACATAGTTATCAAAGAGGACTTTACTAGTTTATTGAAATACCAAAAATGACTCATAGTTAAACAATAAGCATTTAATTCAACTGACTAAAAATACTGTGAAGCATTCAGTAAAATTGGAGGATTGCACTTGTTGTAAGATTAAATGGCAGTATTCTAAAACACTTTTCTTTCAAAATGTAAAACACAAGTGAAAAAATAGTTGTTATTGAGAAATATTTGCTATATGAGAAAAGATAGAAAAGTATTCACTGCAAACATATTTACAAACACAAAACAAAGTCAGTGCTAGCAATTTAGAAGTCAGCCAAACCCAAATGTGAAAGTTAGACAGTTAGCAATGTCTTCAAAAACAAACTATACTTTCCCAAAAGAAATAGCCTCGGCCTACACAAGCGGATCTCTGAAAACAATACAAACAAATAAATTAGTTGTGCAAGGAAAGAAAATACAAACACATAGCTGAAGTACTGATCCTTCCAAGTGCCATAGGGAAAGTGGCCAGAGTTTTTGTATATGAACTACTACAGTTTGTCATAGAAACAGTCCCAGCAATTACATATCCATTATTTCTAAAGACACAGAACTACCCATTCAGTGACAGAAGCAAAAAGCAAAGCAAAATGAAACAAACAAAAACTATACCTGAGCACTTGTCTACAGAAGAGAAGTAAAGCTGTGGTGCCAAATCCCTTAACTAAAAGGTTCCAAGTACACAGAATAAACGTAGCCAGCATTTAGTTCATTAAAACAATTGATATGAAACATCCATACGGTATTTTGAGGGAAATCCATGCTGTTCTGTACTTTTGCTGGGTTCAACATGCGGTGAAATTTATCCTATAACAGAACTCTTTCTCTAGTAAGCTAACATGATTGCCATGCTTTTACTACACATTCTATCACTTTTTATTTGTTCTACATGCATTCAGTAACAGGTAAACTTTAGTGACTTGCTCTTTTTCATCTTCTATTAAACTATGTAAATCTGCTGAATTTGCCAGTCTGCAAGGCTGGTAAATTATATGGAGAAGATGTGTGAGAAAAGAACAGCTGGGATATATGTATTTACATCCATATACTGTGTATGCAGGATACCAAGATTTCTGAGGGTCACTTTTCTTAGCCACCAAGTACCACAATGTATATACAAGCACTTTCATATGTCCCTCAGATTCCTACTTGACTGAACCAGTGATCTCTTCAAAGTATGGAAGCTTTCTTACATGAAAATCTGTGCCAAGCTTCTGAAATCAAAAAATCTAATAGAAGAGCAAGACAGCCTTGAATTCTCAAGTATTCTTTCAAAAGGAAAGAAAAAAAAGGCAAATTTTATGTGCAATCACCTAACAGTCTATGGTGTAACCAGCAGTGCTCATCTCTGCCACTAGGAATGCCCTTAAGGTTAACATGCTGCTTCTTCAGTATAAAGAAAAAAAAAAAAAAAAAAAAAAAGACATACTTGCAACCACAGAAAAAAAATCTGAAGTTAAAAATACAGTTCAGTAAGCAAAATGTGAAAATTAAACTTACTAAATAGTCTTTCATTTGTAGAATGTACCAACATAGATTTTTTAAAATTTCAAAATTTAGCAAACTGGAAATTCTTCTTACATTTTTTCTGATTGGTATACAGTAAATAGTTCTCTAAAGCCATTAGTAGAGAAGTTATCTTTCAAACCATCTCACTGTTCAGCTTTATATAGCTAAAATATGCAACTTCTAATCAGATATTTATGTAGCCAGTTTAAGTTTCTTTCTAAGTCCATAATTGAAGTATCTCAAATAAAGAAAATATCTTTAAAATATACATTTTTCAGTAATTGTTTTCTTTAATCACATTTCACGCTCCGTGGACAATTTTGTGATCACTTCCTGCTAGATGCAGTGCACCAGAAGGAAGCTAAAACATATGTATCACTAGTCCTTTTCCTAAAAAATGATTGTTGGAGCTGCTGAAAAGCCATTATATTGATATGACCACAAGATATTGGATTAAAAACCAGAAAGGAAAGCATCTAAACAATAGCCACCAAAGGAAAAAAAATAATATAAAGTTAAGTAAAACAGATGAAAGTACAACTGAGAGGCTGAATGCTTTTGTTTAGAATAAGAGGCAATGTAATTGAGAAAATATGTCTCACCTGTTCCAAATGAAAAAGTACATTAGCTATATCAAGAACTCTTTCCACAGTCTTCTCTGGATCTGAGGAATCTTCAGTCCTGTTTGGTAAATCTTTGTAAAGTGCCATCTGCCATCTAATGGCGGGATCCTCAAGCTGCAGGAGAAAGATTTCACGGGTAACCATGGCAAAATGTTCCAAGTGTAGGGATAAATAGATTAATTAGTACAGAAACTGTTTCAAAGGATAATAGAAGCATTTTATATTGCTAACCTTTATATACCTTTATATGGCTAACCCATAGGGTGTGCACTATGTTGACTGGGACAACACAAGCAAATAAAGCTTAAGACTGATTTGTGCAAAGTTTGTTGAAAGCTTCCAGAGGACTGAAAGTATTACAATCATACAAAGAGCAAATGATCATGGGCCAACAAATGGCACTGGCACCAGTGATGAATATATTTTCTGAGGAAAAGTAATGAATGTGAGGTAGACAGAGACACAACTTTATACGCTGACTTTCCAGTTATTAAAACAAATAATAATGAAATTGTTGCTTTGTTATTTGTGATTACTTAGCTTTCAGTCATGGGAATTAGTCATGAAAATAAATCTTATTTACATCTGATTTTTTGGATTTAAGCTTTTTTCAAATATTAGAAAATCCTAATTTAACTGATTACTACCTAAAAAATTAAAAGTTAATTTATCAAAAAAAAAAAAATCAAGATATATTTTCTTATTAGCCTACAAATTATAAAGAGCTGTATGAAGCAAAATATTTTTCTAATTTTTCTCCTTACATTTAATTTTTTCCATTTTGGTGATTTGTGATTCTCACTTTTACTCTTATCCATGTTTTTTTTTTGTTTTTTGTTTTTTTTTGTTTGTTTGTTTGTTTTTGGTTTATTTTGTCTCCCCAGTGCTTCTATTCAACACTGATGCAACACACATTGAAAGCACTATTCTTTGTGCCAATAGCACCGAAGACAAATCCAATGTGAAACCCATTTTACTGAGAATTGTGACCAGTGATCTATTCCTGACTGTGCAATTTAGGCAACACTGGCTTGGATTCCTAGAACATTTGGGAGCCTAAACCCCATGGTTTTGAATAGGGCTTAAACTCAACACTTACTTTTCTAAAACATCTTTGTGGATCCAGATTTCAATTTGCGCCTAGAATGAGACAATAATGCTAATTGACCTCCACAACACATCTTAAAATACATTTTACTGAAGTTCCAGGAATGATTATAAACTTACACAGTTGCTCAATAATAGCTTATTACAACCTAGAAAGCCACAATTGGCAGGCTTTTCTTCCACCTTTCGGCTTTTCCATTTCTTAACAACTGTCACATCCACAGTCTTTGTGTGAGTATTTGACTGGATCATCATGAATGGATAGTCCACAAAAGACTTTTTATGCACAGGCAGAGATGTCTTTTGATCTGAGGACTCCTCACATTCTATCAAGGTACAGCTTTTTTGTATAGGTAGTTTTCTAAGGGCATGAGTAGTTGACATTTCAAGGTGTGAATTAGCATGGCTGGAAGAAGATTTTGGTGACTTGAGCTTCATCCATGTCAAAATGAATGCAAGTTTCGTCATCAATTTCTTGAAATAAAAGGCTCGGTACTGAGTAACAGCATGCAGGCATGCAAGGAAAGGAAAGACAGAAACAGGGTGAAGACAAATGTAGACAAAGGTAGACAAATGCATGAAATACACGCTGAAACATTCATAGATAAAGATTAAGAAGGATGATTCTTACACACTGCATTTTTCCAAAAACAAAAAAATTGAGATAAATCACATATTAGCTCTAACACAAATGACAGAACACAGTGTCTGTGAGAAACAAAAGTGGTTAACAGAAAACATCATTTAAAAAAAAAAAAAAAAGAATACTGCTATGGTAATATTGCTTTGCTTAGAAGAAAATCAGACTTTTGATAAAGTGATAGCTTTCCCCTGTTTTGAAAGTCACCATACACAAACACCATCACAACTAAGTTACATTATTAACTGGTAACATTAAATAATAATTGAAGACCATTTGTTTTACATTGCTTTTATGTATAACTCCATTAGATAAAAAGGGTGGTATATGCACAATGTACATTGGCATTGTTTTTCTTAACAGAAAGCATGATTTTTAGACTTTATCTGACATGTATTTGATGTACAGTCACATGATACAGTGACTAAATACTAATGACATCAGAGAATCATAGGGTAACCAGCTGTAAGTAACTACTAAAGTTAACATTAGACATAACTATAAATAATTAAATTTTACATTTAGCTCTAATTTGAACTCTAGAATATGTCAGTACTAAATGATTCAAGAAAAGATATATGTCACTGGGAACAAACCACTCAGATAATAAGCCACATAAAGATAATAAATACAACAATAAAGTGGAGTTTTGTAGTCTAAAGAATGCTCTATTCTGTCCATAGCTGAGTGCTTACTTTTCACATACAGGTCAAAATCAGAGCTTTTCACAGTTAGTGAAGCTAGAATAGCATTTTACAATAGCTATTTGTCTTGGTTAGCTAAATACTACCCATATTAGAATGTCATCTTCCTCTGGACAATCATTTTACAATGAACAAAATCCAGAGTCACTCCTGATAAGTTTACAACTGGAAAAAATGAGTACTTTGGATTAGCTAAGATTATTGAGTTCTTAATTATTAAGGCATTGGAATTTTCATCAGTTTAAGAAATTTAGAAATACTTTTACTCTCATGTTTTATAAACAGAGGAGGCTAAATGTTGCTGAACAGAAGCAAACTTCTAATTGAAGCAAAGGAAATTTCTCAAGAGAAAGCACAGGTAAAGTTATTAAGAAGTATCACTATTCCAAGGCAACAAACCAGTAACAGACATAAACCTTTTAATAGCACTATGTAGAATATAACCCTAAATAAACAAAATAAAAACTGAAGAGGAAACACTTAAAATAGGAGGCCAAGTCCTACAAAGCAGCATGAAATGCCAGGAAGGACTTTACAACAGGGTGGCTCACAAAATGGCAGTATATACATGCTGAAAATGTAGAATAGAAATACCTATCTTTATCATGAAGTAAACATTGCTCAAGTTCACATATAAAATCACAATATATTTCAGCTTCATGTGTTCATAGTGTGTGTCACTGCTTAAGTATACCCATATATGTTACCTATGAAACATACCAGAGATCTTTATAAATGCTCCATTCTTCGTAGTATGGAACAATGCTTGTGTGGATTCTTTTGCTTTACAGTACATAGTAATATTCACTATATATATATATATATATATATATATTTCAAGCTTTTTTTTATGATTTAACCAAATCGTTCGTAGTCAGAGGTAAACTTTCCTATGTGTAATCCATTTAATTTAAAGTTATTGGACTTTGATTTGTAATATTTTATGAATAAAAGCATTAAACATTAGCTTTGCACAATGATGCATCTTCTCGTGAGCTCCCAGAAACCCCAAGCTCCATATAATCTTGTGTGACATTGCAGCAACATAGAGAAAGCAGAAGATAGGAGAAAATCCTGGAAGAACTACCTCACATCCAAACCACTTAAACAAACAAACATATTGCCATATACTAACTTGCAGTGGAATCTAGACTTCTGGATGATTCTTAAATACCCTTTCAGGAAAAAAAAAAAAAATATCCAACTCACTGTTTTTTGTTTTTCCTTGTCATCAGTTAATGACTATGGCATATACTAGCTTTATCCCTGACGTGAATAAAACTCTTCTGAGGGGGAAGTGGAGGGAGTAGGTAAAGGATAATGCTAGGTAAAGCAATATCCATGGGTCAGATTGCTTTTTCCTTCAGTACATCATTTTATTCCACTTCAGTACTCTGACCTCTTCTTTGCCATTATTCGAAGCATTAAAGAAAACAGCTCGGTTACACTAGGCCAATTCAGGACATCTCCCCTAAGGCTATTAATCTGGCACTAACTGGAATTCAATTAAAAAAATAAATAAATAAGAATACACACTTCTTCCAAAATGCCTTCTTTTCTGTGGGCTGCAAAACATGGACAAAATATACCCAAGCAGTGATTTTCTACATTAGAGTATAAAAAAGTGGCAGGTTCCCTTTCCCTCACACTTCAAATAGATATGTTAACACCGAGCATTTTGCAAATTCTACCTCAAACAATCAGAAGGTAGAGTTTAAACAGTGATAGACCATGCTCAGCTTCATATTAATGGTGCTAATTGGCAGGGATTCACAAGGTCACAAGCTATTTTATATAATACATACATAAATACATTAAAGAACTAATATTTAACCACTGAAATGAAAAAGTCACTTGACAGAAGAGAAAGGGGGATTATGAGTTATCCTAAATAACTGGTGCAGTTTGTCGTTATATGAAATGTGACAACAATGAATTCAACAGAAGAAAGGTCATGTTTAAAAACTGCACATAAATTACCTTGCCCTGGAGATGAAGATTACTGCGTATGATGTCTCGTACTTCATCCTCAGTATCTTTCTATCAACAAATTACAAATTATATAAATTAGGCATAGAAGGTAATTAAGAAAACATACTGTTAATATAAATGTCAAGCTTGGGTTTGGTCCAGACGATGAATAAAACTGACAATGAGAAAGTGAAGAAAATTTCTGTGGTAATATATTTTTTTGTGTGAGGCCAAAGCTAGCCATATCCAAACTCATAGGAAGGAGTTATGGATACCAACATTCATATTTGTTCACATTAAGTCATTATACTAAATAAAGGTTTGAATTAAAATTATTACTTTATGGATATGTAAGCATATACACATACAAACACACACGCATACTTTGACCAAATGAAACCAATATAATGAACAGAACTTTTTCTTACTTTACAACACAACAGAGAGCACAGCCTTCTCTGATTTGATATTAGCTTCTTTCAGATAACTTTTATTATTTAAAAACATCCAGTTCAGCTGACAAAAGGTCAAATAGCCTGCTAGTTTGTACAAAGCTTCACAGCTTGAGAAGGGAGTATATTCCAAATTACAATCACAATATTGGACTGTGAGTTTAATCCTAGGAGAATCCTTTTAAAACAGTAAGAACTCGATCCCTGCAGAAACTCTTGTACTCACACGGGAGTGATCAAAAAGAATTATGTATGCTATTTGACTATGAACATAGGAAACAAGCAGTTCTTATATGCATTTCCTAATGTAAGTTTCATAAAATATAACAAACATAATTTAGCATTAAAAATTGAGAGAAATATCTGGTTTTAGTTAAGAATGTCACCTCTATCCATTTACTGATCATTTAGAAAATAAATATGCCCAAACTGAAACTTTTCTTTGCCTTGAAAATGAGAACATGTAGATTGCTATTTACCACAGCCACCCATTGTGCCTTTATTCAACAGAATTATAGTCTTGACTATGAATAATAGCTATATATTCCCACACTGCAACATTAAAATGAGAAAGATGATATATCAAATAGAATTAATGTGAATGTTCCACTTCTAATGCTAGCCTCAAATTTTCATTTTCCAGGCTGAAGACTGGAAAATAACAAGGTCAGACATTCCATCTGGGAAGCTGATAGGCAGAAGAGTGAAGTCAAGCAACACTTCTAGGATACCAGAATATCTTCTATTTAGCCCTGTTTATCATGAAAAAAAGGTCAGCATTTCTTGATCAAAGTGATTATGTCAGAAATTAGCAGATTTCACAGTATTTGTGTTGTGCTGTAAGAACAAAATGGGAAAAAAAAATCAAAGAAATTCATTAGTAAAATATTTCTTCCTTCTAAAAGTGCAACAAGTGCACCTACCATGCTGAATCGGTTTTTGGCCAGTGCAATTAGTTCTTGATCTCCAGGGGCACAAATATTTAGGCCAATGGGAAGTAATCTCTTCAGTGCTGCCACAATGAGAGAGGTCTGCATAGAGTACCGGTCACCTTTCCGCTTCATCTTCTTCCTCTCTTGGTCAGAAACTGCTGCCTGCAGCATAAAACAAAGATGGAAAATAAATAAAAATAAAAATAAAAATCAATATATATATTAATTATATATAATATATATAATTAATTAGTATATAATTAATTATATATATTCAATATATATTATTATTATATATATAATTATATATATTCAATAATATTCAATATATATTCAATATTAAATAGACACTTGTATTGTCTCTGGCTTGACAATTTTCTTACTGCCTATACAGCTGCATCACTATAAAACGGAGTTGCCTTTATATCATTGCCAGTATTTTGCATCAATATCTTGAGAGTCCACTGTGCTTCTTAAATGACTACCTTTTGCTTTTTTTCCAACAGTGTTTTTTCTTACAATAGATGGTCAATAAATATAATAGTAAATAAATAGCCATGCTTCTCTGGAGTCTTCCCATCAGCTTCCCCTTTGCAAAGAGAAAAATATAAAAATATTTACACTACCTTGGACATCTTAGATTTGGTGTCACTGATAAGGAAAGACATGTTATTGATTTCATTTTGTACCACAAAGTTCTGCTCTTCCCTTTTGAAATTCTGAAACAGAAAATATTAGTTAAAAGTGTTACAGTATATGAGGAATGTATCCAAACAGATCTTACATAAAAATGTAGATGAAATGGAAATTTATAAAATCCACAAAAATAAGACAAGGACAGAGCAATAGAATGGAAGATCAGTAACAGCCTTGAATTTCAGCTTTATTTATATTAAATGTCTGAGGATTTTGTGTTTTCTTTTTTTTTTTTATTTTTATTTTTTTCCTACACTATAGTTTCACGTTTCTCTGGTTATAGAATTAAAGAATCATTAGGGTTGGAAAAGTCCCCCAAGACCATCTGGTCCAACCACCAATATTAACCACTAAACGATGTTCCTAAGCACTACAGCCAACCTTTCTTTAAACACGCCCAAGAAAAGCAGCCATGATAAAATCTCCTCTACTTCACTACAAAAATATTGCTTTTACAAATAAACCATCCGTTTCATCTTTAACTTTATAAAGCCCAGTATTATTTAGATACAAGTTTAAGTAAAAGACTGATCTTATACATACACAAGTAACTTGATGATCTAGTATCTCTTTACTGTACAATGAGTTTTCTGCACAGATAAATGTTTATAATAAATCTTACAGTCAAACTGAGGCACAACTACACAAATAAGAAGGCATCTTGTTCCCAAAACTTGAAAAAAAAAAAAACTGAAGTTATGGCTGAAAAGAAATTCAGTACAGACACAGTCCATAACAAGATCCAATATCTGAAATTGTTCAGTTTCTCTCAATTTTGAGTTTTTCCTTCTTTTTGCTCCAGTATTTGTAGGAATCACACTTTACTTTCATTCATGTACCATCAGTGATGGTGTCTGATTAAGGAGTCTTACTCCAGACCCCTTGGTTTTTGCATATGAACTACAGAAATCAGACCTGAGAACCAAGCATTCTATATTTAGTAAAAGTGGAATTAAGAAGAAATCCTTAACTGGTAAAATTCATCAAATATGAAACAGTATCGTCTTGGAAAAATATTTTATTTGGAGAACTATTTTAAGATGTATTTTATACTTCCTTGTTCTTAGAACATCAGCTTCCCTTACTGGCTTTCATTCATGCAAGCCAGATACAGACCTAGGCTTAATAATTGAATTTTACACCTTTAACATTTATTAAAGAAATAAAAATCTGCACTGCAACACAAATTAAGTCACTATAAGTCATGCTGTGACTTTCCGTCAGAAAACTCTCATTCCACCAGTACTGTTGAGCATCTTTTCAAAATACTTTTTATTGTAACTGCCTAGAGGCTCAAGCATGGAGACTGCAATTTAGGAAAAAGTTTTTTTCTTTAAATGAGACAACTAACATAGTGTTACTATGCTACAAAACACACAACTCCCACAACTAGGCAGACATTTAAAAAGTGTCGAACATGAAAGTCATTAATCACAGAAGTGCAGAATCACAGGGGCTGGAAGAGACCTCTGGAGATAAAGTCCAACCCCCCTGCCAAAAGCAGGTTCCCTACAGTTGGTTGAGTTAATGCCTTCCCATCTGCAGTCTCACTTCTATCAGAAAATATGTTTTCCCAAACACAATCACTTAATAATTGTCCTGATAAAGAAAACTACCTTAAAATATATTTAGCAAGGAATTACTTACATGAGACTTCGACCAGTAAATGAAGACTTCAGCCACCATGCGAAACAATTCCTCAGCTTCACTATTGGGCTCTTTCAGCCATTTTGCCCTAAAATTCAGTAAAAGGGCAGAAATGCTGATTTCAAAAGTAGTTTTCAACATTTTACATCGATGAAAGCCAACAAAACCAAGCATGTTTGTTTTTAATCCTTTCTAGTAGCAGTCGCTTTTTGATGTCCTATTTCTCAACCCTTAAAATTCTTTTACATTAATACTAGTTGTAATCCAGTATATTTGGATTGGGCCTTTACTTTTTTTTTTCTGTTTGTTTTTCTTCTCCTCTTCTGAAAAAGGCTCCAGCTCCTCCTAAATTGCAAAGCATTAGCTTGATCAACTTGAAGATTGTTAGGTTAAGTAAAAGCTAATTCAGTGCTATACGTATCAAGAGATAAGAGATAGTATCAACAGGAAGATTTTAAGCTTTATTCACCTGTTCCTCTTCACATACCTGTTATAGTCCACAAATCTAATCAACAAAGGGTAGAAGGCATAGAGGTCCCGTGCCAAAGTGGTGAACTCATCTAGGATGAGCAGTTCAGCCTCCGACATGTCACCTCTGCCTTCTGCTCTTAGATGTTCTTCATCCGATACAACCACTGCTGCTTTTTTCTTTAGCTTATCCATCAGTGGCAGGAAGTGTGTCTTTAAGAGCTGTGGTTTCGCTTTGCTTATGATGGGCTGGGAAAACACTATTTAAGGCAATCAATATTATAACGTACACCTAGCCACAAAATACAAACAATTTTTTTAATCTTTCCCCTCCAGCTTGTGTCTTATTTCTAGACTACAGAGTAAAATCCTGCCCCCATTGAAATCGGCAGAAGTTTTGCCAAGAATTAAATGTGGTCAGGATTTCACATAGTAAATTCACTTTGTAACTATGATGGCAGAAATCACAACTTAACTGACTATGCTTGCAAGATCATAAACCTTGAGGTGCCTCTTTACAGGCATTCTGGCAAAATACTGGTATTTGCCTGCATAATCTATTGAGCAATGTGGAAGCTGTGTAATTACATGTATGGGTGGATACATATATAGCTAAATTAGCGCTCACACAAGTTTTATGAGGCCCTGCTTCCTCTTCTGCATGTTGTTTATCAGCTTGACTGAAGTAGGGCTAGAAAACAAGCTCTAGATATTTGTGAACCTACACAAATAGCCTATGTTTCTTACGCAGTTTAGGACAATGGAAGGCCTGTGTAGACAGAAATGAAACTGATTCAACCATCCACCAACCAGTCATTTGAGCCATTTTAAATTTGTTAGCCCAACCTTTTTACAAATCTACTCATAAAAATGAATATGTAAATTAGAACTTCATCTGGGCCATTAGGGCAAAACCATTGTTAAAATATCCATTAGATTACAAAGAATTTTAGGTAATAATTTATCCACAGAGTGCCTTTCATTAATAGCCCTCAATAGACTAGGAATCCAGACTGCTATCATAAAATAACTACTACAATAAGCATTGAAAAGTCATAAGAAAGCCTAAATGAAAAACTGAAATCACATTACTGTGATTTCACACATATACTACAAAATATGTATGTGCATATTCTGGGGGAAAAATAAATAGTTTAATGTACTTCTTAAATTATTTGTTAAGAAATTAAAACACACCACTTATACTACTTTTCCTTTATGCTCAGCAGTTCTAGTTCATCAAATTTGTATTCTTTAAAAACAAGAGTGATATTATGCTCGAGCTTTAACAGGGAAAAACCAGAGTAATTCCAAGTGTATAAATGGATATATATTCTCAGTATATGTACATGTTTATTCATCTATTTGTTTTTACATCTTACCTGCTAACCTCTTCATCCAGGCTCCTTCATCAATACCAAGGTTGTTATAGATGATCTTCAATATGTTACCCAACAGAGTGTTCATGTGCTCTGATGTCAAGGCTGTACAACACATTTCAGCCTTATCAGGGTTGTTTTCTGGTCCATGCTCCCACCAGTGTGACATGTAGCTACATAGCATGGGCAGTATCACTTCCATTATATGTGGCATTTGCGTGTAACGAATGCCAGACTCTGCCAGTTCCACAATTTCTTCCATTAACTTCACCAAAGAAGGAATATTTGGGCAAACCTCTTCTACACTAGTAGGCAAATTGAGAACTATTAAAAAAAAAAAAAAAAAGTCCAAAAATCAATAAACTAAGTTATAAACGGAAAATAATTATCTCCAATTGCTATTCTGTCCCCTCTTTTTCTTTTTTCTTTTTGTTTTTGCATTTACATTTATACACTTCTAATCAAAGGGGTAAACAAACAAACCAAAACAAACAACAAAAAAATCAGATGTTTTCACACCATTTAGTAATAAACTGGCTACAAACAAGCTTCAATAATAAAACTTTCTATAATGAAAATAATTCCTTTATGCAGGGTTCAACAATTAAGGATTAAATTTCAGAATTTCTTCCAATATGAGCTTTGCAGTTGAGAAAATATTAATACAATGAAACGTATCTCCACATGATTCTACATGATTCCAAAGAAATATTTTGAGAACAGTATCTCAAAATTAAAACATTGGTATCTTTAAAAATGTAAAATAATCAGTTTTACCAGACTTTGCCCATTCATTTAGGAGAGAAATGTAATTAAGAGATTAAAAGAAAATTATTGCACTATAATCTGTATGCAAAAATACATTTACTAGGGCAAACAACATTCATAGAGAAATCTGTTTTTTCATAAACATCATGTGAGGTTCTAGAAATACCTGCTCTCTCTCTTGCATTCTTGGTATTGTAAATTGAGTAGATATTATGTTTGTTCAAATGAGTTTCCAAAAAAGCCACTGGAAAGGCACCTGAGAAGGCAGCTAAGCATTCTCCTAGTGCTGATCGTTGCCTGTGAATTAATAAACATCATTAAATACACAAATCTTTGATGAATTAATACACTCTGGGGTAGTTGTAAATCAGCCTTTATTTTACTCTAATATGTGCTCATCTCAAATAGATAAGCTACTACATTATCAGGATCATCAACACAAGAAAAGGTAGTAGAAAATGAAGTAACACAAACTCTGCTAATACATGAATGAAATGTTATGAAATAAAATGTCAAAGCCTACTTAGTTGGAAGCAAATGAGGAACATGCAGAGAAAACACAAAGTCATCATAATAATGGCTTCTTTTGCATTCCTTTCCTCTCAGCTTTACTGACTTTATAGTTTCTATTAAGAAAAAGTTACTGAATAGACTGATGTATCAAGAGACTAAATATGACTATTGTATTTGAATTATAAAAATTTCCGTTTTCTGAGACAGTAATAAGCAGATGTTTGCCTGGAAATAAAGCCAAGTTCCTCACAGAATGCTAAATTGCTGATACTGGTTAATACCTCCAAGTTTTGCACAAAAATACTGCTCTCACCTCTTCAAACATATGACAGCATTTATTTGAGGCCCAAAATTTTTAAATGTCAAAACTGTAAAAAGCCCATTTCTATGAAGAAGCAAGTGATAAACTCTCACTTCACTTAGGTCCTTCAGGGGACATTTAAAACTGTTTGGATTTCCAATCCAGTGACCAGAGCAAATTTTAGAAATGTGACAAATGTTTAGCTAAGCAAGTTGAGTCATGCAGATGACAGAACTCCAGGAACAAAGTGATCTGTCAAGTTAAAAAAGGCCTCCAAACTCAGGGATCACAAGATTCTTCCTAGGTCTACAGTTTAACGCATTTTAGGAACTTATTTTCTTTCTTGATCCAGTTTGTTAATTTCATTTTATTAAATCTAACTTCTTTCTCATTAATATTTTTCCCACTTGCTCCTTCTTCCATTTTTTTTTTAATTTTCATTAGGTCTTTATAATCCAGGTATATATCCATTACACACACATAAAAAAAGCATACTATGTTGCTTTCCGCTTGCAATGTTTGTAGGTAACCATACACAATAATTATTATTATATATCCCTCCTATGGGACTACCCATGGGGGCTGGAACTAGATGATCTTTAAGGTCCCTTCCAACTCAAGACATTCTATGATTCTATGAATATATAAGAAATAATTACAACAGTAGCCTCTCTGAATAACACATTTACTGTTCTCCAGCTGGATCTTCAGTGGTATCTATTGTGAAGTCAGACTATTTTATCTGTAATTGTTGTTGAATTAATATATTTTGATGAGTGTATAATGTAACATTTTAAGTATAATACAATAAATGCCTCTGGATTCTGCTTAACACCTAAGCACCTTTTTTCTTTCAAGATACGTTTCCAATAACCACCTCTTCCTATATTGCTTTCTGGACTGCATATTCATTAATGTGAGTATAACTACCAATAATAAATATAGAGGAATATTTCTTCTTCTTACCGCTCTACATAAATACTCTTGCTGGTTCCCAGAGCATACAAACTGGCCAATATTCTGTAACAGGAGACCTGAACATCTTCCACTAAAGAAAAGAAAATGATAGGTATGAGGAAAATAACCTCATTACAATTCTTCTGACAATAACTACATAAATTACATTAATCTATCAAAGATAATCAATAGCAACATCTCTCTAATACAAAAATAATCTTCTGACCCTTCAATGCCATTCTTTTTACTCAAAACTTCTATTTAATTCAATACCAAGTTATCAGCTAAGATTACAATTGTATTTTATCGTATTTAACTAATGCACTCACTTTCTGAAATTATTTGCATACTAACTCTTCAATGATACTGTCTAATTGCATAACCTGAGAATTTATACATCTATGTAAAATATCTCAATGCAACATAGCCTGGCTCTTTACTGCAATGTCATTTTAGTTCTGTTCATCTCCGAGTTCAGTATTTGACAGTAATCTCAGGCACACAACCCACCTTTGTACATGATCACACCATGGAGTACCCTGTAAACATAGTAATACTCTTAGGTACAAGCACCAGGTCAAGATGCCTGTCACCACAGTAGTACAAATAAGATAATCTTACAAGTAGGCAATTCCAATTGGTAACTTTCTCAGTTTATGAATTCTAAAATTGAGAGTTTGACAACAACATGAGATATGTAGAATAGCTGATTAAGAGTATCACATACAGCTAATTATTCAGTTTCAAAAAAAAAAAAATAAAATCAGAGAATGAAAAATCATTGGAAAATATGATGAAGTAGTGATATATTTAACACCACAGATGACTTTTTTTCTGGATACTGTCAATGACTCCTGAATTTTACAGAAATAATTTAATGAGGAAATGTGCATCTCAACACATTTAAGTTCATCAATACAAAAGCAAATTGTTGCAAACAGGCTAACAATTAAGGCTATTTTAAATAATTATTTGGGGGGATTCTTAGGAAAAAAAAAAAAAAAAGTCTATTCTTCCAGACCCTTCTCTTAGGTATTGCTATAGCTAGTTACCTATACAGAAGCAGAACACCCTCCTTCAAGACTGGACAACAGAATATTCACTGAGTTCCTAAAACATATACAATTAAAATTTTGTCTTGGAGACTACAAAAGTTTTTCCTGCAAAGAAAATAAATGACACAATCTGCTACAATCAGAATCTCTACAGAAATGAAGTCTCACATACATTCCCTTCTTCAGTACCTATTCTTTCAGTTCTTCAGAAACTCCTTACACTTTTCCTTAGGATCTAAGATGCAGCCACCCACATTCCCTGCTGAGTCAAGGGGCAGTTATCACAGTATACCATCACTCTACGGGTACAACCTCAGGTACAGACAGAGCAAAGACAAATTAACTTAAATGAACTTTTCACACAGAAACAAAACCACAGTGAATCTATGGCACAGAAACCAAATCTGAGCCTTCTGTCTAACTGCAGACACATCTGTTTTAATATTTACAGAAAGTTCACTAAAACCTGCACCCTAGAGAAATTATTAATGCTTACTATATGACATTATGGATAGTAGCATGGCATGTCTAAATAATACATACATATCAAATCTTCTCCAAACTGGTGCTGTCCAATATGCTCAAATAATGAAGATAGCACTGGCAGGAGAGCCACTGTGGTATAATTAATGATTTGTGTAACTCCCTTGGGCTGGTTTCTGCTGTGTGTAAACTGGCCTTGTTTCAGATTTTCCATTGTTTTCTCCAAATCCTCAGCAGCATTGTCCAAAAAAGCTCTCAGTGCCATCTTAACAGACTCCAGACCAGTCTTCATCACAGTCCTGTATATACCATGCAAAGAGAATGAAAGGGAATACTCTTAAACAAGCCTGGAATAGTCTAGTTTTGGCTTATATGAAATATATAACAAAGATCTGAAGAAAAATCTTTCATCTTTTGAGATTATAAAAATTCTCACAGCAGAACAACCTACTGAAAAGAAGTTGTTTCATATGAAAATAAGGATGTTGTATTTGGTTTCCCATTGACAAAATACAGATCATATTAAAGACAGGGATTAATTTGCCTTCTGAGGGAAAAAAAAGGAAAGAAAGAAGAAAAAAAAAAAAAGGAAAAAAAAAAAAGAGGAAGAATGAGAAGTCCTGCAATTCATCATTCTTGGAAAAGAGGAGCCATCTCAAACTGGGGTTTGGTTGTTTGGGGGATTTTTTTCTTTTTTCTATTTTTTTTTTTAAAGTCTTCTACAGACTTCGCTATGGCTAAAGCAGCCAACTCAACTTAGAAGTAGCACTGAATTCAACATAAAAGGTGTGAGTTTTTTTCCCCAAATTGGAACCAGAATTGACTTTGCAATGAAGACACTCTGAGACAGGTTCACTGCACCCTATGTGCACTTAACTCCTAATTATTTTTTTTATCAGATAGCATGAGCAAAAGAACAATTTCTAATGTTAGTGTGGTCTTGAGACAGTCATGTCATCACAAAAGCAAAGAGTACAGCCAGTAGTTCCTTGACACCACCACTCTGAACCGAAACATAAAGCATAAGATAAAAATACTATTTTTCCAACCCCTAGATAAGCAAAAAAATAATTAACTTATTTTGCAGCAGGAATTCTTTTCAGCACTATCTTTCTCAAGAACATCTTCCTTGAGTTTTGAAATACTGTAGCCTTACACAGGTTTTCCAAATCTGACTGGATACTGTTCTCTTATAAGTGATTTTCTTTGTACTTCAGAAAATACATTCAGCGTTACCTCGCATCCAAGGTCTGGCCCAGTATGTGAAGACAGTTGACTATTGATGTTGCATCATTTCCTAAATAGGAAGGAAAATTACCCACCAATTAAACTGAGCATACTTTAGAGCATACCTACACTCTGCCAACCATGTCTCTGGTTTTAATGAAAGAGTAAATGACATTGCAGAAGAGTAATTCAACTTCTGTGTAATTTTGACAGTCAAGTTAAAAAACATGCAGTTTGTTGTCTTAGCCTTGTTTGCACAAATTCAGTGACAAGGGGCGGTAAAGCATCTCTCATCAAATAGCTGAGGCAATCAAGAAGGAAGCACTTAAATGTGGGGTTAATTAAAGCTACAGTGTATTGTCTGCTTTTCATTTTAAGTTTTATAAACTTTGCTTTAATTCATTCATGTTTATTTGAACATTTATTTCCCCCCTCTCAGTAAAATGAAAGCTGTTTAATTTTCACAAGCTGCTCTTACATTCAGTGTCATCAAGACGTTTAGCTCCCTGATGTTACCAATAGGCTACAAGTATTCATAGCAGGATCAAGTGTGGCACGTATGACATAATACGCATCTCCCACTGCAATGACTTTTTTTCACACTTACATATGTAAAAAGAGAACTTACACACACACCTTGTATGTACATGCACAGCCTATAATGTTGCCATATATAAGTCACCTCTAAGTTCACTTTTTAAATCCAGGGCAGATTTAGGCTATGTAAATTTCATCCACAGCTTATTTAATTGATTTTTAAAAAACATAAATTGCTGCAAAAATGAAAATATTTTTTCTTGCTTCTTTATACTTCCAAAGTTTCTCAATCAAAAATAAATAAATAAAACACACAATGCTTAAGACAAACTACTGGAAATACCATAGTCTGCATACAGGGTATTATGCTTTATTAACTGTAGTAATTTCACTTGAAAATATCAGCAAACATAAAACTTAAAGTAGTCAGTGTTTCATTGAAATACAGATTTGAAAAGATAAACTGCAAGGATGGAGTGGGAGGTTTATTGCAGCACTTTGAATGCTATTCTATTACCAAAACTGGGGGGGGAGGTACTGTTGCATTGGGGGGAAACAATCAAGGTAACCCTTCAGTTCGTTTCAAATCTGAGTACAGAAGTCAATTTCAGAAGGCCGTGTTTATTTTTTTAAACTTGAGTCATGAAACCTGAAATTAGGGGGTTTCTAATAAAATTAGTTTTATTACTTTTACCAATATTTCAGTGGATATACATACTTTCATTAAATAAAAATATCATTTTTATTAAATATGTACTTGGTTTTCAGAAGCCTGAAAGCTAGACATAAGACACTCTGATTGTAGAAATGAATATGTAGTATATAAAATTCCATTACATCATGAAAAGAGAGCAGATAAGTACAACTCAACAGGACAAAAAGTTAAACAAGAGGTTCTTTAATGTAACTCTTCATACAACTAAATGTTAAAACAATGGAAACTGGACATATGCAAATATTAAAACAGGAGGTTTTAAGGTTAAACAAGGTTAATTAAGGTTAATTCAAGAGGTTTTAAGGTTAAACATACCCCAAGAGCTAACATAAGTATTAGGTTGATGGGCGGAGCACTGTTCAGCATGTTTTACAAATGCAATTGATGTCATGAACAGTACAACTGTGTTTAGTTATCTGAAGTGAAGTCCTCTTCTGATTAGTTTCTCTAAGTTCCCAAACTGAACGAGCCATAGCAGGCCACTCTTATTATTAGTCTTATTCAGTGAATTTTTGTTTCAGGTTAGGTGGCACTGCATTACTTATATGGAGATTTTGAAGTATTTTTTTAATTTCTTATGTACATGGAAATAATGTCTTAGCAGAGGTTTAACAGCATAGAAAGTGAATCAAGCTACTCACAGAAATTTGATTTTGAAAATGAGAAAATATATATTCAAATCCTCAGCTCTCAAAAATTATTCACTAAAAGCTTTAGAATCCAGCCCACTTATAATAATGACCATAAATCAGTCTTATTGATGCAGAAATACAGCTCTCAAACAAAAGTAGATTATTGGGGTCAAAATCTACTTTCAAATGTAAAGAAATAATAATTCCATGCTGAATTACAGTTCCATAGTCTCAGTGACAATCTTAGATATCAGATGCAATTAACTGCTTAAATTCACTCTAGAAGACTTTTATGTTTAATTTTCCATTTTATCAAGACTTACATACAGTTTACACTACAGGACTTTTACTAACGACTTTCACACATGCAGCTGTATCCTCAGAAGTACCATTCAAATCCACAATAAATGTAAAACACCTATCTGGAATGTCAATAAAATAGCAAACTCCACACCATCCCAAAAGGTTATTATCAAGCAACTCTTGCTCATTTAAGGAGCCTCCAAAATGCACAAATAATTTTCTAGGCTCCCGCTGTGTTCTTAAAGGTTGTCCTCTTCACCTCTTCTGCATGGGCCTTTGTATTGCTACAAGAAGTACAATTCTTTTGATCGGGTTTTCTAACATGAAATAATTAGCAATCAAGGTAAAGAAAGCTGTAAGGTGACTGACTTGAGTTAGTATGTTCACAGTAACAACCATGATTCGGAGTCTTACTGTGACCTTGTCATAACTCATGGAAACAATACAGCATACTTCTGTGTTGGCATAAAGATTTTGTATTCTCTTAGTTACTGCATACTAAGAAACTTGAGTTAAAAACTAAATCAGAGCTGTGGTGAATACTCATCTGATACCACCTGATCTAACTTCTCCTACTACTCTCCTACTACTTGAACCCAGCCTAAGAACAGAAACTAAGTAAGCTGTGAGAGGCGGAACAGAAAACATCCCGTCTTTAGTGCTCTAGAAGTTACACTGACTCAGATTTTGAACTTGAAATGTTACGCATTTTAGAAAAAAATAATGAGAAAAACAGATTCAAATAGCAACAACAGCAAGTATTACCAAAAAAAAAAAAAAAAAAAGTATAAGTATACTTGAATTAGTTCATTCCTTGAAGAAATAACCTAGGGTATAAACCAGATCTTATGTGTAGGTTTGTGACATACTCCATCTTTCACAAAAAGCCAAAAAGCTACAGCATCAACACACAGCTGCAGAAATAACTTCATTCCTTCTATGATCTTTTGGCTTAACGCAAAAACCCACTCAGATCATCCCAAAACACATTTAAAAGCAACATCTCCCACATAACTTCCACTCTTTCTTCTCAATTTGTTTTTATAATGTTTCCAAACACCACAATGTTGCAGCAAGTGAATTCCTTATCTTCAAATTGAATGAAATATGTAGGAGCTGAGTTAGATGCATGTTATCTTAATCAAATTCTAATCAGCTATATAATTACCCAATTAGATATGTTCATGGATGCTGAAGTTTGCAATACATCCATCATAGAAGCTATACATGCATATGTGCTATTTCCTATCATCATGGCTTAAGAAAAAATTTCAGACTAATGACTGTGCCACGTATTACATATAGTGTTTAAACTTGATACAGATTTCAAATTGACTTCAATTAAGTGATTTTCACATGGTGTAAGACAAATACCCAGACCCTGATAGATTCACATAATAACAGAAATATTGTAGACATGCGTATGTTGAGTCAAGCATATCTGGGAATATTTAAGAATTCCACAGAACATCAATAAGCATTTCAGCCTACTACAAATCGTCCTAAATAATTTTCCAATACAAATGTGTAGTTCTGATACTCCATTTTTCCCAAATGAATTATAAAAAATAACAAATATGTGTTTATAAATAACTCAGTGAATTTTTTTGGTAGAATCATGAAATCCAGATGTCGGTTAAGACACACAAAAAACAAAACAACACCCCCCCCACCACCACCACCTGATTACTACAAAAACTATTTATTTCAACTAACAAATTCTGTGATCTACCAGCCTAAACAACTAGTGGTCTGTGAAGACCATGCATTTCAGCCATGCAGCCATGCAGCATGCAACAAAGCAGCACATAACACAATGCAAAAATTGCAAAGAAAACCAAGTGATGGCCATGCTAGTATTTGTCAAGGGTCTTCTTACCAAATAGTGAAATCCTATGCCTGACAAGAACTCCAAGTTTGCAGAACAGGCTGAAGACAAAAGAAAAATAAAAGAGAAGAGAAGGAAAAAGAAAAAAAAAGGGGGGGGGGGGAGAAAAAAATAACAGCTGATATATGAGCAGGAAAAGCAACATGATGTCACGCAGAAAGAATCAATTATCTGAGCAGAATGTGGGACAGAGTACTAAAGAAAGAGTTTTTAAGTGCATATCCTTAACAAACATGGTTAAATAAGCACATATTATAACTAAAGAAACAAACGAGAAAAAATAAAAATTAAAAAAAAAGCAAAGCTAATTAATATAAAAGCGTCCTATATGAAAACCCACAGGGAAATTACCATTAAAGCTTTAAGAAGTAAAATGTGGTCAGTGTGCTATTCAGGACATCACTGACAATTTGAAAACAAAAGGTAAGGAAATCAGATTAATTGAAGTGTTTGATGGTAGATGTTTAACTAATCCAATTTAGATCTTGCCTTGAACACAGTGAGATTTTCTTTTTAAATACACTTCTTCTTAAAACATGACGACATGAGAAACAATGTAACTCAACATGAAAAATAGCTTCTTATATGGTTTTAAACAAATAAAAATGGATACGATCAATGATTTCATTTCATATATGTAAATTACTTTTTGTACTGATGAGCAGTGTTCCATTCAGAACAATGAAGAATTAAGTTTTGTATTAGTTCGTAGAAGCAGGACCACACTGTCCTACCCAAATTGACCTGGCCTCCAAATTTAGGAGAGATTAGTTCAATCTTCATGACCAAATTCAGTCTGAGAATTTTCTACAACAGTGACATAAATTTTGGTGTTATTTGTTGTGCTGCAAAAACCCTCATCTGTTAAAATGACATGAATAATACTATGTCATTTTATTAAGCTATTTAATTACTAGGCATGTGGGCCAGTTAACAACCTCTGATATGAAAGCAAAAGACACATAAGCATGTCTGCATAGTTCATGGATGAGATCTGAGTATGTTCCATTGACAGATGAGAGCATGGTGCCAAATGGAAACATTTATGTCCAGAATTGGAATAGCCAGGTTAATGTGGTGTTGAATCCGCCTTATTAGCCAGTGCACAGTGATCCATTACAGCAACAGCAACTGCTCTGTTTTAGAAAAGAGTCTGGCTGTACATCTTCAGGGATCTCTGTTCACTTATACCATGAGGCAGGCATATACACTTTATATTCTTTTATGAGGATCCTGGTTCATCCAGTCCAACAGGAAAAGTGGGCATATGTTACTGTCATATAAATGTTGTGTCCATTCCGATGAAGACATTAAGTAGCTCTCAATCTATCTTTTCTTCTAACATACAAATATTACTCAACTGACTGTAACATTCAGCAGATGCTATATTTTCACAAAGTCAGACTGAACCTATTATCTCCACAGTCAACAGTGTAAATTCAGAGAAAAAAAAAAGTCCAAATGTCTAGTACTTAGACTCATGCCCAGAGATAATTCTACCTAACTGCAGTAATACAAGAACCTGTAGGATGGTATAATGAAGAAGAAATGCAAAAACTCCGGTCCTGACAATGCTGTTTACAAATAAATGGAGGATAACGTCACACTATTTCAGGAAGAGGTCTGACCCATATGTTCCCAGAAAATTGATCTGAATTTGAAGTATTTGCTGAACACAAAATATTTATTGCATTTCTTGACAGTTACTGCATTAACAATATGCAAAATATTCTTCCATAGTTCAAAAAATGCAAGCTTATCTTCATCAGAAAAAGCAAGCATCCAGAAACTGCCTTTGGTTTGAAGAAAAGCCTGCATAAGAGTCACACACAAACATATCTAAAGGGAAAACTCAACAGAAAATCCAAACTTTAGCTTTGAAGAATTCTCTACAAATGAGGGAAAAAAAATGTTGGGAATCCCTTAAAATGGCTTCAGAAAATGGATCATGTAACGCACTTCCCATTAGCTTGACACTCAAGAAATCAGCTGCACAACAGCACAGCAGTGGTTATAGTTAACATTTATCCAGGTTTCCTTGCCTGTGGTTTATTGTCACTGGCCGGCACTTCTAGAAGGCACACAACTCAATTGTTTGACGGCAGCTCTGATCATTTTGCTGGGCTACAAACTCGGAAATCTCATGCATACAACTAGACAGCATATGTGTAGAAGTCCTGAATCCATGCAGCATGTATGCTGATATTTCCATGTTTGACATATTCTAGAAGTGTGGGATTTATTGAAGAGGCTTTACTTAACAACTGCTAAAATATTGTTATCCAGGATATTACAGAAAGAAACATAGCAGCTCATACAGTGGAAAATAATCTAGATGGAAGCTCTTTGAAATAATTTTTTCATTCTTTGAAGACCATTCAGCCAAGCTGCCAGACCAAATCAGTCCATGAAATGACACAAGAGTCAAGGTCATTACTTACTTACGCTCAATATTGCTGTTAGAAACTCTGCTCAGTATTCATACAATCTTGAAAACCCCTAGTGTCTGTATGACCATCAATTGGCTGTCTCCCAATAGCATCAATTCAGTTTTGTTTGTTTTGGTACCTAGTAACAGCCATCCATGATACCTGTACTGTGCAGGCATGCAGTTGGTCTTCTTTTAAACTTGTAGTCCACGTTATTAAATTGGAAACATGGGTTTCAATTCAATCAAAAGTGAGATTAAGTGAAAACATCTCTTGGAGAGATAGTCTAATAATGGATAACTTCAGAGAAAGGATCAAGGGGATATTTCTGTCATATTACTACCATTGTCAATATTTAGAAAACTGAAGAGCAGAAAGAATGCCACTCGTTTTACCTCTTATAGGGAGCAGTAATAATAATGATACTGCCTAAAACTCAGTTATTGATTTTTTTTTTCCTTTTAAATATAAAATGTTGCAGGAATAATGGTTTCAGTATATACTTATTTCCAACAGTGGGAGCTGATACACAATTATACATCTTGTGCAACAGACAATGCAACAGATGAATTGTTGCACATAAATTAAGTTCCCTGCATGCAAAAAAATCAGCACTGCTAACTTTAAAACATCATATAATTGTAACTCTGATCTCTCTTCTTCATTTTACACAATGAATATTCTCAATGTGAAAAGGAAGTTAATGTTTGTGTTTGTAAAAAAAAGCCTGCAACTTCTTACTTTCCGACAATAAACTGCACTGTTTAAAGACATACACATATGCATACACATGAAAATTATTTTAAATTTTACCTTGTCACCATTTCCTTCTCTTTATTAGAGGCATGGCCTCCACTGCTGAGAGGTCTACTTGCTGCAGATAAGAAATACAGGCGATGATTTTTGAAATACTGATCAATCAAAGGGAGCACAACCTGCAATTGCATCAGAAAGAAGTGGTTATCTCAGGGCTTTTTTTTGCTATGTTCTGTATTATTCTTTGTAAGACACAGCTACAGACAAGGGATTTCAAATGTATGTTCTATTTCAAATTCCTACTATTTTTTCTTAGTGTCTGTCTAGTTTTTTTATTATTATTATTTTATTTTTTTTATTCAAGATACTTAAAATGTCATCAATTAAGGCAGCAGCTTTTAAAACATTTTTTATTTATTTTTTTATATTATCTCTGGGACTTGACCTGTGTTTTCTTTTGGAGTATAAACCAGAAAGTATAATTTAATTTTACCTCACAATTTAATACTTGTCCAATACTACTTACCCAGAAACAACTATTGCTGTTCATGCCTTTTAACATAGGTAGGTTTGAGAAAAATTCACCTAGAACTGTCAGCAATCTAATGGCATTTAATGTTAATTCCTACACAGACCTCCAAAAACACCCTCACTCACTAAGGGCTTGTCCACAGAAGTTTTCTTATTTACTTAATGGGGTGATGATTACTCAGTAGTGCTACAGGTTTCAGCCAGGAAGAGATCCAAAATAAACAGTCAACATGAATCTCAAATTGCTTCCTTTTGGGTGCATAGTTCAAAAGAAGGTGACTAATTTCTGAGTCAAAAAACTTGGCAAGTATTGCACTATGGAAGTACTTCAAAAGATTACAATTTACTGCAAAGATATCAGGTTTAGAAAATGCTGCAAACGCCTACCTTTGCTTATTCACTAATGAATTGAAAAGGCACTTTGAATATGCAAGCAACATACAAGCGTTTGAATGCCAAAGCTGTAAACAGATTTTCTTAATTTGTAATACATAAATCCTTCTTGGCATAAGAAGGAGAACTGGGCTTATGGGAACCTCATAAAGTTCAACAAGGGGAAATGCAAGGTCCCACATCTGCTGAGGAATAACCCCACATAGTGGGGGTTATATATAACCCTTTCACATAGTAAAGGCTGACCACCCTGAAAGCAGCTCTGCTGAGAAAAGCCTGGCGTTATGGTGGACACCCAGCTGACCATGAGTCAGCAATGAGCCCTCACTGCAAAGAAAGCCAATAGCATCCTGGGCTGAATTAGGTGGAGAGTTGCCAGAATGTCAAGAGAGATGATTCTTCCTCTCTACTCAGCACCGTTGAGGCCCCACCTGGAGTGTTGTGTCCAGTCCTGGGCTCCTCTGTACAAGAAGGGCATGGACATAGTGGAGAGAGTCCAGGGGGGTGGGAGGGTACAAATATAATTAAAGGACTGCAGGATCTTTCATATGAGGGGGGGCTGAGGGAGTTGAGATTATTTAGCCTGGGGAAGAAATGGTGTAGGGGCATCTCATCGGTGTAAAAAAATATCTAAAAGGAGGGTGTAAAGATGGAGCCAGATTCTTTTCAGTGGCGTCCCATGACAGGACAAGAGACAAGGGGCACAAACTGAAACACAGGAGATTCTGTCTGAACATATGAAAACACATTAAAAAAAAAAAAAAAAAAAAAAAAAAAAGTTATGTTGACACAAGTTGCCCAGACAGGTTGTGGAGTCTCCTTGGAGATATTCGAAAGCCATCTGGACATGGTCCTAGACAGCTCACTCTAGGTGACCTGCTTGAGCAGTGGGCTTGGACCAGATGACCTCCTTCATCTCTTTCATCCTCAACCATTCTGTGATTCTGTGATGAAGACATCAGTATTGTTTTAAAACAAGGAAAGAGATAAGGAAGGTGACACTGAAAGGTACATGACTGTATTAATTTCAGTAGCTATTGCTCATATTTAGCTGCCTAAAGAGTGTGAAAGAGAAAAGTCTTCTGAACTAGACAAAGCCAGTAAATAGAAAATGTAAGGATGTTATGAATATCACCTGTTTCATGGAGAAAGGGAATAATGACAGTAAGAATACAATCCTGTAGGTTTTTTTTTTCATGTCTGTATTTCATCCCTACATTATTTTCAAGCCATTTTTATTACTACTGCTTCCAATCATCAAAATAATTATTTAACACAGAAAGCTGTATATATAAGAAAAATAATCACATTCACTAACACTTTCTCACTTCAACTACTTACTATGTTGACAAATAATGAGCAAAGATATACTGTACTTTGGCAAAAAACTTGATTTCTTGTTCATATGGAAAGTGCTCTCCTTTGCCTCTGCTGCCACCATCTGCAGAGAGAAGAAAATTTAGCTCCCTATTATATATCCCAATTACAGTCTATTCTGCATTTTTCTTAAAAAGTGTACACTATAAATAACATTGTTGGTCTTTAGATGTAGATTTAAGATACCACACACAGGAGTTAGAGGCATTTTATGACAATCTTCTGAGAAAAAAAAAAAAAAGTCACAGCAAATAAAATGTGCAAAGAAAAATTGTCCAAATAGTCACAGATGCATAGACATCTCATAGTCTGAAGAGATATGGATACTTATTTGAGATGAAAATCTGATCCTATATGTGTATTTTTCTAGTTATAGGCAACAATTTTGGAAGACTGAACTCTGACTCTACTTTAACACCTTTCTCCTGTAGTTCCCAGGAGAAACAAAATTACCAATTTTTTAATGCATTGTTACAGACTTTTTTTAAACAACAAAATTATTGGTTAGAACTACCCAAATGAAATTAAACTTGGTTCTCTTCCTCCAATTGCTATAAAACTCACATACTATTGAATAATCTAGTATACATAAACCATTTATCCTTTATTCATTACATTTTCATCTGAAGAATGAATATGTGAAACTAGAATGAATGTGAAACACATAACTCTTCAAAATTCATCATCAACTACAGAAATCTAGAGGAAAAACTCTGTGTCCAACAATTTTTTATTTTTGGAAACTTTCAGGTTGTTTTTATAATTTCAAACTTCTTAATAAAAGAAAATGAATAAGGAGTACTATACCAAACTCCAAAATATACTGATGGGCTTCATCCACATATCTTATAAGTTGCTGAAGGAAACTGTAGGCAAAGCGTTTCTCAATGGAAGGTGTGTCCAATTCCAGGTCCTTAAATCCTCTGAAATAAGAAGCAAGACAATTTTCATGTGTGCAGAAGGAATCAAATTAGTTTTACCTCTCCTGATGCCATTTTCTCTGATAATACTTAACTGCTTATTCATATAAGAATGGTTCGGTTTAAATTAAACAGTACTCTTGCAATTATTTATGTTTTGAGCCATTTGTTAAGATGCAATTAAGATTTCCCAGATAGAAAGTTGGCAGAAAAGGTCACTACTCAGATTAATCCAGTATCATTTTAATTTCTTTCCCTTACCTGTAAGGTATTACCATCTTTCAATGTCCTCCATGGATTGATTTTTGACCGAGGGAGTTTTGAAACTACCAAGATACTTTGATTTAAACAAACAAGCCAGAAGTAAATCTGTAACTTTTGCCTAGAAGTCTGTTTGACTGAAGGAGAGCATGATGTAGGCCATGATGTAGCCTCCTAGCAATAAACTGGTAATGACGTAAGTGGTTTTGCAGGACCAGGGCTCTAATGACTGAACATAAGGAAGCTATGCTTTACCAGTAAGGTAGTTTGGCACTCCATTGTCAGAACCATTTTGCAAGTTAAAAAAGTAAACCTACCAAATATAACTGTCTTTATAGTCTCATTTGTGTTCTAATTAAGAACATTGCTGATGTGCTGACGGTAGGCTTTAGAAAGAGAGATTCTACAACTAAAACTGCTTTCTCAGCTGATACTTGTCAGGGTACATATGGGGCTGAAGGAATTTGAGATAAGGACAATATTTGGGAAATATGGCCTGAATATTGTTAGAGTGTAATAATTGTGAAGAACTTGTGTTGGAAGGTGGTGAAGTGATGAGGGGTGGAGTTTGTACATTGTCCACCTTTGTTGGTGTTGTGATAATGTTATGTTGATTTTGGTGTGGAGAATTTTTTGTGGATATAAGTGAAATTTGTGAAGATTGCAAGGAATGTTGATGAATATATTTTAATGATAATTAATTCTAAGGTGGGAGCATATGCTTGATTAAGGTTATCTGATTAAGGACCCTCTCAGGTGGTAGTAAGAAAGAAGCTATAAACAGGAACACAAAATGTGGTAGAGAAGGAATAAGGGAGAGAATGTCAAAAAAAAAAACAACTCTCCAGTTAGTCATTGATTGGCCATTAGGAAACTACAGACACAACTCTGGAGAGAGCCACATGGATTTTGTAACTCTTAAGTGAGGGGAACTTGAATAACATGAGTATTTGGGATATCCAAAGAGATCACTGGCACTATGAAAGCTAATGATTGAATGTGAAGGGGAGAGGGAATCAAGGACGATCAAAGCAGGTAATAGACAAAAAGGGGACAGTCACACAAACTGTGGCCAGTCAGTAACAGCTGTTCAACTAAACACTGCACCTGATCACCACAGTCTGTCCTGTCTTCTTAAGTCCTTTCTTAACTATCCCTCTGTGTAACTCACCACATCATTTATATGCGTGTGCTGCAAGGAGTAAGGGTCAGGTATTGGCAAGACCAGGAGGACTGAATACTAGGGAAGCAACTGGAATCAGACTGGGGTTCTAAGTGCCTGTGGTCCTGTGGCACCAGCAACTGGAGAGAATGAGGGTCTCAACACCAATAGCTGGAAAGGAGATAGCTCTTGGTAATGTCTCCATAGGTCCTGCATACTTTGAGCCCAGAGTTCCAGCTCAGTGGGGAACTGCTGTGAATGGATTTGGTGCTAGCAACTGGAGTCAGATGGTTGGTGGGTGCTCCTAGCCTGTGGTGTCTGCAACTGGAGCAGGTGGGAGTCTCAGTTGCCAGCTGCTGGGGCAGGAATGCTGTGTGTCCCAGAAACTAGCCAATGGTAGGAGGACAGTGTTAGTGAGGTGAGAGTCTCAGCAGCAGGGGCTGGAGTGGGACCCTGGGTCACAGCCCATGCACCTGAGTGCTGGCTGCTTGGGAGGAGTTAAATGTTTTTTTTCTTTAAACTCAGTGTGCATGAGGGTGCACAAGTGCAATTCACTAGCAAACTTCAAGCTGGACTAGACAGTGAGTAGAAGGCCTCATGTGTGAGCAGGTGTATCAGATGGCCAGATGATTCAAGGGTACCCACAAGTGTAAAGTGTTTGTGAGAAATATGCATGAATGTAGGCATCAGTTCACTCATGAGCATCAAAATGGACTAGCTGGCAAGAAAGAGACCTCTGAAGTGGGTAAGAGAGCTCAACATCCAGGCAAAGGTATTGTACAGACAGAGGCTGTGCTGGTACTCAAAGGATCCATGAATGTGCACAGGCTTGTAAACTTGGAAAGAAAGGGAAAGGAGGTGGAATGCTTTCACTACTGAACTTCAACTTTACCATCTGAAGTGGGGGAAGGGGGCTTGACTGTCTGTAATTGTTTTATACACGAGTTGAAGGCAGCACTTTGTCCTTAGAAGTCTGTGCAGCTGGGCATGTCAGCATCCCTTGTGTGTGTGTAGGTAGCTCTGGGATGCTTAAATTCACAAGTAACTTACATTGATTCCCTAGTTACCAGTTCTGAAAATGATCTGAGCTCCTAGACTTGGTTAAAGATGAAAGTTAAGGTTTGAAGGGTCATGGGATGAATTAGAATGGTCACAGTCAAATAAAAGACTGGACAGGAAGGCATGTATGGCTGTAAGTCAAGTAGTGAGGGGACAAAGGAAAAACATGAAGCAGATGCATGTTTGTTTAGACAGCACAGTAGACAGGGGCAACAGGTACATGGAGTTTATCTTGATAAAAATATCTGCATTTTACTGGCACAGGAAGAAGCAGATAAGGCAGGAACTACTTACCAGATGATCAGTGTGTCCAAGTTAACAATTATATTACCATCCCTCTTAGCCTTCCACTCCTCTAAAAGCCAAAAGCCACTTTTCACTTGTGTTCAAGTTAGACAGTAATACAAAGGATTAGTCCCAAAGGAACATGTAACCTTGAATATAGATGAGCAGTCTTTTTATATTTTGACAGGGGACAAGAAAAATAACCTTTGCTGACATCCTTCTTCATACATGCTAGTCCACTGAAGGCAAGTAAATTGTATTATTCTAGCTATCTTTAAAGATTCTACCTAGAATTATTAGATATGCTGTGGGACTCTATAAATGGACTGAATTTCATATAAAATTTAAAAGAAAGGAAGTGGGCAGATTTTAGGCAGATGTGTTAAGCTAATTAATTCGCAATTATTATTTAAATCCATCTCTGTGCTTGTTTCATTCTCTTACTAATATTCATATAAATACAAATCTGAGATATGTTTTCAGTCTTTCCTAGTGATTCATATTTCCTAAGCCATACTGATGAGGCAGACATTAATTTAATTAAAATTTTATTAACAATGTATTTAGTAGGTAAATATACGTCCTATTAAAGCCAAAGGGAATTCTGCAGAGAATGTATGCTAACTGAATTATTCATGCTATTTTGATTATTACATTTATTCACTATTATTACATTTATTCACTATTATTACATTTATTCACTATTATTACATTTATGTTGCAGACTGTATCAGGAAAACTTTTTAAAAACATTGTTTTCATTTCACTCTATTTCAGTAACACTACAAATCAACTCAGCCAAAGAAAGGAGTAGTAGATTTTAGAAATTAAACTCTTTCTTATCAACACAACTGTCTAGAGATTTCTACAAAGAGGTGTAGGTGTACAATGTGCCTGTAGCCTTAATAATTCTATCACTTGTAGAACATCAGCAAATTTACCAACAGTTGGATGTATGAAGACACAACGGAAAGAAGAGGTATGTTACAATGTTGAGAGGAGAGACAGAATACACATGCATGCATTCTGAAGAACATTGGTTGCAATTTCTGCAAACCCTAAAAACCATAAAACACTTCTTCCTTACAGTGTTCTATATGAAGAAGCTGATCCTTAACCTCAGGTACTGAAACCTTAATATGACCCTTTGGTTTTGTTTGTTTGTTTTTAATAGAAGAGAAAAAATGAAAAAATAAATATAAAAAACACTACCAAGGAGTTTTAGAAGCCTTCTGTGACACTAGCAGTGAACAGAAAATTACCTGGAGACAATATATCCATTAATCTGCAGAAATTTCAAAATATCCTGTGCTTTTTCTCTGTCCTTGGCTTTTTCTTTGGCTGTGAGAGTGTCATAAGGAACAAGAAGAGGATGGTTGCCTCCTCCTACTATGGAATATCAAGAGAATTAAAACATAGTTATAGTATCTGTTGACACAGTAAGTCCTGATATGCAAAAGCACTATTGTAATAACACATAGCATGCTACAGTAAAACCTAGTCTGAAGTACCAACGATTCACTTTTTGGTTTCTTTACACAAACCTGTATTTCTACAAAATGTTCAGATATAAACCTTAAACAGGGCTGCATACATAGTTCTAACATAATCAGTTGCTGTAGATACCAGGAAAATATGCTGGACTTAAAACAAACAAACAAACAAACAAACAAAAAAAAAAAAAAAAAAAAAAACACCACAAACAAACAAACCAAAACAACAAAAAACAAACAGAAAAACAGTTGAAGAAGGAAAAAGCGCTTAACTGTTATGAACACGCATTATCATTACAACTTGATTCAATGAACTTGAATATATTTCAATAAACACATCATTTCAGAACAAAACCAAGATCTGTCATTCCAACAGAGTTCTGCTTTTAAACATTCTGATGAAAGCAAAAATGGTTCATGTAATTTAGCAAGATATATGTATATCTAAGACCTATGAAAGTGATGTAGTTCACTTCTATAGTAATGAATTAAAGCCAGAAAACTAGAGTACATTTTTCAGACAACTGCCAGTCTCATTAAAAGAATATTGCACAGACAGAGAGGTTAACAGAATAAATTGCACTTGTATTGCTTATAAAAGGGGGTTGTGGTAGCTTCACAGTGATAACTAGCTGAACCCACTGTATTGTTCTCTTACTCCCCCTCCTCAAAGGCAAAGGGGGAGAAAGTATCTTGGAAAAAAGGTCACATGTTGAGATGTGAACAGGGAGATTGCTCACCGATTACCATTATGGATAAAACAGACACAGCATATGGAGATTAATATAATTTATTGCCTATTACTAACAAACTAGAGCAGTCAGTGAGAAACTAAAATCAAAACAGGATGCCATGCCAACTCCTTCCCGAACTGATCCTGCGTGGGATGGTCCTGCCTGTTCACAGGCAGCAGCTCTTCAACAACTGCTCCAATATGGGTCCATACCACGGGGTCCATCCCCCAGGAGCAAACTGCTCCAACATGGGTACCCCAGACCCCCTGCTCCTGCACTGGCTCCTCTCCACGGGCTGCAGCATCAGCCTGGGGCCTGCTTCTGTGGGGGCTCTCCGTGGGCTGCAGCCTCCTCCAGGCCACATCCACCTGCTCCACCAGGGGCTCATCCACAGGCTGCAGTGTGGAGATCTGCTCCATGTGGGACCCATGGGCTGCAGGGGGACAGCCTGCTCCACCAGGGGCCTCTCCACAGGCTGCAAGGGAACTGCTGCTCCAGTGCCTGGAGCACCTCCTGGCCTCCTTCATTGACTTTGCCATTTGCAGGGTTGTTTCTCTCTCAATTTTTTTGCTCCTTACTCTCCCAGCTGCTGTTGCTCAGCAGTATTTTCTTAAATACTTAAATCTGTGCTCCCAGAGGCACAGCCAGTGTTGCTCCCTGGCTTAGCTCTGGCCAGCAGTGGGTCCCTTTTGGAACCAGCTGGAGATGGCTCTGTAGAGCAGCTTCTGGGCTCTTCTTAGAGAGGTCACCCCTACAGCCCCGCAGCTACCAAAACCTTGCCTAAATCCAATACAATGATTTATTCATCTCTCTCTAAATGTGGATGGCTAACTTGCCAAGAACATAAAGTAGCTATTATTAACATAAATATCTTAGTAAAAACAGACATGCTTAGGTCTTCAACTTCTCCCTCATCACAACACATTTATGTGACAATTGCTACAAAACCCCAGAGAATGGTAAAGGTAATGATCAAACTTACCTAAGAAAAAAATATTACAGTAAGTCTGTAGTAATATTGTAAAAATAAAGGAACAAATTCCCCTCAAGAAAATACTGGAGACCTATACTTAGCTGATTTTGTAAGCAACATAAAATTTTCCATGAGTCCTGAGTCCTTTTCAGTAAATGAAAAATGATAACCTATTGGCAAGTAAATTTTGGGGGGAAGTATAGCCCTTTACATTGAGATGATTGTTTCTTGTTTTTTTTATCACAAATGTGATCTAATTCCACATAGTACAGCTGAAGACAGATATGTAGAAATTCATGCAAGCATATTAAGTATGTATGTATCTATGAAAGTTAGTAAGACTATAATAGATCATGAACCATAATTAGTACACTCAAATATTCAAGAAGGGGGACTGGCACTTGTATTTTCAGTTAGCTAACATACTTCCATGAGAAGCCTTATATGAAAAATATAAGCATTTTCTGCATTTTCCTACATAGTAAGGAGATACAAATCAACAAAATTAATTGCTATGATAAAGCTACACTCCTGTTTGCACTTTACACATGTTGGAGTAAATGCAACTTATTTTCATGAAAGCACACAAATGCTTTAAAAGCTCTCATCATCTAACACCACTAAATCTCTACTCAGTTCAACAGAGATAACAATGGGTATTATTAGACCTCCTCTTTAAGAAGATTAAACTGAGCCAACAACATAATGAGCCAGTAAGCGCTTACTACACTGAAAGCCTCAATTTTTTCATTGTTAACCACAGAGCTGTTTTTCTTTTTTCTAAGTCATACACACAGATTTTGAATACATGAATAGAAACAATAAATTCAGTGACAAAATTACACAAATTAAATTATGTACTTGCCTATGAATCATAGAATCATAAAATTACTAAGGTTGGAAAAGACCTCTAAGATTCTCCTAATTTCCAGCCTGAACTTTTCCTGGAGCAACTTGAGGTCATTCCCCTCTAGTACTACCTCTAGCTATCTGCAAGAAGATGGTGACCCCCAGCTCCCCACACCTTCCTTTCAGGTAGTTGTAGAGAGCAGTAAGACCTCCCCTGAGCCTCCTCTTCCCCAGACTAAAAATCCCAGTTCCCTCAGCCAATCCTCATAAGACTTTTGTTCCAGACTCTTCATCAGTTTCTTAGTCCTTCTCTGGAGACACTCCAGGGCCTTGATGTCTTTCTTGTAATGAGGGGCCCAAAACTGAACACAATACTTGAGGTACAGCCTCACCAGAGTTGAGTACAGGAGGACGATCACCTCCCTGGTCCTGCTGGCTACACTATTCCTGATAGAAGCCAGGATGCTGTTGGCCTTCTTCATCACCTGGGCACATTGCTGGCTCATGTCAACAGCCTTTCCCTCATCCACTTGGAGGGTTACCTGATCATAGAAGGAGATGAGTTTGGTCAGGCAAGACTTGCCTTTCACGAACCTGCGCTGGCTGGGCCTGATCCCCTGGTTGTGTGATTTCACTCAAGATGACCCATTCCATCACCTTTCCTGGCACTGAGGTCAGGCTGACAGGCCTGTAGTTCCCCGGATCCTCCTTACGACCCTTATAAATTGGCATCACATTAGCAAGTCTCAAGTCATCTGGGACCTCTCCAGTTGACCATGACCACTGATAGATGATGGAAAGCAGCTCTGCAATCACATCTACCAGCTCCCTCAGCATCCTCAGGTGGATCTCATCTGTCCCCTCCAACACTTACATACTTTTATCTGCAAAATTTCTGTAAAATTCTAACTGTCACATTAGCTTGTTACAGAAAAGTTATTTTGAACTTCAACAGAAAGTAGTTTTAAATCAGGCTTGCAATGTAAAATATAATGTAATATATTATTATGTAATGTAGTATATAGTATATATGTACATATTATTTGTAATATAAATAAATAATATCATAAAATAACCTGATATTTTGACTCCCACTAGTGTTTTAAGTTTAAAGTACTCCATCATTTATTCTGTTTGGTAGTGTCTGTATATGGTACAGAAAACATCCAGAATAAATACTCAATAAAAATTTCAAGAAACATTTCAAAACTGAAGCTATTTGAAGTCACCTGCTCCAATGACACTGAAGTTTGCCTAACTGCTCCCTTCACTCTCAATGAAAAAATAAATTTAAAAAAAATGGCATGAAAGGTCGTATCATTGAGAATTCTCATGTTGTCAGTATTGCTGTAATGAATTTACCTAGCCATTAGAGAACAGTGGCACGTAATAAACTGAAAGACATCTTGCCAACAGATTGAAAAAAAAAATCTAGAAAAAAAAAGGATAATCCTCCTATGCGTAGTTGTATCCAAAGTCCACACTACTGTTCTGTTCTTTAAAAATGTTTAAAAAAACATATTTCAAGACTGGAATATATGTGTACACACACATACATGAGGAAAAAACCATACTCTTGAAGGTTAGGTTTTGCTCAACTGATAAATGTATTTACATTTCACACCAAGAAATTCTCAATCAAAAGCCTCTTCTTCATTAATTATAGCTGCCTCTAATTTCAGTCCTATCTTCTGCTGCATAACACTGTAAATGCTATATAGCATTCTCATTGAAGTGCTGCTCAAAGGTAACATCTGTGTTCAAAGTTGCCAAGTATAGTACATGCATTCAAATATTAGTGTTCTTGTAGCCCACAATTTCCCAGAATTAGTCCATCCTGCAGCTACTTAACCTGAATACAGTTTAAAAGAAAAAGTCTATAAAAATTAAAATAAAAACTGTAATAAGGGGAAATATAATTAAAGGTATGGAAATTTATACCGATTTATCAAAGAACCCTTTCAGGTGTAACTTTACTTTTTCATAAAACCTTAAATACTCTAATTTAGCTAGAGGCATATGTATAAAAATGAAAGCACACAATAAAAGGAAAAAAAGGTCAAATTTGGTGTATAGTGTTAGATTTGAGACCTTCGGATAACACAAAACTCTAACTTCAGACATTTTCTAATGAAAACTTGCAGTTTCTCCAAATATTATTTCCTCTATGTGCAAATATAATGTAAAGCACAGTGAAAAAATATCTTTAATACATAAATAAAGAAATGTATTTAACATGGAAGGGACAAGAGTGGCACAATATATCACAAAAATCATCACTTAGATAAGCAGAGATCACAGATCATATTCAGTTGTTTACATGGAATCAAGGATCTACTCTAGGTTTATCCATTTGTCAATTCAAAACACCTTTTTAGATCTACCTGAAATAAAAAGGTACCTCAAATGAAACAGAGTTCAGAGACCACAGGGCAATAGCCTGGCATAAAAGATAGAAAGAAAATGTATTAATGTATCTTCCTGTATTGCAATGGAATTGGTAAACTACTTCAGCAAGAAATGTTACACCCGATATTAAAAAAGCTCAGGTAAACTTCTAGACACTAAAAATATCTAGAGTTTACATTACCTTTTGCTTCAAGCTCCATTTTCTTTTTCTTTGCCCATATGTTATGGTAGTTTTCAGCCATCATCTCTGCCATAGCCTTAGGAAAATGGAAAGTTTAATGATATGCGCTGCAATGGCCAACTCCCAAGGAAGAATAAATTTCTAGTTGATATTAAATAACAACCTTTGTGTACTAGCAGTTTCCATACAATTACACTGTAAAGGTTCACCAGAACCAGGAGTTTTTATTAAGAATTATGATATAGTATTTGGTTAGGATGGGTATACATAGGCAGTAATGCTGAATACAGAACTGTTAAAACAAAAAAAGAAGGAACCACACAGAGAAGGAGGAAGAGTACTGGCATGCCAGACAGGGACTTCGTTCTCAAATCAAGGTGAGCAAGAACCCTCTGAGGGCCTTAGTAAACGAAACAAAGGACAGCAGACCTGCCCTTTGGACTGTGCCAAAATTGTTGGTGGTGGACATAATAGTCAGCGACTACACGGATATTGCTTGGTTGATGTGGATACTCCCTTGTGTAAGCACACTGTTAGAAGCACCAACTGTTTTACCAGGGACTCCATAGATGGAGACAGTTTTTTAATGAGCAGGAAATTCTCTTCCAGTGTGCGCAACAAATAAGTAAATTCTTATAAAAAGTCTTTCAGACTGGTGAACTAGAAACTAGACCCCAAACCTACAAGATAAGCCAGAAAAGCTCTCTCCAGTCTCCAGCTAGTAAGAACTATTACTGCCTACTACTCCTAGCATGAGACAACTTTTTATACACTCCCCTCCTGTCCTCCTGACTGTATACGGTCTACATATTTGCAGCTGCGGAATTTTCTAGGTTTCATTTTTCATTTCTTTCATGGAGCTACAGTAACATACTTCTTTCAAGAGAAGAGAAACTTTCAAGCCTTTCAACAAGAACCATGTTTTTTGAAGTTACAGAGGATCAAAAAGCAGTGGTGAAAAAGACAAAAAAATAAAAATAAAAGTGTATCAAAAGAAATAACAGAAACCACAAAACTTGTTTTCAATAAATTAGGAGAAAATTAAAAAATGCATTGTCAAAAATGTTAGGAATACTATTTCTGACTTACATGTACATCTCTGGAGAGGGTGACATTGCTCATGTCAATTGCTCGAGGACTGTAACCATGGGCTGCATCTACTGAGATCTGAATGACAGACATGCAAAACAACAAAGTTGTTGGAGTTGTACACAAGTATTTGATATGAAGAAGTTAACATTTACAAGATACTGAAAGTAATGAAAGTACTTAGGCAAAAAAAAGTGCCCTCTATGGGGCAAAAGGGTCCTATATAGCCCATCTGAAAAGACAAAAAGGGTGGTAAACTTAAGCTACATGTAGGTAAAGGTCTACATTTTTTGTTCCCAAAGACAGAAGTCATCAGACACAAACCCCACACATGCAAATACAAATTTCACTTGAAAACGTTTAAGATCTGAACTCACCATGAGTAATGATGTACTAAAGTTATGATTAAATCTCTGCATTTACTAGCAATTTTTCTCCAAAGAAGATGGCCAAATCCTAGATCATCTACTTTAAGGTGGATTCAGGCAATAATCAAGCTTCCAATTTTTTTCTATTCAAGCCTATTTCTATATAGAATCTACTGAATATGATACTTGTCTGTTTCCTTCTATCATCCTCCCAGCTCAGAGAATACCACCATTTTGTCATTCATTCTTTTTACTGACTAAATATGTCATTGGCTTGCTCATTACATTGAAACAAAAGGTCAAAAAAGGATAATTAGCAGAGAGATGCTGGATAGCAAGAAATGTGGCTAGAAATGGGAGATTACTGGGCCTTCCTCTGCAGGTTCTGCTTTAACAGATAAACTCATGTCCTCCACAGGAATGTCTTCCTTGAAAAGGAACAGTGGCCAGAATTTTATTCCAATGTCTGACAGTGTATTTAGATACACATATAAAAACATGTACAAGGCCTAAAAAAAAAAAAAAAAAAAAAAAATCAAAGGCCACCTTGAAAAAGGTATTTCTGTCAGAGAAAAGACTAACATAATGGACATGTGTGCAGCACACAGTAAAAAAAAAAAGAAAAAAAGTTCTGAAAAGTTCTGATAAGTAATTGTTTTCTTTTGTTTTCTAAAGCAATCAATTCAAGTATTGTTACATCAACACAAAGATACTGATTAAATATAGTTACAGTTTCTCAGTGAAAATGCTAGATTTTGTGTGTGATGACAGCACTACATACAATTTTAAACTTACATACCACATTTTAAACACGTAATGGGTATAAATGTGATAGCATACTCTGAAGTACTGGTGTTCTAGAATTCAGTAACTCTTTTAATACAGTTACACAATTTCATTAGAGTATGGGAAGACTATCTTATCTACAAAACCTGTTTGAAAAGGTTATATAATTCGAGTCTTATTGTAGAGCTACTAATTCTAAAATGTTCCTTATGCTTAAGGTACATACAAATACCTGTCAGTATAGTGTTTGTGAGCAGTATTACAAACACCCAGAAGCCAGGAAATTTGAAAATCAAGAATTTTAGAAGGACATTATAGTTTGCAAATTATAATTTTACTTCCTCCCAAGTGTTAACATCAAATATCGTGATAGACGCTTTTTAGTATCTAGAGAGTGGACAGGAAGGTTCAACTGCTTATTTTTCACAGGTATTCTGCCAGACTTTCACATATCAACTGAAGAGAGATGAATAGAGAGAAGGGGAAGAGATTTTTTCCCTCCATTTTTTCCCCCCACTGATCTGGCTCTATACTAGGCTCTGTGAATGAGAGTGAAAGTGCTACTTTCCTCACCTCATTTTAATTTGTAAATAATATACACCTGTAAGAGAACACATTGCCAGTTACATTACATGTTCCATGTAATCTTAACAGCATTTTGATTTAAGAAGGCTATCCTGATGGAAAAAGAAATACTTTTAACATTTTCTGAATTTTGGCCATCTACAGATGTCAACTTTATGCTGCATTAATATTTGTATTCATTTTCTGTTTTTAAAAAGGCCAAAATAAAAATCATTTGTATCTGTACCTTTACTTATTTCTTTACATACTTAAGGGCATCCATGACTACCTAATTCCAAAAACCATATCTTAATACCCAATACTGATGTGTATTAACCTGCCAGATGTAATAATTCAACTAACTTTAAATCAAGTAAAAAAAAAAAAAAAAAACATATTTCAATTTTGTATAGTTTTTTTATTATTGTTTTTATGTTTATTAGCTCATTATTTTTTAACAAGGAAAGAAATTCCAGATTCAGTGAATAGAAATCTAAACCAATCTTCAATGTTGTACAATTGCTTGTAAAAAATACCTTCATACGTTTGGTATGTATTGGATTATTATTTCATCACTTGTAAAATCAAAGAATGAAGAGCATGTTTCACATGATTATTTTTTGCAGTAAATTTACAATAAAGTTACTTACTTGACTGGTTTGAGATATGCGACGTGTCCGATTATACAGTGCCATGGAATCTCCCTCCCGTGTTCTTTCAATCCGCCATCCCCATGCCAGCATGGTTTTCAGTGATTCTTTGATTGGCCATCGATAAATTTCTTTCTCCTAGAAAAATGCATAGGCAATAATTACATTGTTTTTCATGTAGCTGTACAGAGCAAATATATATGTGTGTGTATATATATATATATATATATATATACACACATACATACAGAGAGAGAGAGAGCTGTTGGGCTTCTGCTTAGTTACACTGAGATGCAAAGAATTATACTGAAATCACCCCTCATGGAAAAGGGATACTACAACGAAGTAAATAAATCATACAACATATTTCAGAGTATATTTATTATTTCAAAGGTGGGCAAAATTGTAGCCCTAAAGCAAGCTGACTTATCACAGGGATAAATAAGAGTGCTAATGGCATACTCAGATATGAACTCAAAGGTGGAGTGGTTAATTATCAGGAGTAAAGTGGCATTTTCTCTGCTTTATGAAACGAACAATACAATCATAGAATCATAAAAAAGTCTACATAGGAAGAAACCTCTGGAGATCATCTTGCTCAACCTTCTGTTAAAGTCAGATTACCTAACCAAATTCGGTTAGGTTATCTAGGGATCTGCCATGTCATGTCTTGAATATTTCCAGCATATTACTTTCCTTGGCAACCTACTCCAGTGTTTAATCATTCTCAAGGTAGCAGGATTTCCAGAAAGCATTTCTGCTGAAGCAACTTAATCCCACTGCCTTGTCCTGTCACTGTGCATGCCTGTGAATAGAATAACTACATTTTCTCTGTAACTACTATTTAGATATTAGGAGACTGAGATTAGACCCCCCTGAGCTTTCTTTTCTTTAAATTGAACAAATCCAGTTCCTTCAACCTTGCTTCATTTATCAAGTTTTCCAGCCTCCTAATCTAATCCTGGTGGACCTCTGCTGGAGGAGACCAGACAAAGACAATCTAAATCTTCACTGAGCATTCCTGGATGACCTTACTGTAAGAATATACTGGTGTTATGACATTCAGTTTCACCATTCAGACATGAGAAAAAATAGATTGAGTGACCTACCTATTGTATAATAAAGCCCTATTGTCTCTTTCTGAGATTTTAAGGAAGGCAACTATCTCACACTAGCTGATGCACTCAAAAAAAAAAAAAATGTTTTAAAAGTGATGTAAGCATTAGGCGATATTTTCACAATGAAGGATACAAACTTTTGATCTCCCAGGATGAAGAAGTATGAATAAATTCCTCACCTTTTCAGAGAGTAATTTGTATTGTTTCATTAACGGTTGCACTTTTGCAGATTCAGAATATGTTTCACCATATGTCCATCCATTGGCAAACTAAAAACAGTAACAAATACAGAGAAAAAATAGGGAAGAGTGAAAAATTATTTTAAAGTTCTATTTTTATTTGGACAAAGGAACAGAACAATCTTTCTGTAGGTCTGTTCTCTTAAATTTCCTCTCTACTATTTTATCAGCATTTTCTCAACCAAAATTTTATTATCCACATGCAATGAAATCAATTATAAGAATACCATTGTTTTTAAAAATTAGTGATTTCTTGAAGCAAACATTTCAATGTATTTTATTTTTATTGATTTCCTTTAGATATCTACATAGAGCAGAATGCTGTGTTACAGTTGAGGAACAGTTTTTTATACTTGGCATTAGAAACTATCCAAAGACATAACAATCCAAATAGTATTTTCCATTAAAAAACATAAATTTTAGGTCAATAAAACTCTTTAAATGATTACCAAGTATATTTAACTAAAAGTCAACAATAAAAATAATGAAATGCTGAAACACTATTTTGAAATACTCATGTGGACTTATAGGAGTTCCACCTCCAAAAAATGCGCTACAAGAAAATGTATATTTATATCTTACCTACACACCAATTTGGAGCATAATGAAAAATAATAATATTCAGAGTAAAATCTTTCTAAGATTAAATGGATACAAATAAATAATCTGATTTAGCTGTAAGAGCAATACAGACTTTACCTTTTCCATTGACCATTTATCATGAGAATGTTCTGCATATTTGTTAATGAAATATTCTAGCTTTTCAGGGATTGTGATGCTGAAAGTGAATGAGAAAAAAAAAAATCCATTATATCACACATGCTAAAATGTGAATTTTTGTTTTGAAGAAAAATTCAAGAAAAAATAATTTACAACACATACATCCACTCAAAGCATCTTACTGTGCTGGTTTCCTCACTTAGAGTTTGCTCCAAGCCCCAGTTAAATCAAAGACAAAATCTGACCTATTTAATGGGTGCTGAATGAGAACCCCAGCTGTTGTAAGACTTTTGACACACATATGTAAGGAAAATTCAGTGATATCCAGTACTCATGCTTTTTGTCATTTATTTCTATTACTAGCACCAGTCATATACCAGTTTGTAAGAGCCTAATAATGCTGGCCAGAAAATATTAATCCATCAGTAAATTAATTTTTTGTTTGTTTGTTTGGAAGTGTGTATTTTAGGGGGAACTCTACTGATAGTATAATAACTTGCATAATTTCAGAAATACAGTAAGTGGATAAGTACAATGAGGTTATATTATTGATATCTTTATATGAATAGAGCTTGGACTGGTAAGCAGTGGGATGCAGGACTGGCATGTAAAGGAGTATAGGACTGGCTGGAAATGATAATGATTAATGTAGTGCTTTCTTTGTCTTGAATCATCATGGAACTGTTGACTCCTAAGAAAATGAGATGATTTATGATTTGGGTGATATTAAGTAACATTTTCTGAGGTTTTGAATTTATACTTGCTATTTACAATTTTCCTCTAGAAGGATACCAGAAGAAGTCATCTTTGATTAATTAACAGATAGTATAATACCCTCACTAACATTTGTTAAATCTTCATATATCTTAAATACATCTTAGACAAATTAATTTTAGTGGTGATTGATGTGGGTCCCACATTCCAGTCTAGATAATGGCTTCTGCTACCATATTTCAGCATGCACATGTGTACAAACATACTGTATCAAAAGTATCAAACTACTGACACAGCATTCTGTTTTCTGAACATTAACACAGACAGAAAGCTCACAAGGGCAATTGAAGCAAATGTTCTACAAGTGGTGTTTTCAAGATACAGTGAACAACCACACCACTGTAAGACGCTATTCTATACAAAGGAGAATATGGACCCAATTGTAGTAAAAAATCAGGACACAAAAATCCCTTTCCGATGTGTGTTCTTTCTGAGTAACGTAATTAAAAGAGCATGGTCAGAGTCTGACTGCCTGGAGAGAATGAAGTTCTTCCTACTTCCCCATTATTTGTAGTAAAAAGAGACTACGTGAAGGCACAATCATCATCATTTTCTGCAGGTAGAGTGTTATTCACAGGCAAAAAAAAACAGTGTCTTAGCACATGTAAATAATAACAGGGATGATATAGAGCTCTCTGCTTCTCCTGTACATAGGAACATGCTATGCTGTCTGTAGCAGACTTAAAAGGTAACTGGAGAGCTCTATCTGAGGTTGAAAATGCATTAAAAATCTGTAAAGTTGACCAAAGAATCAGTAATGTAACTGGATGCTTATTATTTGCTTGTTATTATTTAATGCTTTTTATTATTTAAAATAAGCAATACAAATAAAAATATAAAGTTAAGGTCTCCATTTTATCTAGAAGATGAGAATTCAGAAGAGTCATAAATAAAAGCTGTAACTTCACATCACATCCAGCAACAGACTCCATCCTTCTTTTACACATTCATTATAAAAAATAGTTGCAACAAAATAATTCCTTACTTGGATGTATCAACAGGTTGAGGATTAAAGTTCCCTTCTGAATCCATTGAAGACTGTTTTTCCATCATATTTACATAATTTGATTCCATATAGTCTGGAGGTAAGGCCCCTGCAACTGCACTCAAACAAGGCAGAGCCAGTTTGAACAATTCTTGTTCATATTTCTGTGGACCACACAAGGGATATAAAATTAATAGTCAATGGAAGCTATTGACATCATTAGTAAAATTGAAACAGCTACTTGTGAGAACAAGCAGCCACAGAATGGCTTTCTTAGTGCAAAAACTGAATTTCTGTTCTGAAAATAAAGGAACCTGACTGCACAAAACTTTAGTATAGACTAAAGATAAAGCTAGGATCAAGTAAGCCTAGCTCTTGCTGAAGTAAATGGAAAAAGCAGTGATACTACTGGGAGCAACACTAGACATTTTTCAAATGCCTGGTAGGAGAATATAGCACAGGAACATCCATAGCACTTCCCAATACTTAGATTTGAAATGAAACTCATAAAAGTTTAAGCAAGTTGGTTAAAATATTCACAGAAAGAATAAATAAATATGAAGGGATACTATTAAACCTTTGTCCACCATAGGGTTGAGCTAAGGGTGATCTAACTATAGCTTACTAAGCAAAGGAATATGAATTAGAATTAGCATAGGTCTTTACCCACAGACCCACAAAGATGATTGAGTCCAACTGCCTGACCACTGCAGTGCTAATGAAAAGTTAAGGCGTATTACTGAGGGCATTATCCAAATGCCTCTTGAAGATTGACAAGCATGGGACACGTTATGAGAAAGCCTGTTATACCATGGTGTACTCTCATGGTAAAGAAATTTTTCCTGATGTCCAGTCCTCCCCTGGTGAAGCTTGGAGCCATTCCTACACTTCCTGTCATTGGTAACTAGGGATAAGACAGGAGAACCTCTCTCTTTGCTTCCCCTCCTCAGGAAGTCATAGAGAATAGTGAGATTGCCTCTTGGCCTCCTTTTCTCCAAACCTGATAAACCAAGTGTCCTCAGCCTCTCCTCATAGGACATGCCTTCCAGCCCTCTTATCAACTTGTTGCCCTCTTCTGGATGCATTCAAGTATCTTAAAATCCATTTTACCTTGCAGAGACCAGAACTGCATACAATATTCAAGGTGAGGCTGTATCAGTGCTAAATATAGCATCTCTTTTGACTAGCTGGCTATGCTGTGTTTAATGCATCCCAAAATGCAGTTTGTCCTCTTGGCTGCAAGGGCACACCACTGACTCATGCTGAGCCTACTGTCAATCAACACCCCTAGTCCCTTTCTGCAGAGAGGGAGATAAGCGGCTGGAGAGCAGTCCTGGTTTTTACCTCACAAACTATACTTCCTTAAAACTGCATCTTTCAGCTATCTGCAGATGCTTGAATTTGCCTGTAGGTCTCTGAAATGTAGTTGACCTGTACAGATATACTTCAAGATTACTTCATTATAAATATATATATATTTAAAGAGCAGACAAAAAGGTATACCTATATTTCATCTGAAGATAGAACAGGAAGATTTAAACTTCAATTTACTGAAGCCTGTATTTTTCTTTTAAGGTAGATAACACACGGTTGATATAAGCTATGTAAAAGTGACAGATTACAAAAAAAGAAGTTGCACAATAAAGCTTTTGTTAGCAGTAGATGGATAGTAATATGAATTACCTTTTGAGACAAAGCATCAAAAATACCCCAGAACAACTTTCTGGATAAATGAAGTTCTTCTTCTGAGGCAGCACCAAAATTACCCCATCCACCTGGCAAACAATAATACTTCCAGCATCTTTCATAATGATTTGTCAGCAACTAAAATAGAAGATATTACAAAAGCAAATAAAATAAAACTGCTGAGGTTCTGCAGTTCTGGCACTCAACATATACAGGCACTGCCAGAACAATTTCTAACTTTTATAAAGAAGGCATATTATGTATTTATTCTTTAAACTGTTGGTGGATATACCCATAGTACAAGCAGCTTTTACTTTTTAACAATACAAAAAACATGTGACAAAGGATCATTTTTCCCAACACCACCAGAACCCTGACAGCGCAGATGAAGACAAGAAGTCACCTCCATCAGAATGCTGCTATTCCAAACACTGCTGTTGGTTGGGTAAGATAACAGAATCATGATTTACACTAGTTCCCAATTACTCTTTACGTGTCTGGAAGCTATTCAACAATAACTCCCAGTGAGACCTCTCTTCTGTGAGCTGTGAAATGTGCAATCAACCTACCCTCCTGTCCCCTATTACAATTGGCAGCAAGCTTTATTCTCTACCCCTCTTTCATTACAGACATATTTATTCTTACATTGTTAAAAAACTACAGATTTTTAGGAAGTCAAATGGTGCAAGGACCTGCTACTAGGTATTTGCCAAACCAAAACATCACAGATTTTGCATTTAATGGATCCCTCTCTGTCCCTGAGTCACAAATAGGAGGAGGAAAAAGCAGTTATACATAGGTCGCTAAAGACCATCCCAAATGACAATGAATTTCTGACATAAATGAAGTATAAAAACCTAGTCCAATTCATGAGTGCATGTACAAAATTTTTCCTAAGGTATAGAATGCTCTGGAGAAATTGGCCAAAAATTTAATTTAGAATTTAACAGTTGCTCAGAGAAAAAAAAAAAAAAAAGTTTCAACCAAAAGTTTCAACATTAATTTATCAATTTGCAAAGCATGCTGGCAAAATGTTATGTCATAGCCAGTAAAGAGATGTCAGGATACCCTTTTTTCAAGTCAGAGCAAATGACAAAATGGAAAAGTGCAGATACTCATAAGTATGCAGAATTAAAGACTGTCATTAAATAAATAAATATAATTTATTCTATTTAAGTATAGAAGTGAGGCTTTTGTTAAAAAGGGGGGGGGGGGGGAGGATTATGAAAAAACATTAGACATGGACAACATAATTCTACATGGATGGATGCAAATTAAACTGATTTCCTGCCAAAAGAGGTAGTTTTTCTCTACCTCTTAGATTATTGCAGAGTGCAAGGTAACAAAGAAGATAGAGAATATTCTCCATGGAAGTATTTTCTGTTGCATTTTGTTACAAGGAATGTTACTGAAGATTAAAATGGCCATTTACCTTAAGAGGCATCTTTGCATGTTCATTTAATAGGGGAACATCAAATACCAATCTTCTCAGCAAATGCTGCATCATGGAAGGCCTCAATTGTCTAAAAGTAGATAGATGATTTTAATAAGGTGTATCACCATATTTGCATGTAAATAATTAATAAATACATTAAGGTAACCTGTCATTTCTACACCATTAAAATTCTTCAGATTCATAGAATCATTTAGGTTTGAAAAGATCTCTAAGATCATCTAGTCCAACCTTTAACATAATACTTGAAGAGCTCCAGGGATGGTGACTCATCCACTTCCCCGGACAGCCCAAGTAATAAATAAAATTCATTAAGTAATACAATTTTATTTGCAGCACTGAAAAACTGTGTCCAAAAAGAAAGCAAACAAGCACATATTAAAAAAATATATCCAAATACGTTGTAAACAAATACTTTAAAAAGCACTGGGAAAATATCTGACCTGTAGACAGAGACGTAGTAAATCAGGAAAAATAACACCTTCGCATAGTGTATATTATGATCAGCATGCCCACAAGAAGAGGCTATAATGTTGATTTCTTACAATATACCACAATGTTGCTGAAGAATATCTTACAAACTAATAAAGACATAAGAGTGCTAATTCTTCAGATGTACAGGGACAGAAGGAGGGACAGAGGAAATAGGTACTATGTGTATTTTAGAATGACAAATACATTGAATCATTCCAGTAAAATAGCAAACACTAGTTCATTTTATTGATTCTTACGAAGGTCATGTATATAAAAAGATCCATGTGACATATTTTGTAAAAGAATTGTATGATACATTTCTTCCTCTCAACTACAAAATGACTAGCATAAGAATGTCTGTCACTTCTGAACAAATTTCTACATTAAAAATAATAATAATAATTCACAGGGAAACATTCAAAAGAGTTCTGGTGATTTGAAAACCTAAATGTTGCTAACTTCCATTACAGATTATGTCTGTAACTACCTAATCAACTTCTGACAAATGACTCTGTAAGCTTATAAAAATTTTGGATAACAATTAAGTGTTTTTGAGACTTGGATGAAGTGTAACAATACCAGTCATTTATTAGGATTTCAAATGTAACATCTCCATAGAACCATACAATCTACTGATCATCAGCCACACTGCCAATCTGCACAGTTCAAGTGTATATGGTACTTCAGTGGTTCAACTTTTCCAGAGGTTTGTCTTTTGCAGTACATCCTCTTAGTTAATTGGCATTAATTTTTTTTAAATCTCAGTAGTAGCAAAATAACCAAAGACATATAAGCAATTAATAAAGTGGCAAATTGAATACAACCATTGTATTTAAAATGTCACAATCATGGTTCAGCAAAAATTCTTAATTATGCTACTGATGGCACAGTTCTTCATTCTTGTATTGTAATTATCATAGGTCACTTTATCTTTTCACACTCCTGTACAGCCAAGAGTATTTTCTTACCCACAAATAGACAGTAAACACTCTTCAATGGAATCTCGCTGAGCTTTGGTAAGAGAGCAGCCCTTTGACAGTCTGTACACAGTATGTAATAAGGAATCAATGAGGGAAGCATGGTGCTCTGTGCCAGCAAAAAGAGGAGCACATCTGGTCAACAGAGGCAAGACTGCTGTGCAAAGGTATCGATTCAGAGCCAAAGCCATATCCGTAGCACTTAAGGCAGCCTACAAATTAAACGAGACAAAAATTAGATTTGTCTTGTCAGTGTTGTTACAAATTAAAGATATATTTTTTTTCTTTTGTAGCAGTTAAAGAGGGAATTTTTCAAAGCACACAAATGCAGATTTGAAACCTACTGGATGCTGAATGCCTAGTTTCCTTTTCTGCTTCTGTAGTCTTCTCACATATGGCACTTTTTATTGTTGTATGAATGACAATATGACAAAAATCATAAAGTTTGACATGAAATGTAGTCTCTCAAAAACAACAGTTTTCAAAATTATATTAAAGAATGTCAAAGTTCTTTAACAAAACATTCTGAAATCAGGTAATACCAATCAAGCTTACATTAGCAAAACTCAGTATGCTGCCATGTTAAAATCAAGCCCAAGTTCAAAATGCGATAAATCCTCACACACTCTTTCTTAAATAAAAACATAACTATTAAAAAAAAAAAAAAGTTTAAATAGAAAGATTTCTATTTAAACTATTAAATAGAAGGATTTCTATTTAAACTATTTCCCTATTCTATAATAGGGAAATCAAAATTCATGTCTTAGCCCTCATATAAGCTCTCTAAAAAACAAAGTGGGTGCCCCTAACAAATTCGTGGAGATGAACACTTTCTCTAAATCTCTGGATAGAGGCTCTCAATTACATGCTTCATTGGCAGCTGATCTGATTTTCATTCCACAGCAAAAGCTCAGAAGGTCTCCTGGGAAAAGACAATGGATCTTTTATGGATATGGTTATCAAAGGGGACTCTTTATGAAGTAAGCATCATGCTGAAGAATACCTCTTCATTGATCTTCAAATATTCTTGAAGCTAAGAAGCAACAGACAGCTCAGCCAGCATTTGAAAAATGCAGAGGACAACATAAGATAAATAAATAAATAAATAAATAAATAAATAAATAAATAAATAAATAAATGTTTTCCTGAGGAGTGAAAAATGCTTCAGTGTTCATTCAAATAACAAAAGACTTAAACTCTTACTGTATCTAAAGAAGCAGCAGCACGGAGATCTGGCAGAAAGCCAACTTCAAGAAGGTGAAGAAGAAAATCCTGATCCTCAATTCCATAGACCCTGTCAAGGAACAAAACCATGGCTGCCTTGTGATCTGGGCAAAACCCCGCAGACATGTCAGGTTCCACCACAGTTCCATCTAAAAGATAAAAATAAAACTTAAATGACAAGGATCATCCTTCACCAGCAGATTAGGCAGCCACGCTACTTCTTGTCAGAGGTTTTAGAGTCTCTGTTATACGTAACCACCTTCCCCATGGTTTTATTACAGAAAAGTAACATATTTATAGTTAACTGAAAAAAGAGTGCATAATGCAAATTCTACCCTGATAGATCCCAAAGTCCATACATGCTTTTCTGCTCTACTTTGTGTATCAAAGTAGATAACTGTTGATATTCTAATACAAGAAGAAGTACCCAAAACATACTAATTAATCTACAGAACTACCTATATATCTTAGAAGAAGCAGACAGAAAGTAAGAAATTTAACAATTCTACATCAAACATCCCAGGAACGCAGCACTGGTGAACACATCGGTAGTGGACAACAATGAATTAACATTGTGCTAAAAAGTCCTCTCTATCTGAAAACTTCTGAAATTCCTGAATGAATTCACAGAAATATTTTTAAATTTTGATATTTTCATTTTGAAAACCAAATAAATAATTATGTATCCATAAGCTGTTCTCTATGCTATTTAGATAGTACTTTTAGATATATAATATATAATCACTATTTGGAATATAAATAAATAATTATATAATAGAATAACTGATCTTTTTATCTTCTCTACTGTGACTTATTGGACATTCCTGTGCTGTTAAACACTAGACAATCCCTGTTACAATTATGTTTTTTCTCAAGATACCCAAAGAAGTAGACATTTCCATTTTATATTGATGCCCTCATAAATCCCACTACTGCAATTAATTAATAGGTTTAGAACAGCAAAAGCAATGATTCCATTATTAACAAAAGAGAATGTTTTTCTTTTTTAATATTTTAGAGGCGAAAAATAGAATGCATTTGCAGATTTGTTTTTAAAGTTTTAACAGATTTTAATGAAATTATTTGATTGGGATTTACATCAGTGAATATAAATGTACACAGAATTATTACCTATAGCATGCAGAAACATTTTTGAAACATGATTTTTCATCTAGTCTACATTATAAATGGTTTAATTTCTAGAACATTTTGAAATATTGAGAGAAGTATATTCATGAACATATGGTCATATTACAGAACATAACAATACAGTGGGAAAAAAACAGTACAATAACCCTCTTACCTTTAGCTATGGTCGGCATGTGGAAAGGAATACTGATCACGCCCACCAAATCTTCTAGTGGAATCAAAGACCTTAGAATTGACCTGATTCTAATGGCTTCCCCTTTACCAGCATGGATTAGCTAAGGAAAAAAATAAATAAAACATTACACAGGTTTTCTTTTTACTTTGTATATGTGTTCACATTCAGGAAACTCTGCAAAACATAGATAAACAAGAATAACTGCTCTCAAACTCACATTATATTTAGTAATATAAATTTCATATTAACTGTATTTATTTGCTGTGTTCTGGATGCAAATATGCAAAGTCTATAAATCTAGAGGTTTTGTTTCTAAATAATATTAAGCCCATTTTCAGAATAAAATGATAAAATGTTAGGTAAAATAGCTAAACAAAGCTTTATATGTAAAAAAAAAAAAAAAAAAGAAAGGGAAAGAGGAAGGGGAGGGAAGGGGAGGGTGAGGTATAGACTGAGATGAAAAAAGCTTTTTTTTTTTTTTTTTTTCCTGGTTAAACAACAACACTTTCAGCTACCCCAGTCATTTTTTGTTGTTGTTGTTCTAAAAAGGCAGTGAGTCAGATAGAAAAATAGATGATGCTTTTATTCAAACAAAACACTTACATTGAACTTTCTGTATGGCTATCTCTGTCACGTTATCCATCTCTGCATAAATCTTGTGCTGATCTATACTGATCAACATTAATTACGGTAGATTTTCAAGTGAAATAAGAAACTGTGAATAACTAAGTATAATTTTTGAAGAACAGGAAGGTATTGTGATTTTTAAACTGAACAAATATTTTCAAATAGTATTAGCTCTTAGGAAATAAGTGGTAAGTGCTCATTTTTTATAGGGTCTAATTCTGGTTATCTAATACCTAAACCAGTAACATGCTACCTTTCTTTGAGCAGGTTTGTCAATGTGAATACAGATTATGAGATATTGACACATATACCAATGGACAACGCTTATTCTTATGCTTTAAAAGAATTTTCTGTAATATTTACACTTTAATATGAAATTTAAACGGTCTCTTTAAATAAGTATATAAATTGAGTAAAACTACGGTTTTAAAAAACACTCTCTACACCATCACAAATAACAGTGAAATTTGAGAAGTTTCATTGACACAGTATCACAATATAACAAAGTATCACAGTATCACAAATAATATTCATAACACGATGTTGTTAAAGACCAAATTGCCACAGGAAACTGTAATAAGAAAAGGAATTGAATAATTCCTTTGAAAAACACAACTGAAGAGCTCACAGAAATTCTTGGAAATTAGCAAATGAACACATTATGTACATTGTGATACTACGTAGTCATAAATACTGCTTTAATACCCATTAACATATGTTATTGTGAAAAAACCAAGCAGCAGAACACCAAATAATCAGAAAGGCTATGGCTTTACTTTCCAATACATGAAGATGTACAACTTACATGCATTTCAGGGGCACAACGTCCTAAGAGATCAATTAAAGCAGCATAAAAGGTCATGATTGCATTTCCCATGTGAATAGTGTCATCTTCATGTTCTTCCATTTCACTGTAATTAGTTAATTGTTAAAACATTTAAAATACAAATAAAATAGAAGACAGTGCTTACATCAGCAATAAAGGATAAAGTGCTCATAGATGCTATAGTTTACACATGGTGGCTTCATCATAACCAAAGCACTTTTGACAGACTAACACAGAATGAAATCTGTCCATAAGACACTGTAGTGACATCTGCATTGTTACAATTTATCTGTCTCATTTTGAATCAGAGGACTGAAACTTAATGGACTAAGAACAAACAGAATTCTAAAGATGATTTAATATCTAGAGAAAGTCATGTAAATCAAAAGCACTGGGACAGAACTATTTGGCGGAAGACCAGTCTCTATCTACCCTCCACAGAATCCATGGAAAAATCTAGTTGATAATTTATGTGTTAAAATAAACAAGTCTTTTAATGACTAGGATCATGAAACAGATAAATAAAAATGATGGTAATGCAAGCAATTACACTGCACCTACAGAGTTTTACTAGATCCATTACTTGGCGAAGGTCCATCTCTTGTTGGATCTTCTGATATTTTTATTGCTTCCTCCATGGCAGCAAGTAGACCATTGCCTCCTTCTCCTCTTAGAGCTGGACCAAAACATTCTGGTCGACGAATAAGCAGTCTGACAACAACATTAGCATTCTCCTCCACACTCTCTCCTATCACAAACAAATATCAAGATTTAAGTTTATGTCAAGGATACTTCTGAAACATAATCACAAAAAGTTACACTAAACTGCAGAATGTATGCATAAGTAGATACTTTTAATTCCTAACCTGTTTAAATATCACAACAAAATTGTGTAAACACATAAGTATACCCCTCTAGTTATTATTGTAATAAAAGTTATGAAATAGAATGTGATTTAATTCAAAATTATGAAATACAACTGATTTGTAGTAAAAAATCACATTCAAGTGGGAGTACTAATAAGGAGACTGCCGTAGGTGCTAAATACAAACTGGACTGCCTAAACCTTAATCAAATGGGCCTTTGGCTCTACATCTAGCGTGAGTTTTATCTTAAAAAGATTTAGGAGTCTTTGCTCCACTTCCAAAAGTAGAATCTCAAAGGAGATGTGGTCATTTCAATGACTAAAAATGGATTGAAAAACAGGGCATAGGCTCCTAGGAGCCTATATGTTGTATGAAATAGGCATCTAAATTATTATGTGTCTTGCTTAATTCTGCTGTTTCTACTAACTGTTCTGTAAATTTATGATATCCTATCAGGTTTGCTTGTAACAGTGTTTTAAATGTCAAATTTCATGCAGGTATTTATTCAAATACTAGAGGAAGTTAAAAACCTGAGAAGCTTCTACACTACCATTGCAAAATACAGCAAAACGAAGAAAATCCAAATATCGTTCTCCTTCAACTGGATTCCATCCAATGTCTGGATAGCCTTTAGAAATCAGCAAAGGACAACTCTGCAATCCACAACCAGCCAAGTAGCGAACCACCTATTAAGCAAGATAAAATTAAAAAAAAAAAAAAAAGAAAAAGAAAAAAAGATGCTTACTGTGAAAAACAAGAGAAGTTTCAAAGGGAAGCTTCCACATATATTGTTTTGGATTTGGCTTCCACATTCTTTTATACCTAACATAACCAAATCAAATTTTAGGCAAATCAAAATCACCTGCACTGGTACAAGAGATTATTTTATCCCAGTTGCAAGATCTAGCATTTGCTCTTGATTAATTTTGTGAGGCTAGAGTATGATTCTAACTGCTGTTTCTCCAGCTTTTTCAGGTTCCTCTGAACACCAGATGTGCCCTCCAGCACATTGACAGCTCCTCACAATTTACTGACAACACACTCCAACCCATCATCCAAGTCATTAAGGAAGACATTAAACAGTACCCAATGGCACTGCGTAAGAATGCAATAATTATGGAGAATTTGTGTTCATGTAATGTGGCGAAGGGATGAGAAGTAAAGCGTTTGTAAAATGTTCACCTTTGTTTACGTTGTGACATGATTTTGGTATGGAGAACCCTTTTTGTTGATGTATGTAAACTTTGTGAAGGTGATGTGATTAATGTATTTTACTGTATTTTTTAATAATAATTTGATTATATAGTTGCATATTAAAAATATGGCAGTATAACTGTGCTGTATTATACTTACATACATATATATATATATATATACATATATATATATACAGATATATATATTTATTTTTTTGCTTGTTGAGATTCCCTTCAGAAACTTAAAAAACTGCCTGGACATGGTCCTGGGCAACCTGCTGTAAGAGGTCCCTTCCAACCTCAGCCATTATGTGATTCTGTGATACATGTATTAGTAAGAATCTAGTCAGTAGTTGATCTTCCCCCTTAATTCATGGAGTACTGTGCCCAGTATTTATCCCTGAGGGACACCAGTAGTAACTGGCCACCAGCTGGACTTCACATGTTTGAAAACAACCTTCTGAGACCAGTTTTCCATCCACCTTATCGTCCACTTATCCAGCCAGTTTGGCAATAAGGAGAATATAGGATACTTTGTAAAATACCTCTCTAAACCAATGTATACAATACCCAGTGCCCTCCACTTTCCACAGCGGCTGTCACTTCATTATTGAAAACAGTAAGGCTGGTTAGGCATAACCTGCCCGCAGAAAACCCATGCTGGCTGCTCCCAGCCACCTTCTTGTCTTTCATGTACTTAGAAATTATTTCTAACATTTCTAATTATTTCTAAGACAATTTGTTCCATAATCTTCCCAGGGACTGAGGTGAGACTGACCAGTTTCTGTTTCCCTGGATCCCCATTCTTACTTAGCTTGATTGCAATGACCTTTCAAAAATGTCAGAGCGAATCTGCAGTGATGTTGGACAGCTCCTTCAGTACTGTTGGATGCATTCTGAATCCACTTGCATATATACAAGTGCTCCCTCATGCAGTCTTCCTCTACTGGAAGTACTGTTTCACTTCCACTGAGACTTTCCTAGTACACATAGGGACCTTGGAGGCCTGAGGACAAATTTGACCAGTGAAAATTGAGGGAAAAAAAAAATATAAAAATATTAAGTACTTCATCCTTTTACCTGTTGTTATCTATTAGGTCCCTGCCCTCCTGAACAGTAGACCCACATCCTCTTTAACTTTGATTTTGCTACTGATGTACTTAAGAGAAACAGTTATTCTTGTCCTCTGTCTCCATTGTTATCTTCCACTCCAGCTGAGCTTTGGCTTTCCTCCATTCCTACATGTACTTCTAATGTCTTTGTATTCTTCCCAAGATCATGCAAAAACACAGTACTACTATGTGAGACTATACCATACACTGGAAATTATAAAAAAAAGAAGTCATTATCTTTCAAAAGAATTTCACAACTCTTTCCCATGCTCTTCTTTTTGTGGTCAGCCCAACTTGCTACGTGACCATCTCTGCAAGTCTGGGAATAGCCAGTAAAATTGCCACTGATGACTGCTCCACACAAGCATGAATACACAATAATTCTGAAACAAGTATCAGGAAAAAAACAACAAACAAACAAAAAAAAACAAAACATACAGACAGATATCCTGAAAAATTGTTATATATCATAACAACTTGTTACAAGGTTTCTAGTAATTCCTTTTCCATTATGGTACCAATGTAGAAACTGATAGCATAAGACCATCAAGATCGAAAAACAAAGGAAGGTTTTAGCAAAAGTTTTGCTGGGGGTAGACTCTGCTATTTCCAAAGAGCTGCCCTTGAACCAATTCCTGTTGGTTTCATGTACATACGTAATAACAATAAACTCATAGTTCAATTATCCAGACCACCAGCAGAAAGATCAAACAATCAGATTCTGATTGTCTAAACTTTGGGGTTTAAAATTCTCATGCAATTCTCATCTTGGATCTTGATTACTCCATTCCACTTCTTCTGAGCCTGAGCAAGACAAATCTTCCCCCTTTCTAGATGGTATATTAAAAATATGCTTGATAAAATAGCTACAAACCTTCTCCAAATCAGGCTCCCTTAAAGCTAGGGCAAGTTCATTGTTATCCATCACAGATGCTGCTGCAACATCTAAAGGAGTTGATCCTCTCATAGAAGGAGAAGCTGTTAAAATAAAATTTAGCTTCAACAATAACTTAATAAAAACTAACAATTTTATAGCAAGTACAATAATAAAAATATTTGGATGTTTTAATTAATTTTTTAAAAATTATTAGTTTTACTAAATTAATGATTTAATAAAAATTATTTTTACTACTCAGTTTATAATTATCATGAACTCTATGAAATTTGTCTTTAATAGGAAATCAAAACACAATTTAGAAGTTCAGGCTAGGAAAAACCTGTCTAACACATTCCTATTCTCATCACAGCTTTTAAGAGCTCATTCTTTACAATATTCTTCACTGAGACAAATTTGCTTTGAGGAAAGGGCATTTTTTTAATGTCCAGAAGAATGGCATTTTATCATATGTATTGAAATAGGAAATATCTTTCATATTTAAAAGATGAGACCATGAGTTATTTATTTCTTTTTAAATGGCAGTCAATATAGAATCTGAAAAAGCAAAGATTTTCATACTAACACACCAAAGGCATTTTACTTGGGCAGTTTCTCTCCAAAATGATTTTTGGTTTATGATCCTGTCCCATATCTGTACATTAATAAGGACATTTTGATAATAATAATAAAAAACACGATGATGATCATATAAAATATATATTCTGAATTAAAACTACTAAATTTTTTTAAAAATGAAAAATATATCTCCACTGTAACACACCAGACTACCTAACATTTTAAGGTTCATCTCTGGGCATCTGGGCATGTATATTCAAGCAAATGAGCTCTGTATACTGAATGGTCTACAGAAGAAAACAGTGGGGCAAGCCTCAGCAGCGAGAAACAAGCCATAATGAAAGGCTGCCAACACTGATCTATAGCCCCCTGTATCAAAATCATGATTTTATTCTGTTTCACAAATAGTTAAACTACACAAAATTCTTCCTTAATGTCCAGGCATACACCACAAAGTGTATACTAAATTACTTCAATTTAATGCTACTGTTATGATTTTGTCTGGAGTTAGCAATAGAGTTAATTATTATTTTTTTTTTTTTCACTGAGTGAAGCAGAAACTTCAAGACAAGAACACAGAGGGATGCAGAAAAAACTACTGGGGAGGGGTTAGGGGGAATAGAAAGAGGCAAAAATGCAGAAAAATTTAAGACTTTGTTTTTTGTTTAGAGTCTCGTAAGTCACATACATTACTTACCAAGACCAACACTGCTATTTTCCAACAAATAGCTAAGATGATCAAACATCGCTTTTTGATTCTGCCTGCTGATGCGGCAAAAATAACATAGGAAGCGACAGCAATTTGCCACCATTTTTGGGAAAGTGATTTCCTAAAAAGCAAATAAAAACAGACTAAAGCTAAAGTTTAACAAGCTTAAAACTTACAAAATATAGTTTCTGTAACAGCTGTTTAACATTCTAATATTTACACATCACATTCATTGCATCTCAGTATCTGTTAGGTTTCACTCTGAATTCAACAGGGCTTTCTCAGCAAGTAAATAACTCCTTAAGTTCCACATATTAAATTATAAGCTCAAAAACAAGAGCTGGGTTCACCCATAAATTCTAGATTCAAACATGAATGAATGTGAATATTCAGATTTGCAGTGTGATACTGCATCCATTTTTGTTTCTAAAAAATCCTAAAAATTCCATTTAAAACCCAATAAATACATGAAGTGTTATCTGGATTTTTTTTTTTTTCTTAAAAGCATCTGAAATGATAATGCTAATTCTATCTTATTCTAGAATGGAAAAATGGATTCTTCTAAAAAAATTATCGAATTAGTAAATTAGTAAATGGTTGTGGTCTCTGTACCTCCAATGACTGCTCAGCACCTTAGAGGATAAAGCTTTGAACAGCTATATTTTATTTTTTCTGTCTTCTTACAGTAAATTGCTTTACCTTGGATTCTCCTCCACCAAGCACATTTACCATCACTTCCATGACAGTCTCATGCATGCCTAAAGCTCTCATGAGATTTGGATGTTGGTAAAATACTTTGTTATTCATGATGTCTCTAAAGGAAAGCAATAAATAAATAAATAAATAAATAAATAAATAAATAAATAAAATTGGTTACAATTTTATGAACAGTTTACCCATTATGTTATTTGCAAAGCTGATTTGCTGTGTAATTCTTCACCATCTGAAGTGATCGATTATCATATGATGTGAAGAATTACATTGGGACCTTCTCTATGTTGAGTCTCACTTGATATCACCCTGCTTAATCTCTCTGCCCCTCCCCTTCCCCAGTCATTACAGCTATTTTTTTTTTTTATGGACATCACAGAAGACCCTGACCTTTCTTTTCCCATATTAAAGTTATTGCCCTAACAAGACAATAACTAAGCAGAGTATGATGATCAGATCTTTATTCCAAAACTAAAAATATTTTCTGACAAAAGCACAATCAAAACTGCTATATTAGGTTAAATTTCAATTCAACTAATCAATATTTTCTGAGAAAGCATTCTTTTCCAAGTATTTTAGCCTTGAGATATTTGACATCTGTGTCGAGACCAAGAAAAAATGATTGTAGAGGTGAGCACGTAGATCCAGCTACTGTCATCAGGAACTTTAGCTACATAAATGTTAACTTCAGTTCATGAGTTATGGTTCAGAAGGACACTCTCTTCTACGTATTTCAGCGGATTAGATTTCCATACTTGAAAATCACTCCTGAGGATTAAAAAGTCACTATTTTATACAGATGTGATATGTCCAATAAAAATGTGTAATTTAAGAAGTAATTACATTTCTAACAACTGTAGTTAGTCATGAAATCACATGCAACCCAGAAAAAAATGTGAAAACAATGAAGTCATGGGAGAAAAGTACTATCAAGTCACTACAGGAAATACTGCTGTCAACTGTTCAAATTTCACTGTATGTTTCTTATGACGTAAACCGGCAGTTAGGGAAATTTCAGCTTTATAAAACACATGAAGAGGATTGATTCATCATTCTATAAGCTACAAATCTACAACAATCAGTAGTACAACAGAACGTATACAGTACATCTGATGTAGCTGGCACTATCAGTGTCTGATCCCCAGTAACTCAGGAAGATTAATTGATTGTTTTCCCCAAAGCCTTCAACTACCGAAGATGATAAAGGATGTGCCCTGCCTCCAAAAGCTACACATGCTACATATCCTTCCTGCAATCACCACACACTGCATGCTATAGAAAATGGCCTCAATGGTGACGTTCTGCCAAGTCATCCTAAATTCTTATTTGCCTCCAGCAGCTTTCTTTCACAGGAATAACAAAGTACAGAAAGACTAAATATCAACCTCAGGGGCTGGCCAGAAATACTACACTATTTTAGAAAGTACATCCACTTTCAGTGTTCTGTGTAACTGCTGACTGCATTATGAAATGTCACACTTCCAGAAAAACTCTTAACAGCATTTCTGAGGAAACGGAGTTTTTAAGCAGGAACAAGTGAATCTTTCATTTCTCAGCTGTAAGAAGGGAATGCTTTCCACCCACAGTAAAAAACTTGGCATTTCTAAATAGGTGCTGGAGCCCAGGTTAGTCTATAAAAGACACAAATGGCACAGCTGGGGAACAAGATAAACAAGACTATGATAGAAGCTGTCAAGAAGGGTGTTAAGAACACTTGCTTAACAGAAAATACCTTTTTTCCTTACACCAGATTTTCACATATCACCAGACTGTTACCATTAAATCAGCCTGACTCACGAAGTCTTATCTTTTAACTCGTAGCATAAAATTGTGAGGAAAAAAAAAATGCTAACAAAAAGAAAGCAGAACATGAAATAAAAAACACTCTAAGTTTGGTTATCCACCTCCTGCCCCAGGCACAACAATGCTAGAATTTAGTAATTACTCACTCATTTTATTCTTAGCTTAAATGAAACATAACTCAAATTTAAATTACGAAGGTGAATATAGAAATACCATTGTTTTCTGTCTGTTGACAGGTGACTTTCCCCTTCACTAAAGCCTTAGCATGAGTACACTGAATATTGTAACAGCCATGAAAAATTTATTGAACCTGCTGGAAAACTACGATGTAGTTCATAATGGTAGTGCAACATTATTCATATAGTGCTACAAATGTATACAATGCTTACAAGTGAAGATACTATACAATTAATACCAATGTCTGCATTTACACCCATATAGACTATTCACATTCAAACTTAATGCATAATTTTGATGATAACCATACAACAAATAACAACAAATATCTGCACATTAAGAGATGTTATTTACCCTAATCCACGAATCATAAGTTTCTCTTCCTCTTTTCCCATCCTGACACTGAGCAAGGAGCGTATTTGGCCGAGGGATGCCAGAAGATTGATTGTGTCTTCCACAGACACACTATTTATAGTATAGGTCTTTGGCAGGGCTCGAACCAAGCCACCAATACCATCATACTGGCGATGAAGCAGTACAAACATGGCCCTGACTAACTCTGGGTCTTCTATTACTGATTCCTGGGCCCAGCGCACCATTGTGTCTGAAATCAACTGTTGAAGAGTGGCTGTGAAGAAAATACATAAATCACACAATTACCATTAATTACTCATATCTCTGCCAGTAGTTGCTCAGAATGCACTATGCAACATGCATTGTAATGAAATCAATTCTCAAGCACTTTTTCCTTAGTGTTTCTTTAGCAGACTATCAAAACAAAGTATAATCAGACAGTAAAAGCAGAAACATCTCATAAACAAAAGCCTACATTTAAAATTAAAATACAGGAAATAAATCTAATATCATAAAAGACTATGAAGACATAGAAGATGCTCACAAACTAGACAAATTTATTTCTACATACTGTTTTTAAGATTTTTGCAGGAATTCAGCTCTCAGGGTTTTTCTTACATATTATGAAGTGAGGAAAAATGCGCTGTAGCATATGTAAATGCTGTATTACTTATTTTTGGCTCTAGGTTGTATACCCAGTTGAAATTTTGTAATGTACAAAATGGAATAATTCAATTTATTCCATTACCAAACAAAAAAGACCTTCAAAAGAAATAAATGAGAAGACTCCAATCAAATAAATGTGAAATCAGTGTTTACATAATTTGAACTCAGTCTCTAATGAAGCAAGAAACCTATATCTGATGTTCTGACTGGCAACAATTGCAAGGATTTGGTAAAGTTAGGTACAGTTAAACACAAAAAAATGTATAACAACAGTTAAGAATTGAGACCATGCTTTAGAAAAAGTACTCAAGAACTAACAGTATAGGCAAAGTATTTGATGAGGACAAGTGAATGCTGTTCTTTTTCCTGCCTGAGGGAACTTCAACTGAGGTTTGCAAGACTGCCGTATCAATCTGGGACTATCTCAAGATATCCTGGTAGTTATACATTAGAAAATCCTGCCTTTAGTATTCACCTAGCTAATCAAATTATATCCATGTCAAGCAGATAACAAAGGAAGTTTGATAATCCCTACTAAAGTTCAACAAACTTCCTGATAAATATTCTGGTGTTAAGATGGTTTATGCAGGGCAAACATCAAAAATATATTCTAATTAGAAATTTATGTGTTGAGTGTAACATGATTTTGGAATAAAGTAGGTGTAATTTCAGTCTCAACTCAAACCACAGAAAAGCAAAAGTACTCAAAGAAAGATACTGACCAAGGAGGGACAGGAATTTAAAGAAAAGACAATATTTAACAAAGAAGAGACTTTTTGCTAAGATGTAGTAATACAGAGTAAGGGGAAAACATAAAAAGGAGCACTGTATTTCATTATTGTTGTCCAAACACTGCATTATATATAGTTCCATTGTCATACCACATGGTATTTTTTTAGAACAGAAGCACTTAAAAAAAAAAAAGTAAAAGGGTTAAATCTATTTTGGCTGATACTTCAGAAGGTACTAGGACTGAAACAAGTAATAACAAAAAGGGACATGGTATTAAGTTTCCTTTGTTCTTTGTGAAAAATTACATAAGCAGGCTGTTTTCTCCTGTTTTAATAAATGCAATACTATATCCCATTTGCCCATGGGTCTGGCTGTATCTTATTTGCAATGTAGAACCCAAACAGTCTAGTCATCACCGTAATGACTTGTGTGAGCACTTATTTCCTCTGATGAGTTGTACAGAACTAGTTCCATATAATATTGTCTTTCTACTAAGAGAAGAGAGACAAATTGGTTTTGTAGAGCTCTAAGCTTACTACAAGAAAAAAAAAAAAAAAAAGGAAACTAACATTCACCACCACATCCTGTATAAACCTAGCCCCTAATTATCTCTGTGATAATGAAATAGTTAAAATCTGCAATGGTAGAAAGCACATTTTTAGGACAAAAATATTACTTCTTAACACTAAGCAAACACTAATACCTGGCAGCTCACCAGTCTTCTCATTATATGTGCCATGACGAAAATCTTCTCATCCCATAATGTTAAGCACCTACATTATGCAACCAAGTTAAAAGTTCAGCCTCCCTAGGAATTCTGCATAGTCATTGAAGGAAACCAAGTTTCTACCGAAGTCAGAACATCTAAACTATATGTCCTAAAATTAGTTCCTGCTAGTAGGGTAGCCAAATATTCAACCAAAAATTAATTCCAGCTAGTAGCGTAGCAGCATCAGAAATTAAGGCATATGAAAGTGCTACCATAATAAAGACAAAACAAATTAATAAATAAAACTGAATTGACAAGTAAAAAAAAGTAAGATTCCATAATCTGTTGGTCCCTAGTACAGAACTTGGATGGCACCAGTAATGATTCTTATCAAGATGGAAAGGAAGGAAGTTTCAGAAAAATGACAGAGCAACAATCATACTCTTGGATTTCAGGTTGAGTGGAAAGTCTTTCTCCTTGCAAATTAGGATCCAGTTGTGCAGTCTTCTTTCAGTTGGCAACCTTCATGCAAATACTGATTTGAAGCTGCTGCAGCTGGTTTTATGAGCAAATTCTCACAATCAGGACCTTGCTACAATTATTATCTGCAGTAATGCCACAAAAAGCAAGAAACATTCTGTAAAAAATATGACTAGAAAAAGGATCAATTGTGAAAAAGACAGTAGAAGTTTTCCACTACATCCACTGGAGAAGCAAATCAAAAAATCTTCCTATTGTAAAATGTCATTCCAGCTGAGCTTGTTTCAAGTCAGAGCTATAAACTTTAAAATGCACAAATGTTTCACTAAAAATCCACCTTATTTGGGGTGAAAATATATGAACAACTTCCTCTCCTGCTTTTTTTTTTTTTTTTTTTTTTACTATTTGGAATTAGGATACAATAATCTGTGATTTAATATTGCTTACAGGATGTCTTAGCATCATCATCAACTGGCTTCTCAGCTTGCTTCTTCTTCAGATACGTAACTTTTTCCATAAGGTATAGGAGGCGACCCCTAATAGTTAAATCACTGCTTCCATCCAAGGTTCCATCTTCATCTAGTTCAATTCCTGAAATCAAAAATATATACTAAATAGTAAAAGACTAAAATTAAACAAGTTGCAGCCTTATTTTTTTTATCTTGTATGTACAAACAATCAAACTGAACTATATTGTTCTGCTCTATTCTATATTTTTATTCTACATTAAAAATAAAATAAAATAAAATAAAAAAACACGAAACACTTGGTATGTAGTATGCTTAACCAGAAATCTGGGACAATTGCAGATCAGGTATATGTGCAAGGCAGGAAACTGCAGACAAAGGATCATATAATCTTATTAACTTACTGTATAAATTCTGTAGTATGATATATAAAATACGTAGGTAAATACATTCCTGTGCTCAGATCTCTCAGTATGGATGTTTCCATTGTAACACTGATTATTTCATGACTTCACGTTTCAGACATGTGAAGCCCAGAACTATATATATAATGCCTACTGACACAGTAGAGCTCAACCGGTAATAGCAAAGCATATAAGATTTTTAGGTAAAACATAACATAGAAGTGAAAGAACTAAAATTACAATAAATAAAAACAAACAAAAAAATTACAATAAATTTGTAATGACCGTCAGAAGAAATCAGCCACCTTCATAATACAGTGACTGTTTCATGTGATATGCTTTATAGCAAGTTCTAAAAGTTCAAAGAAAACGTGTGAGACTACAGAACCATGGTCTTGCTGAGACTGAGTATCTGAAGGCTCTACTCTAGTCTCCCTGCTCAAAGTAGGTTCAACTAGAGCAGGTTGCTCAGGACCACATTCATTCAGACTTTGAATATCTCCTAGGATGGAGGTTCCACAGCCTTCCTGGGTAACCTGTTCGTGAGTTCACATTATACTTACAGTAAAAAATAAAGGTTAAAAAAATAATAATCTTGGGTTTAAATAGAATTTTCTTATTTCATTTTGTGTCTGCTATTTCTTCTGCTGTCACTGGATACCACTGCGAAAAGTCTGTCTTCTTTATTTCCCCTGCCCAATAGGTATTACATGCATTGACACAATCTTCTCCACAAGCCTTTTCCTTACATTAATCAACCTTTTCCTTACATTAATCAACCCCAACTCTCTCTGCTTCTCATTATGTGAAAGATACTCCAAAAATTTAACCGTCTTTGTGGCCCCTCACCGGACCTGCTCCAGTGTGCCTGTGAATCTCTCATAGAGGGGAGCCCACCTGTTGGCTCTCTTTGCTGCAAGGGGCTTTCACTGCTGCTCATGTTTACCTTGTTGTCCACCAGGACCTCCAGGTCCTTTTCTGCAAAGCTACTTTCCAGTTTGGCCATGTTTTCAATACACAGATCAATTAATTCTACTCAGCTGTAATGTATCTTCTGAATATTATTTTTCTACTTGTATATTATGCAAATTACTATATTATAAAATTATTTTTCTACTTGTAGATTATGCAAATTACTAATTCTCCATAAAGAAAAGAAACATAGTGACAAAACTAGACCAAGTAATTCAAAAAGAGTAGAATGATGCTTAAAGATTAAACAAATATGGAAAAAATCAAGAAATGAAGTCTCCTCTCCTTTCACATGTTATTCCTAAATTCTTTAACTCATCTAATTTTTTTTGTCAACTGACAGTTTTCATTGAATTTTCCATTTTTTTTTCCCCTTTTTTCATTTAAAATAAAGATAGTTAATTTGAAGCATCATAATGCACCTTTATAAATTTGTGAATGATACCAAATTGGGATGGAGTAGAAAACACATTCCAGGGCAAGAAGTTCAGCAGGTTACAGGAATAAACTGGCAGGAAACTCATGAGGCTCAGCAAGGAAAAATACTAAGCGTCACAGTGTCATCTGGGCATGAAGTTGTTAAAAAGATTTGCAAAACAACTTTGAGCGTCACTTTGAACAAAAAGCCTAACGCCAGTCCGCAGTGCACTCTAGCAGCAAGGAGGGCTAAAAGTATCCTATATTTGCAGAAACATAGTCACAAAGGGAATTGATTATTCACCAGTACTCAGTATTCATGAGACAACATCCAGGACAGTACATGTAGGTTTTGGCTACCCAATACTAGAAACACTTGAAAAACTGCAGGGCATCCAACAAAGGCCCATCAAGATGACTAGAGGCTGTAACACTTGATCTCTAAGGAGAAGGAATTGGGCTCATTAGCCTGCAGAACAGAAGCTTTCTGGGGGACCTAACAGCAGCCTGTGAGGAAGACATCAAGAAAATGCAGCTGTGCTCTTCTCTGAGGTGAACAAAATACAGCAGTCAAATTTAAAGAGGCACGGTTCTAAACAGACATAAGGAAAAAAAGAACTCCTCTTTTTTACTGCAAGCTGCATATTTTTATTTGACAGTATTTACTGTTGACATAATGTAATCTCTAGACTACTTAGTTGCTTTTTATTTCCCTAAAATCATTTCTGAAGACAGCTTCTAATGCTAATATATTTTAAGAAGTAAAATACTCAGTGATAGGACTTACCACAGTGCGTCATTAGGTCTTCATGGAAATCCAAGAGCTGGTCCCGAATTTCTTCGGGACAAGGACAATCATTTTTATCATCCTTAAAGTTCAGCAGCATGTTAATCTTAAAAGAGAGAACACATAGGAAAGGCAAACAATGCTGATTTCTAAAGGAAAAACTTTGAAATCAAAAGAACTCTTCCACACATCAAGCAAAACAAAATGGTTCATTGTAGGCTATACCTACCTGCTCCTGAGGTGGTGATCGAAATTCCTTTGTTTTTCTAGCTGTCAAAGCAGCAGACATGTTCAAGGCCTGCATCACCTCATTGTACCGGAAGCGCTGATTCTCTTGAAGCTTGGCCACAAAATCATCTGAAAATGCTACAATGGCTTCTATCCGGTGTCGTACCTGGCAATCACATAGGTACTGGAGTAGATGACACATCTGAGGAAAGAGCAACACAAATGTATGAAGAGTAGGCTAGCCAAGAAGACTCCTCTGCATATTAATGCAAATAAGGATAGATTCCTTACAGAAGCAGTCACTGTCAAATAAACTGAATGAAATCTTTAGTCATTTTCATTTTTGTTCATATACCACAGTTTTCATTCATTGCAGTTTTCATTTACTGCATCTGAAGTGATCTGCAATATATCCTACACCAGGAATATCTGCCATCTGCAAGAGATTTATGTGCCCTGAACATATAAAACTCCAATAAAAGTTATGAGACAATGGATTTATTCATTGCTTCTATGGAATTTCTTTTCTGTCTGGATCCACAAACATGAATAAACTTCATTGAGAAAGTAATTTTATTTCATGAAATGGTTGTTTGATCATTGTGAACAAGTTTATGTCATCAGAAAGATACTAAATCTTGTTGTTTCCTCCAAGGAAATTACTTCTCTATTAAACCACCATCAGACCACTGTATTCCTTGACAGGGAAATTACCAGGTGAAGAAAAAAGTGTCTGTGAAAAAATGGGAACAACCACTAACACAGCAATATTGTTACCTGTAGTTTAACAGGTTCAGGAAGTTTCATCTGAAGCAGTCCTTCCTTTGGCACCTGCTCCCCTCTGGTTTCTTCCTCTCCTTCTTCTGACTTGAGCTCATCTGAACTCAGCTCCTTCTCTGAGAAATCACTTTCATCCTCCTGGTTCACAGCTTCTTTGAAAACCCTGGGCTCAATCAACTGCAAGATGTGTTTCAGATCCCCATTGTGGAAGATTCCCATAATTAGGAGAGTGTAAAAGAGCTTGATGAGAGGGACAAACAGAAATTCTGTAGAACCTCCAACTGGATCCCTGACATGGAGGCTGCCCTCCTGAACAGCTTCAGTTAGCATCTCTATTGTTTTGGCTTTTAGGATTTCAAGAGGGAATTCAGGACTGAACTGAAAGCATTCACTGCTAATGCTTACAAAACTTGGCGAGGAGAACTGCATTCTTGGTCTCAAGGAAGTGCTAAGTCCTATACCAGGAAGGCCATGTTTTTTGTTTTCATCAGGAAACAAAGTAATACTCTTGGTCTCATCTGTCATTGGAACAATAAATTCATTATTCATCATTAACCTGGCAGTTGCATAAGTATTGAGATGGATGTCAATAAGTAAGTCATAATATCCTGCACGTAATAATCCTGGCATATATTTATTCTCAATAGCATATAGGAGCTGAGATTCATCCACATGGCTACACATAGCATGGGCCACTCGGTTGTTCCCTAAAGCACAAACAGCTGAATATAATCGGAGAGTATGGTAGTGAAATTTCAGCAGTTCTTCTTGTTCTGTCAACTCTAAAATATCAATCGTTCTGCAGAAAAAAAACAATACAGTAAATTGCTTATCAGTGCAATAACTTACTTAAGAGAAGGAATTCAAAATTCTTCCTAAGGATAACATTGGCACAATATCATTTCTAGGGATGGACTTTTTCCACCTCTCAACTGTCATGTGAGAAACTGTCAACTTAAGAATCCAGGACCAAGAACACAGTTTAATCAGTTAACTCAAGTTGCCCTGATATACTTTCACACAAAAACAACATTAACCTGTTTTCTTCAGGAATGTGAAGGGCCATGAACTGCAAAGGATTCAGGCACTGTATCATCCAGCCTTGACGTTCACTGATCCGAGAGACATCAACCTTCAAGAAGTGGTTTGGCACTCTGCTCCAAAGCACATGAGTCAGAAACTGGACATGGAGACGTGGAGGACATTGAGATACTGGGTTTTTGTGTTCACTTTTGAATAAGCCAGCAGACAATGGCATTACATTCTGGAGAATTCCAACAGAAGAGACAATCAGTTTCCACATCTTTACCAACCAAGGAATAGACGATATGATATTTCTCAAGAAATATATTCAACACACAGCACAGTACAACAGAAAATTTTCAGTAATTTTCAGCTGGTAGCGGCTGGCAGATTAGCAGCAAGAGAGTATTTTTCACTTTTTTTTTTTTTTTTTTTAATAGCTAAATTTGAAACAGAAACTTGAAAGCAATTTATGTTCTTCTTGGACCAGAGACCTGAACCTGTCCCTTCTTTTATCTCTTTTGATTTGTAAGTCATCCATATTTCCAAAGCACAGAAGTCAATTACAGTTCAGTTTTACTGAGTTCATAGATTAAGCGTATCTCAAAACTCTTTTCAGACCCTAACCTAATCTGCAAAGAGATTTGCCTTGCTGACCTGTGATTTCTTTTCATCATGAAGGATGAGATTCAGAAACTTCAATAGGACTTGCAATATCCTCTGTCAATGCTAATCAGTTACAGCACTTTTCATCCAATGTACAGTATTTTAAATACATAAATTAATAATAGAAAAACCAACAGTGCAAACACTTGGAATAATGAAAATGGGTCCAATATCAAGAACACACTGCATGCAACAATTAGCAAATATATATATAGAGATAGATAGATAGATCTGATACAACATAGTTCTAAACCTGCATAAAACACAACCATTATTTACCTTTATTCTACCCAATTCAAACTGGAAAACATTGGGGCTTGTAGCTTGAGCAAATACAGCAGGAAATAACTTTGTGCTCGGTTCAACCTACATAAAAGAAGCAAAAATATGTAATCACTTAAGACAGCAAAACAGTATTACATTAAAAAAAAAAAAAAAACAAAAAACTAATATCTTAATTAATATCTTAATATCTGTATGGAAAGCCAATAAGTGCAAGCCTCTGAATAACACTCCAGAAAATACAAATAGGAGAGGGAAATTACTATTTTAGCAGTGGCAATTACTTTTTCTTCCAATCTTGTAACAAACTTCTTAATAAAACACAATCCAAGGATTCAGTTTCCCTCCTTCCCATTGGAAGACATCATCAAAGAATACTCACCTGATAGTACGTGCCCAGTTCCTTGCCATTAGCTGTGAAGGTCAGCAGGCCACTGGCAGCATCAATTAAGCAACCGATCTCTAGACCATTATTATTACGTCCTTGTCCAGGGCTCATGCTCTCTCCTGCACACACCATATAGCAGTTGCTGCGCTTTATACTGAATGTCAAAAGACAAATATATTTATGGATGGTGTGTAAACTTGCCAAAATTAATTGCCATAAACTTGCCAAAATTCATTGTCAAAATTCAATGAAACTTAGACTTCATAATTGGGAAGAAAAAAAAAAAAAAGACAACAAAATATTAACAAGTTCAAATCTCTTTTAAAATTTTGAGAGGTGCTATTGCACTAATTTATGTCTGCTCAAAACCAAAAAGTTCCAAAAATAATACGAGCTATTTTATTCCACTTTGTACCTTTTCAGAAATCAATAGTTACAGGAATATGGCCTGAATGACTGAAGCTACATAAAAAAGCTGAACTACCCTTTTACTTCTCAGTGTCTATTCATCTGATTAGACCATTAATCCTGTTTCTTTGCAAGCAATAAGAGAAAATACTGTAAAGTTAAGAGGACAACACTGCCTGTCCTTTTTCTTACTAAAACTTTTTTTTGTTTTTTTAAATCAACTCAACTACATTAAATAGAGTAGATTTGCAGTTTATAAATTATTAGTTGCCTTTGTGATTATAAAATATGTAACATTTTAGGTAAATTGTAACCAACCTCTCATGAACCTTCCCCTTTTCATCTCCCAGTGTCACTGTGACCGTACGCACTCTGTCCAAGTCAAAGCTGGTGTCATACTGATGAAAGTCAGAGGTAATCCAGCCTACCCAGACATTAGCAGGTTCTTGGCCAGGAAATATTCTCACTGAATAATAATACTGTAAATAAAGAAAAAAATAATATCAATAACTGTTAGTTATTTGGTTTTCTGATATAACAGTTTGATTCGTGATATATTTGTTGTAATCTGAATATGTCATCTCTTTAAAAACAGCATAAGCTTGTTCAAGTGCAATTTATAAACAGAGAAACAAAAGGATACTAATACAAATCAAAATACAGTCTACAAAAATATGCAAGTTAAAATAAAACAAAAAAAATGGAAAACAGTACTGATGAAGTATTGTATTTTAGGCTTCCACGTCACAACATCATAGGCTATTTTTGTACTGCAGCTGCAATATTTATACTGTAGGTTACTGTCAGTTTCTAGTATACTAATATCTTTTAGAAAAAGAAAAATATATCTAAAATAGCAGTTTTTTTCTTGTCAGAGAAAAATGCACTAAAAAAATGTATTATGTTCACTAGAAACTCCAAGAAATAGATGCTGAAGAAAATTAAGATAGATGTGTTCAAATGGCCCTGAACACTTATCTGTTTGCTTAATGCACTTCTTCCTTTTTATTCCTTTATTCTGGAACTATTTATTTGTCCTCTTTTGGTGTTGTTAACAGCAGTTTCAAAAACATATTCTATTTAACTTATGACTTTCCACATGGAAACTGTTTTAGACTGACAGTCAAGACAAACCAAAAGGAACACAGTAGTCTCAACTTCAGTAGTGCAGGACTACTGAATACACTTAAATAAAAAATGTTGCCTGAAAATTAGTTTCTGAAACTCTTACAAGCAAATTCTTGTAGTTATACAAAAGGCAAACAGCTAAAACACAAAACCTATGTTGCCATACCGTGGAAGTTTGCATCAAATAATCATAGTCATCCCTATCATCTGCTAGCACATCCTCGGTAAGCCGTGCAGAATGGCTTGTGCTATAATCTGGCTTTGTCCTCCTGAGCATAAATCTGTAACAAAATAAGTAAAATCAAAATCAGAATCTATACAAAAGGCTCAATAGATTAGTATATATACACACAGTAGTTTTGTACTAATACTGGTCCTAGAGTACATATCATGTGATGATCACAAAATAAACCAAGTGATAGGTTCCCAATAGCTGGAAAAGTGTTTTCAGTTTTTGGCTTATTTTTAATCTACATCTTGCATATGAAGCAACTTAAGCTTATATGATATGACGATTAATTGCCCCTCTTACTGTATTATATCCAAATTTAGGGCAAAATCAGGAAAAAATCTCTGCAGACCTGACTGGCATTTTCTTCAACCGTTTAAAACAAACAAACAAACAACAACAACAAACTAATGTGCTACTAACCTTTGTTTAAGACGTGAAGGCTTTTCTTGAACATAATCTTTATGGTTATTTAACTCTGATTTTGTGGCATCTTTTTCTCTTTCTGTCCGGTCAGGCACTAAATGACCATGAGCAGTTTTCATTAGAACCTCAAAATCAGAATCAGCATCATAATCCTCCAAATCATTCTTTGGGCCAAAAATACCAGTGCCTGGTAACCCTCCTGCAGCTGTTCTGGAGAACACCTCAGCACATTCAATAGGCATACTTAATCGAAAGAACATGACGTCTGTTTTACTGTTCTGTGAACCAAAGGACTTCTGCGTGACCTTCAGGCAGGGGCAGCTGTCTATGGTGCCATCAATTCTCATCACCTATCAAACGTAAAAATGCAGTTGTGTTGAAGCTAATGCTTTGCTCCCTGTTAAACATTCAAGTTATATTTCTAGAATAAGCAGAGCTTGCAACTGCCAACAGTCAAATGCATTGTAATTACGTATGGTCATTTTAAGGGGAGATTAATACTATAAGGAGTTCCTTCCTTAAATACTAAACACTTAAAAAAGAACATTATTTCTCATCATAGTTCTTTGCAATACAAGTCTAACACTGTCTAGAACAACACCAAACAACTAATAAAGTATACATGCGCAACAAAGAATACAAATCTCTTAAATATTACAATGTGATATACATCAGCTGAAAGAAAGTTCCTATTTCATCAATGTCAGAAAGATTTCATGGCAGACTTCAAAGGCATGAATTCAATTTTATCAAGATGCACAACTGATTGGGACATAAGTGTTGACACAACTGGCTAATAAATATTTATTAAAATCAAAACCATTTAGTTATGGAATATCACTTTATAAAGTGTATACACTAGAACACATGGTGTCTGTTATGCAGAAATGCCCACTTTCTGGAACTTGTTTATAAGCACATTTTTCACCCATTGTACCATTGCTCTTAAAAGGACATCTTGTAGAGTTTGTCTTGGAGAACCTCATGGTTACACATATGACAGATTTAATGGATAAAAAAATACCATCAACCAAAGAACTGCATTATTTGCCACTTCACAGAATGTAACAAATTTGTAATAGGAGCAAGGTTTGTCCAGAATTGGGTCAACATATCAAATTTAAAATCTTGTCTAGAAGTACAAAAGCAGAAAAGTAATTTAAAAGTTAATTGTGGAAGAAGTGTCCAAAAACATTTTAATAGGATTACAAACCTCAATATGTTCATGATTTTGTGGCACTGGTAGAAACTGAGGGAGTCTTTTACTCAGCCAAATGGTGATATCTCTGTTTGTATTAACAGCAAAGGGTTCATACCCTTCCTGTAAGCCACAGATAGTGAAAAATTTTAGAGTGCTGACATCTTTTCCAAAGTTCATTCTTCCCACTTGAGATGGGCCCAGGCTGCACACAGGTAGAAATCCTTAAAACAAAATGAAAGAATATGTGGATTGTGCACCACAAACATCAGAAAATCTTTCTCTTCCATAAACCCATTAAAAATAATTTTTAAGAAGGACATAAAACCAAACAGTATAAATGCAATCAGCTATCTATAGCACATGGCCATTATATGTCACGAATTACTATATCTCAAATATTCTGGAAATAAAGCTCTCTAACATCCATTAATCTCTTCACAACTCTCAATTCACTTCACAGAAATCTGAATGCTTCATGAATTCTGAAAACCAACACTTGGTTAAACTCTCTGTTAGGTGGTAGAGTACTGCCAATTTTAGTTCAAGTCTAAAAATTTTTGTTATTCCTCCTAAAATTCCATTAGTTATATAGTATTTTGAGAGAACCTAAAAAATCCTTACAGAAGTAGTATAGGTCTCATCCATACAGCTAAATTAGTGGGAAAAAAATGCACCAACAGCATGCTGCAGATTAAAAATAATAATAATAATAATTCATTTTAAGAGTTCATACCACTCTGTGACTCTGGATAATGAGAGCTTACAATACGATACTGTTGCTTCATTGAACTTACATTAGGGTTTTTGTGTGTGTGTGTGTGGTGGTGGTGGTTTTTTTAGTTTTGTTTTTATTTTTTGAATCAGCTTCACATTTGTATGCATCTATATCTGCTCTCCTACTGTTTCTCTGGTACAGGGTATTCACTTTTGACTCCTTTGCACTTTTAAATTTATTTATTTATCTGTGGCTCAGGGTTCAGAATCATTAAAAAAAATATCTCATCTATTCCACAATTATTCTGGCTCAGGTGAATCTAACAGGTATTGAAGGTTGTAAGGACAAAATTCAACTCGTTCCTCAACTTTAGGTTGCCCAGATAAAAACAAGGCAGAACATCTGTTCATGACATGTCTGTTAGAGACAAAAGCAAACTTCACAGCACCATTTACAGGAATGACTGTTCACCAGATAAAAGATCAGTTCTCATTATCACCTTTGCTTTTTTTCTTTTTTTTCTTACAGATACTCAAGGTTCATTATAATGTGTATGTGTACAAGGCATGATATATTTAAGGCCATAGACTGTTAGTCATAAGCTCAAGCGCATATATTTATTTATTTATTTATCTTCACAGGAAGACCCATAAGCCCTTTTCATTGTACTTTCTCCCCCTTTTCCTTTGAGGACAGGGAGTGAGAGAGCAGTTGTGGTGGCACTCAGCTGGCCAGCTGGGTAAAACTACCACAATGTATTTAAGCATTTTTAATTTATTTATCTATTTTATACATAAAAAATGTTTTTTTGCTTCTGCACAGGTCAAATATTTCATGTAAGGAAGCATCAATCTCTGTATCTTCATGCAGTATAGAAAAAGCTGATTAGATAATTAAATGAAGTCCAAAATCTAAGAAAAGATTATACTGTACTCATGAAAACCAAGTTGTATATATGACACAAAACTAAATCAATTCCTAATATTTACACTTCCTGAATAGAATACAGATAACAGCACATAAGCGGTTAATTCTTCTACTTAAGCATTTTCCTGTGGGATCAGAAAAAAACTGTCACAGATGCATTCACTCAGATATGAAGCAAATAATTTACACACACACACACACAAAATAATAATAATAATAACAATTTAACAATTCAATTATCACTTTAAGAATCACTAAAAGAAAAAGGAATTCAGAACAAAATTCCTACACAGGAAAAATTCTCCTCGATGTAATTACTCAATCTGGTATTTTCCATCAACTCTGTAACTGTAGCCAATATGTAAACATGATGATAATCTCTCACCAACACAAATTTCATTGATGCTAGAATGGTACTGTACAGGCAGCTAACTCCTTCAAGTAATCATTACTACACATGAAGTGTTGCTCTGTAGGAATTGAATATAAATACTAGTGTCAGTCTTAAGTATGGAAGCACTAATTTCTTCTCTGGTGAAATTCTGCACTGCTTCACATATGGTATATTTGTCATTAAGGTTATTTAAGGATTATTCCTTATCTGGTAAAGATATGGCATCTACTTCTTATAAGGACTGTGCATGTCTTGAATACAAACTAATTTTCAAGCCCCTTCTGTAAATGGGTATCCAGACATTTTAGATATAATACTTTATAGATGGAATGCTGGAAGCCCTCTAGCATTCTATGTCACATATGGCAAAAGCACAGCACAGCAACACTTCTTATAAGGTTCCCTTATTCCCTTACAGGATGAACTTTATGACCCAATTTGTCAAACACTGATAATAAACAGCTCGTGCTCTCCGTGAGCACAAGTTGATAAAACAAAATTTGGGGTGCACAGTGTACTTGTTCATATTTACAGTGAAAAATTTCCTACACAAATGCTTAATAGTACACAATTACTGTTTAACAGTAATTTTACTTCTGAGAATACATTATTTCACAGGCAGATTAGTCTGCCATAAATCCCAAAGAGCTCCACTTGTTGGCAGTACAACCTAAAATACAGCACACAAGTCTTATTAGTAAATTGGCAGAGCTCCGTATTCCCTTTTCACTGCTCCTAAGTGAATTAAAACTTCACAGTCGGACTACATCTTTTAAAGCAGGACGCTGGGCTCTGCCAAATCTTTTACCTAAACTGAGAGGTCTTTTCTGCAGCAGCACATAGCATGCACACAATTCACTGATAGAAGTAATATGCAGAAAGGTCTCAATGCTTTTAAATAGAAGCTATTACCAAAAGCTAACCAAATCCAACCTTAAAAATTTGAAAGCTCTAAAGAAGTAAAATTTAATTTCGTTATTTCATATGTGTGTCTGTATACACACACATATATATACAGATGCCCCCCAATGAAGTGCACACAAAATACCCATAATATAATTGACATTTGTATACTGTTGTACTATAAAATCTGAGGTCAAACAGAATATTCCTCTGAAAACAGAACAGAAGATCTTTGAAAGTTAAGCTCTTTCCTATTAACATGACACTAGAAGAAATTAATGTGAACTAAAAGCCTATTGTGAAAAATCTGAATGGCTTGATGATAACATGAAATTTCTGACATGGTTACCAAGGCCTTGGTACTCCATCTCAAACCTTTAACAAATTTTAGTGATTTCAGAATCAGAGATAGTTTTAAAACTGAACTCGCAGCTAGAAATGACTACCACGAAAACTACATCACTGTAATTTCATCAACTCTGAAATCAACATAGTGATCAAACTGCTACCTGCAGAATCTCATGAAATTCCAGTTTCTCTCAGAATCCCTCTCTGCTCAGCAGAATAGTTGAACAACTGTTATAATTTCATGGCACCAGGATGATTTTGTTCATATATCACTAACACTATGACAATTCAGGCATCCCTGTCCTTCAGCATGTTGCCATAGTATTTAAAAAAATATGTAGGCAGTAATCTGTAGGCTAGAGAACTGGTGGCAATTATATCATTTTAAATCAGATCAAGTTTTTCCTAATTTCTATGGTACCCTAGAAGATTTTTTTTCTAAAAAATATTCTTCTCCCAAAGTACTCCTGAAAGTAAAATACTCTGAAATACAAATCAAAGTCAAGTGTTTAAAATTCAACCAGGGAAATATCTAATTGATAGGTATAAGATTCATCTTTCCACGGGAATAGGGATCAGTACCCCAAAAGCATCACGCGTGGATTTTATTGTTCAAACTTTTTTCTCTCAGACACAGATATATTATTTAACAGATGCATAAAATATATGACAAAATGCATACCTATGAAACAGAAAATTAAAACTTAACAATTTTCTTTATATTCATAAATTTTAATTTCTGAACTAATGGGATATAAAGAAAATCTTTAATCTTTCCTAATCTTCAGTAAAGAATAGCTGTAGCCAGATTCTAGACAACACTAGACACCTCCTAAACATGGCAGAGGTGCCTGTGAAGGAATTCCTCCTAGTTCTCAGGCGGCCATAAACAGAAACAAACTATATTCAGTCACACACTGTTGCTCTATGTTATCCTAATTAGCATGCTCTTGTGCTTATATCAGTGCAAATTCTTAGGTTCTTTTTAAACACAGAAATTGCTTAAAGTCACCTTAGACCTCTCAAGTCCAATCTGTGCCTTCTGTGTTGAACCTCATGAGAGGAACAACAGAGAATACAGGTTTTGACTCACTTCCCAGATCTGTCAAAAGTATTTTGCAATCTCATAACCTATGGCATCTTGGTAAACTAAAATCTGCTTTAGGACTCTGAAAACTGGACCAAGAACACCAACAAACAGACAAAAAACTCAATCTGCTGGTTTAGAATTTATGGGTTCAGGTGTCATTTCTCCTCTAAGAGCTGTAGAAAAAATATAACCGGCTTAAACTTCCTACCATATTCTCTCACTAATTTGGCAGAAATCTGATACGGTTTCATTACATGATCTGAATAACGTGTATCATATTGTGACCTGCTTAAGTCATGAATTCACAGGCCTATACACATCCATGCAACATATAGTCAAGAGTCTGATTGCAAAACTTGGTAGCAAATTTCACATCAAATACCTTGCTTCATCCTTACACCTAGCACAGCTCCTTTCCAAAAGCCTGATACTAATCAAATAGAGTAAAAGACAAGGCTTGGTCTTATGGGCCACACAGCGAAAACTAAAGATAGCAACAAAATCTGACAGTGCTGTTGGCTTTCTTAATATATTAGCAAAATTGTCAAAAGAAGAAAAACCTTATTTTTAGGGATTAGGTAAGCATAATAACACATTGAGTGGCATATATTCTTCTCTTGATTTTTATCTCCACCATGCTGTGAAAAATATTATCGTCTTCGTGAACGAATCCCCAGGCTACCACTACTTATTGTTTGTTACTACACCAATTCATTTATAGTTTATGCAAATACACTGAATATGCCACAATAAATACTCATAGTATAAAATTAATTTACAAAATATTTGCAAAATGAGTGAAAAAAATCAAATTAATTTATTTTCAGAACCCAATAAAACTGCTGTTAAATATACTAACTTTGTTTTTTAGTGTGTCTCAAAGAGCTACTATGGATCCACAGCACACAGCAAGAACAGAAATTCTTTATTGAAAAACAAAACAAAGTCCACTGAAATTGGTTTAAAAAAAATCTCGTTAGGTTTTAAAGCAATTTTCTTTTCCATACGGTGGTAATTCTCTGTGGCAATACAGAGAGCAACATGGAGATGCAAAATAGGGACTGTGTCTTCAATTAAAGAATGTGTATTCTACACTGCATCCTAGAAAGTTATCATAATTAATAATATTACATGCTGGCTACAGCCACTGAACTCTAGTGGTTCTTTCCAGTTATGTTGATACTATTTCCTTTCTACTTTGAACATATACAGTCTAGCATACTTTAACTACATCAAAAAAAAGGTGCATTTAGCATGTCAAGCTAAATTTTCACTTCCTTTTTTACCTAGAAAGGGGAACTTAAAAGAAAACTGGAACAAAAAGTATGTTAACAGCACAATATATTACAGTACTTACCATCACCAACTTCAAAGTCCTTGAATGCAAGTTCTGAACCTGAGTCATCGAGAAGGATTTCACCATTTAAGGTGAACATCATAGTGTGCTCATTCATGTCAACCATACATCCAACAACATCTCCTGCCAGCCATGAGCGGCCAAAATGCTCATTACCCTGATGCCACCGCTGTGCCTGTAAAGGATTTCAAAGACTTTCAAAGAATAACAATGACAATGTATGTGTTCATCTCCCTTTTAGTGGTAAAACTAATAATTAGCCCCCTCAATTAACACAGCACTAAAATTAAAACTTCCACAGCGTATCATTCCAAAACAATGCCTGCAAATACTGCAAGTTAACTTTGAAAATGGAAATCCAACAATTAACTTCCTGCAAGTACTCCTCTCTTATTCTAAAATGTTGCTACGTGAGCTGACAGGGCAAATTGCTATTTCAACATTTTAGTAAGAAAAAACATGTCTTATTTTTATTCAGAAGCTGCATGAGAGACTTGTAATGAAAATAATATGCTATCAGTTACAATGTTAAATAGCTGTTTCACAAACTTTTTTTTTTTTTTTAACAATTGTTTTTGTTCAATCTAGTGGCCTATAAATTCATTGCTTGTATGACTGACCAAGTCCAAGACTGCAGGGTTTTGGATGGGCAGCCTTAGCTGGGGTCTTGGATTGAAATTCAAATAAATGAACATCTATAAAGAACTATAACAAACATACATACAACAAAACAGTGTTAATAACAAATACATTCCCAATTCATATATTCCATCACTGCTAGATTTTTATCCTCTTTATCCTTCTTCAAAATCCTACAAAAAAAATGAGGCTTTCTGTGTATCCCAAAGGTCATAAACAAGCTTTTATTGAACTAAGCAGAGAACCCACTAAAATCAAATACAACAAAATAGCTTTGTGGATTGAGACCTAAAGGTCAAAAATTAAGATGCAGAAAGCAAACTACTACTCAGCTATTTTAGTAAAGACACTGGTCTTCAATAGTTTACCTAATCCAATTAGGCATTTTATAAAACCAACTTTTCAGTTCTCTTTTTAAAGCATCTACTTGAATAACACAAGAGTTGGGAAAAAAAAAAAAAAAAAGAATAAAAATACAATAACATGGATAAAATACAGCTAGAGACCTGGACCTGACCAGGAACAGGCAGGCCTACTGTTGGTTTCTGTCAGGTATTGTAATAGTAATAAAGAAATTAATTCCAAAATCAGACATTAAGAAATGTATGGTAAAGGTTTTCATTAAGACAAGATTCATCTGTAGCCTTAACAGCAATTATATGGTTTGGATAGTGGTTTCACAGGCCTTCACAATGAAATAGAAAGTTCCAGTGAGTTGTTCAATCTATTCTGATAAAAATTAGTAACATATAAAATACTTGGATTTTCTATATATTCTTAACACTGATTCAATCTGTCAGCACTTAATGCAGAGTTGAATTCGAGCAAAAATTACTGTTTCTATCATAATTAATTTACTTTAAATTGTATGGATTTCCATGAAAAAATAGACATGTTCTTTCAAACTTTTACATTCCTATAAAAAACTTGTATCAACATTTGCCTCAGACACTCACTGTTAATAATCCTAACCACATTTATTCATGGGCACTTGTCATAGAAGGAAGAGTAGACTAAAAGTTTAAAGAAATTATTAATATTTAATTACAACTCTGCCAGTATTTAGAATTTCGGTAAGTCATTTAGACGTTGAATGGTTTATATACACTGTACCTGTGCTGTGAAGCTGTGAAAAACATTGACAAAGAATAGAAAAGAGAAATTACAAAGTCTGCTAATGAATTCCTCAGGTGACACTGATTTATAGCTTAGGCTTTTGTATTTTTCTCTCTATTCCACCTAGGGCCTCAAAGAGAGAGAAATAATTTCATAGAACAGAGATGGAAGAAAAGAAAGCAATTAAGTTGAGGCAATGGCACACAGAATAAGATGCAAAATAAAGTTTTGAATTCACTCATATAATTACAGATAAACAAACCTTAAAGCCATCAAAAACAAAAGCTTCATCATCTGAGCCAAGTTCCTGATCTGGCAGGCAACCCGGCCTTGTCCAGCCAACTCTCATGTCTCCTGCTGTAACAGCCTCAAACTCGAAGTACCACTTCCCAGCTTTCACTGCATAAGTCTTCTCTGTGCGGAAGATCCTAAATTTTTCCATTATCCCACTGCATACATCCAATCTCGTCGCTGTGAGGTTTAAAAAATAAAAAGGTAAAGAAAAAATAAAAGTAGCATCAAGTACTGTATTCAACTACTGATAAAATACAAGCAGTGAAAACAACAAATTTGCAGCCCTGTCTTTAAAGAACACTGAAAAATATTAGGAAGTAACGGAATTGGCATTCTAAAGAACAGATGACCTATTATCACATCAGTAAAGCAATCAAACAGTTAACCCAAATATAAAGCATGAGAGAATATAATGCATTAATTCACAAGGTTTAAAAGATTGCCTTCCCTTGTTTTGAAATACGGCATATAGATTTTCGCATTGTATTCCTGAGGCAAGTTAAAATGGATTATATAAAGAAACATTTTAACAGTGAAACTAGGAAAGTTTGCTGCTTGCCAGGTGCTAACACTTGCATGTCATGGAGATGATACCAAGGCTCATCTGGCCCTCCAAGTACTAACCCCTGTTGTTCTTCCATGAAGATACCAGTGAAAAAGCCAGGAATGATCTGGGATGTTACAAGAATTGACTCTAGGTAAAGTGGTCAAGGGCTCAAGTAGTGTCCTCCTTGAACCAATCAGTGAGGGAGAGAAGGACCTGAAGACAACCCAATTGATCCTGAGGGTTAAAAACTCATTGCAAAGCTGGTGTTGACAGCAAGGTTTTAGTTTCTACAACAGGAAGACCCTCTTTGAGGGTTAAAAGCCACTTAGAAGAGATGGGATCCATGAGACTAAACCAGGCAAATATATCTTTGCCAACAGCGGGCCAACTTTGCTGGGAGAGCTTTAAACTAGAAATGACAAGGAAGGACATGATTCTTAGAAAACAGCCAAGTAAGCTGAGGATAAGGGTGGCAAGCCAAGCGCCCAGAGTGACAAGAACAGAAGGGATGCAGCAATCAAGAAAACAGAGCTGAACTGGAACCTGCTTGTGTATAAGCATACAAAGGAGAAAGTGCCTGCAGAACAGCTTGATGGGGCTCCCTTGCCTCTTCTGGGGAACCAGCATCCTTGGGCACCTCTCAAATAACTACACTGATGCACGCAGCATGTCAAATTAAAAATGAGTGCAGTTACAGGGCTATGATGCATATTAGGATCACAGAGATATGATGGGATAACTCACATGACTGGAACACTGCAATGGATGGATACACTTTTTTATAGGAAGGACAGGCTGTGAGGAAGAGTTGGCCTTTATGCGAGAGAGCGTCTGGAATGCATGGAGATCTGCCTTGGGATGGCTCAGGAGCAAGCTCTGAGCTTGTAAGTAAAGATAAGCAGGCAGACCAACATGGGTAAATTCATCAAGGGTAACTGCTATTAAAATAGTAAATGAGGTTTTCTTCAAAGAACTAGAACAAGCCACATGTTCAGCAAGAAGAAGGGGCAGCAGGAGCCCTGCTTGGATGAGCAAGGAGCTCGTAACTGAACTCAGACATAAAAAGGAAACATGTAAGTGGTCGAAAACAGGGCCAAGGGACACAGAAAGAATACACAGATTCTGTCCAGCCTTGCAGGGCTACAGTTAGGAGCACCATGGCTGACCTGGAGTTGAATCTGTCAGGGAATATGACAAGCAAGAAAGGATTCTACAAACAAAAATAACAAAAGGAAGATTTAGGAACCTATGGTCCACTTGCTGACCTGGTGACAAATGAGACTGGAAAGACTGAGGTACTTGGTGATTTCTTTGCCTCAGTCTTTAGCAGTAAGATTGGCCTTCAGAAATCCTCAGCTGCTGAGACAAGAGAAAGTCTGGAGTAAGGAAGACTTATTCTCAGTGGAGGAGACCCAGGCTAGGGAATACTTAAATTGGATTTAAATAAACCCATTAACCCTGGTAGGTTGCAATCCACAAGTGGTGAGAGAACTGGCTGATGTCATTGTGAAACCACTCCCAATTATCTTTGAAAGGTCATGGCAACTGAGAGAGGTTTCTGAAGACTAGAAGAGAACAAATGTCACTCCGGTTTTCAAGAGGAGAAATAAGGAAAAAAACAAAGAACTACAGTCAGGTCAGTCAATCCTAGAGAAGATGATGGAAAAAAATCCTCCTGGAAAACATCTCCAAACACATGAAGGACAAGAAGGTGATCAGGATTAGTCAGCATGCATTTATGAAAGGGGAAATCACATATAACCAGTCTGATAACCTTTCACAGTGAGGTGGCTTGCGGATAATGGGAAAGCAGTGGATATTTTTGTGTTGACTGTAGTAAGGCTTTTCACAATGTCTCCCTTAACATCTCATAGAAATGCTGATAAAGTATGGGTTAAATAAGCCCACACTGAGGTGTACTGAAAGGCTGGCTGAAAACAGCCAGGCCCAGAGTAATGTAATCAGCAGCACAAAGTCCCCATAGAGGCAAGTCACTAGAGGAGTACCCCAAGGCTACTATGGTCTACAGGGGTACTGGAGAAAATGCTGTTTTCCATTCTCATTACTGACCTGGATGATGGAACAGAGTGCACCCACAGTAAGTTCAGAGATGACACAAACCTAGAAAGAGCAGTTGATACAGCTGAAAGTTGTGCTGTCATTCAGAGGGACCTGGAAAGGCTAGAGAACTGGTCTGAGAGGGATCTCACGAAGTTCAGCAAAGGGAAAAAAAAGTCTGGCACCTGAGGAGGAGCAACCCCCAGCAGCACTTTACACTGGGGCTGACCAATTGGAAAGCAAGTTTGCAGAGAAGGACAAGTTGAATATGAGCCAGCATGTACCCTTGTGGCAAAGAAGGCCAACAGCATCCTAGGCTCATCAGGAAGAGCTTTGCCAGCAGGTTGAAGGTTCCTCTCTACTTGGGACCATTGAGTCCACATCTGGAGTGCTAGGTCCAGCTCTGGGCTCCCCAGTACAAGAAAGATACAGACTTACTGGAACAAGTGCAGCAGAGGACCATGGCTGCAGCATCCTTCATGAGCAGGACTAAGAGAGAGCTGCAACTACTCAGCCCAGAGAATAAAATGATCAGATGTTATTAGTTTGTATAAACACCTGATGGTAATGAATGAAGTAGAGACAGCCAGACACAAAGAAGAAGAGGGAAGCAATAGGCACGAAATAAAACACATGAAACTAAGGCTTTCTAGATTCTAAGCAATCCCTAAGCTACAGCTGCTGTGGTTAACTAATAAATAATATTTATAGCAAAAGAATTTAAAAAATGCTGCTATACAGTTCTGTAAACCAATGTTAAAAATGAAAGTCATCAACGGAGATGCAGAACACCACTAGATGGCTCTATATCATTTAATAACGGTATGGATTTTGTCTAATGAAAGGGAATCCGTGTGACATGATTTATGCATCTTAAAAACTGTAGAGGTTCATAAACTGTTAAACTGAAATCCCCAAAATACGTATAAAACCTGTGGTTGAATGCAATTCTAGTCTTTGAGGAAGACTAGTTTGTGGGACACTTCTGCAAGTCCTTTACTCTAGAAATTTTGCAAAAGGATTGATGACACTTTTCAGATGCAAGGATTGCACATGTGTTCTTTTCATTTAATTAGTGACTCCATGCACAGAGCTAGCTCAAAGATTCTCTGTTAATTGATTTTTCTAGCCATTCGTTACTAAGGAAAGTCAGGTACATTTGATTCTCAGAGCTGTAAATGAGGAAAGGGAATTAATATTGTTCAATGGGATTTGGAGAAGATGATAGAAAAATAATGTGCTTTCTTTCCCTCTCCCTACCACCAGACAGCTCCTTTATCTTCATAGGAGTCAAACACCTCCTGCACCAGCCAACTCACTTTCTCAGAACCATGCAGAAGTCATACTCTCTGTCTCTATGCAGTACCTCTTTCCCACAGTAGGAGGGGAGTGGGAAAAATTGAAAGATTATGAATCAGTCTTAAACCCTACAGACTAAACACACGCAGATTTAACAGAGACCATGGTGTTTTGCCACTAGCACAATCTACTCTACACAGCAACAGATTATTTTGCCTGTTCAGCCATCTATCCCTGTTACACATTCATGGTACCAGTTCAAAAATGTGGCCTATCATAAAAATTGAATCAAAATATAGATGCTGAAAATACTGCCCTACATACCAATAAAATATTCAGACTAGCAATGGTGCAATTTCAATCAAAACATTGCTAGTTAAAGCTTAATTAAAGTTTAATTACAGTCTATTGAACTTTGAAGATCTAAGAAAATAACAGAGGCTTAAATGGTCTAACAGATTATCTAATTCAACAGTTTTTCAGATTGAAAACACATACATTTGGTTTATATGCATGTCTTTGAAAATGTCATCTTTTAGTTTTAAGTATTTAAATAGAGGATTGTATGCTAACTGCAGAATCTTTCCTTAACTATTTGAAGTTAAAACTGCAAGAACAAAAAATTCACTTCTACTGAGCTTACATATAATCTTTTTTTTTTTAACAATTTTGCTATTCTGTTGTAAAATAACAAAGATGGTACTAATAAAAAATATTTTAATTTTAAAATGATTTTGGCTTGGGGCATCTCAAATATTTGTGCATATATTTAAAATGCAAGGATACATTTTATTCCCTGGTATAAGACCAAGATGATATACATGTTTTCTTGATTTTCTATTTTTTATGGTTATGTCTTATAGCATTCACAATCCTTATTTAAATTATTGAAATTATTTATTCACCTTAAATGTCAAAAACAAGAAAAAGTAGTGAAAAAAAGTGTATGAATTACAAAAATAGTAACACAAAATGTGACACAAAATGAAACATTTCAAAAATTCTTCATTAATTTGAGGTTACTGGAGGAGAAAAAGAAACAATAAGGAATGTAAATTCAAAGGGTAATGTAACAGAAGGGCCTATTAGCTTTGAAGGTACTCTGACTGTTTAGGTTGTTTTACTGGACCAACAAATCAAGTAGTAAAGTGGAATAGTCTTTAATTTTGAGAGAGAGAGAGACAACAAAATTGTTTACCATGATCTTGGTCAGGAGCTTCCAGGTTGTAACCATAGCCTAAAAGGGTGCGGACTGCTTCACGAAGACTGTCTTTGTTTGACTTCTTTGTCCGATCATCCAAAAGAGCATAAGGTACAAGGCGAGGATTTCGTCGGTTTTTCACATCCTGTAAAAGTATGAAAAATCAAATTCAATTTCAGAAGCCTTACTTTCTCTTAAAGATAAATTGTGCTGTAGCAATAGTATAAAAATTACTATTTATACCACTTGAAATCATGGAATCATAGACACAACAAGGATTCTAAAAAGTTGCAGTGCCCTAGAAACCAGTAACAATGAATTTACTCAAAAAAAAAAAAAAGTAATACACAAATACAGGAATCTGCATAGCTTATGCCCACTTTTCCACCAAATAATTTATAATTTGCTGAAATTTGATTAAAATTCAATTATTATTAACCAACACAAACAACAAGAACACAGACAAATGCAAAGAGTTTGACTGAAAAGTCAAAGGGATCATCTTTTGTTCACTCTTTAGGAAGCAGCCACAGGAAGCTAAAAACTAAAGCTAGAAACTAAAGCACAAAGATAATATTGTAGCACAAATGTATAGGTTGCATTTTTTTGGTCATAGAACTAAACAAGATATAAACTACAACAAAAAGATCAACAAGATATAAACAAAATGAACAAGAACAAAACACTACCAATAAAAATATCGATAAACATACTTAATACTAATTAATAAATAATAAAACGGATAATAAGTCTATGCCTTGCTATATGAAATACTTTAAAAAATATTTTTCCAAAATACAGGTTCTTGTAAGAATATAACTAATGTGATTATGTCCTGCAGAATTTTTGTAATAGGTAATTAACTTCACCTTCCACTGAAATTAACATGTTGGTATGAATTAAACTTTGCATTTTAGGTTTATTAATGTAACATTGATTAGATTTTACTCTAGTCCAAAATTATCCTATTTGAAAGCATTGTTTAAGTGGATTACTTACGTGACTTACAAAATTTTAGTAACTAATAGAATTGTTTACTTGTCTACATTTTCTTCTTGTGTCCTGAGAGAAACCATGCAAATAACTCCCCATGTTATTCCTAATATCTCGATTTTCTGTTATTATTATTAAAAATTAGACATATCAAAAATGATTGCTGTTTGGATACAAGCTCCAAAGATAGTTAGAGGTATTTTGTGTTTAAATTATTAAGAAGTACAAAAATAGCGTCTATTATTTTAGAAAACAGAGCCTACGGTATCTTGCTTTTTTATAGCACTGCAGTTCCACTGTTAAGAATATATGCAGTTTTCATTCTATATGTCTTTGCAGTCAGAAAAGAAATGGCATATCCATTCTGACAAATTCTTGCAGGCATTTTTTTTTTTGTTGCCCTTTTAATGCAAGGCTATCTGCCTTTGGGCTCATCATAGTGAGTAAACACTAAAGCGCAGTTATTAACCAGTGCTTTACGAAATCTGGTCCTACCAATGAATTTCCTTCTAGAAAAAAGAAATATTACTGGACAGGCATTACCTGTGTGCTAGAATGGCTAACAAAAGATAAAGATAACGCATTGCTGATGACACTAAGTACTATACCATATCAGTTATATCCAGTGGGATGGCCAATGTCAGGGTAAACACAAAGATCATTTGAAGGGTTCTTTTTCTTTACTTATTCAAAACACTTTTAAGCTGAAGTTTCCTTTTTTCCAATATTTGATTCAGTAGATCTGGAAAAAGGCTGCTACCAAAACAGAATGGATCAAAAATATACTGAAAAAACTGTTAAAAGGAATTATTACTTCCTTGATAAAAAAGTGAAAAAAAAAAAAAAAAGTGAAAATATGCACATTAACAGCAGAGATGAAACACCATGGCTTAAAATTATTTGTCTTGCAAAAGTTATAAAAGGAGAAATATATTCCTCTGAAATGCTGCTTGTCCAAAAGGACATTATGAAAATTTTTCTTTAAAAAATGAATCAGAAATAACTAGAATAACAGTTAACTTCCTATAAGAAGTATATTTTCTCATCCATAATATTAATTACAGTTAGACTAATGACCTGGTAATTGCTATAGCAACCATTAATGTACATTCAATCAGCAGATAATGATATAATAAAATATATCTAGAATATTACTTCCTTTAGAAATGCCTAAGCACACAATTACAGTATGCAACAACAACAAAAAAAAAGGCATAAGAAATATAAAACAAACTCAGATATATAGATTATTTTCCTTACTTAGGTCTAAGTTTATTTAACATTGTGACCTTTTTCACTAATTCACAACTGTGGATACTTCTTGAAGTATGAATTCTTATTTTTCTTTTAATAGTTCTGTTCTTTATTTCTTGTTATTTGTCTATCTAAATTTTGAATGTTATACTTATTGCTGACTTAAGAACTGTTATTGCTATATTAATCATAAGATTTGGTACTTATGATCTTCCAAACCTCTGTGGTTTAAGCAGAGCAAATCAAAAGAATGATCCTATACAGTAATTTTGTTTTGCACAGTCACAATCAAGTCAGTAAGAGAGCTGATTAGCTAAGAGTGGTAATTTTTATTAAGTATATTTACAATTTGTACATAGACTTCATTCTTTTTATTCACTACAGAAAACTTATTGTTTTGTAGTGTACTGCGGACTTTTAAGAGATGGATAACAGCTTGATTTTTTTATTTTTTTTTTACCCCTCCAGAATTTACCAGGTTTGACAGTCTAATGCTTCATCAAGACTGTGTTTTGTATAGCGTTTGTCTGGTAAAGTACTTGTTCACTAAGTCATGTGAAATAAAATACATAAAACAACAACAGAAAACCTTAAGCTTGTTGACAAAATTCTGTTTCAAATGGTTTGAGCTGAGTAGCACGCATGAAGTTTATATAATTGTTTGGTTTTGAATTCAGAACCTATAATATAGTAAAAGAAAATAAAGAAAGAAGCCTAGGTATTTTATTACACAACTTTGTTTCTATTGAGTACAACACAAACACCACATACGGTCCTTTACAATTGAATTTGGAGTAAAGTAAAAGAAAGCATTGCAGCCACGAAGTCAGTATTACAATATACAATGTATACAACAGATTTAGTTGTATTACAGAAAATAGAATCACAATGATTTGGATTGGGACCTTTAAAGATCATCTAGTGTC
>CM021699.1:38874964-38987799 GCA_011074415.1 Stictonetta naevosa
GTGTGTGTTTGTGTGTATTTTCCGTCTCCCCCCGACATTAATTACAATTATTATATTTATAGTAATTGGATTACCACATGTGTAGTTATGTGAAATAGGCAGTATGGCAGTATTAAGTCAACATTGACACTAAGCAAATATAACTCTTAATAGTAGAAAAAAAGAACTACGGAAAATACACCCAAACACACACCAACATTTATCAAGGAGCCTTTTCATTACAAGTAATGAATGCTACTGCAGAATAATTCACAGAGGAAATACAATGGGAGCTGCAGAACTGCATTAATTCATTCAGTGAATATGAGTATGTGACATGTAGATAATTCATCTAGTACAAATTGCAGCTTTCATAGACAGATGTCATGTAAGAGTAAGATAGAAACAGGAGCGTCTGTAACGTCTAGAGCAGCACAGAATACCAATCAAACTGTAATCAACCCTAACAAAAGAACTTGTTAAGAGACAGTGTGCATAACAATGTTGTATTCTTCAGAAGTAATTCAGTAACAACAACAACAACAACAACGCCTTATATAAACCTCTGAAAGACATCAGAAATGATAAAGAACAATATAGTTTTCAGAGCTATAAAAGTGATACTGCAAACCTATGCAGTCCTGGGCCTTCCCAAAGCTCTGAGAAGTTCAGGATCACCAGACTAAAAGGAACAAACACACACACACACACACACACACAAAAATAATAATAATAATAAAATAGTGCCTATCAAAGAGAAAGATATGAAAACACTGAAAAATTAAAACATGGATTAGGAAGAGTGCAGAAATGATTATAATAATTCAATGGCATTGTAAGTTTTGTGATTTAAAGCATTAGAGCTGTACAGATACATATTCTATGTCGTACCTAAATGATTTTGTTCTCTTAACCAAAGCTGTTAAATGACAAGCATAAAGTCAATGTATTTCATCACATATTCAAGTGAGAGACAGATGTGCTGATGTTTTCCAAGCTTCATTTGCACCATAATAAACCCTCATTTCGCAGCTGTGAAAGGATTCTGTTTGCTGTTACGTCTGTGGATCTTGCACTTCCACAAAGATTTTTGAGCAACTGCCACTATAAATGCTATTGGTGAATTTGCCAGCAGTGCTGTCAGAAACTCAGCTCGGTGAGCCAACGTGTGAGGCATATACACTGTGAGCCTGATCATTTACGTATACCATAAATTTCTTATCTGGTTATCCAGAGGCCTAGCTTTTCTGTGTTTACCATAGCTTTAACCATAAATCATTAATATAAAAAAAATATTTCATAAGGTAAAAATAATTCTGAATTCATGTTTAGTAGAAAGTCATTTCAAGCTCCAAGAGTCATTAGAATTGGAAAGCACACTACAGTCCTAACAAAGTTATATAGTTGACAATGTTAAAAAATATATCCTAAATGTAACCACCTATAGCAGAACTTGTGTTCTGGCTTTCTAGCAGTTTGATTCCATACTCAGAAGTACATGTATGCTTAGAAGTATGCGTACAGCTTCTACCATCTTCACTGAGGACTGTACACATACAGAACGCCTGGCAGAATGTGCTCTAACTGTAAACGGAAGGAATCAACATATCAATATAAAAATGTAAAATGTGGAAGTGATGTAACAACATTTGTCTTTACAAGGACAAGATGCATCTTTCTATACACTTAATGACAAAATAATTGACAAGCTTTAAACTTGTTGTTTTTTCCATACATCTGTATTTCCTCTGCCAGAACAGTGCCTCTCTTCATTGCAGCAGAAGACAGTCTGGGAAGACCAACTCCTAATGAAATAGTGATTATTATTCTACAAAATCTTAAAAAGTAAGGATCTGGCTTTAAAAGACCAAACTGTCTTTCTCATTGAATTTTGAGCCAAACTGAAAATGGGCAGGATAGTTGCTTCACAGCTGTGTCTAACTATCCCAGGTCAGGAACAATGTTTTTTAAGTTGCTCTTCACACAGTAGAAAGAACTTTTTGGGTTTCTAATTTTTACAACCTATTATTAAAGCTGTCTTTTTTTTGTTTGTTTGCTTTTCCCTCAATTGTTAGGTTCTTCAGCCACAACACAAAATGTAGAAAAAACAAAACATCCTTTGACTAAGCTATCTGCATAAGTAACAATACATACAACCAAAATCTAAAAGTCAGAATCTCTGGATGCGACTCCCACAATCAGTATGGGGACTTAAAAGTCATATATTCAGTAAGTGGAAGAGGACCGCCTGAAATTCTTTGCATTTGCTTTGTGATCTCTGAGCTTGTCTCTTTTATGTAAGTAAAACAGAAAGAAAAGTCGAGATGCTCCTGTATAAATAATACCTCAGACTTATGTGCAATATATGCCTTGACAACAGATGTATGCCAATTAGAACCAACACTGTAAGCTCACAGGCGAGTTCTGAATATTTTCCAGTCTGTTGTGAAGCTTTAGTCACAAATGCATCTTTTTATACTTCAATGCTATTTTTCAATCAGCTTGTTATGGAAAATCCCTTTTCAAAAACAAGTTAGGTAACTCAGGGAATTATGATAGCATATAATGTCAAAATCTATATATGTAGAATATTTTTAAAAGCCCTCTCTCACAGCAGAAATGTGATTACTTTAATTGACTTACACCAAGGATATATTGCTCCTTTGTCTGTATCTATCTCTTATCTGTCTTCAATCATTTACCAGTTCCCCCATTCAGAGAAGACGAACTGGTAGGCAACCATTTTCTCCCTTAAAGGGACACTGTCAAGTACTTTTCATACTGATTTTGTGCTTGTTTTTCCACTTACCCTTGATATTTAATATGTTCTTGTAAGTATAAATTTGATTTTCCTACCCGTTTTGTTCCTCCTGCTCCTTTCATGGAGCAACAAGCTACTCTGTCCTACTGAAAAATACTTACTTGTTTTTGATCAGTGTCATCACAGCTGTCAACACAGTTCTGGAAACAGGATTTATTAGTTAACTTGTGCTCCCTCTGCTGGCTGGCTGGTTGGCTCTGCAGCAGCAGAACGAAAATACTGTGTACAATCACGCACAAACAGCAGCGATCACTTGTAAAGAAAAAAATCCTGACAAGCAGTGGTGGATTTAGAGGAAGAAAAGTGTGGAACATGGAAGGCATTTTCCCCATTAGATTATAACAAGAACAAAAATGGGTTATACATTAACTACTTGACAGCATCCCTTTAATTTTTTGTATTTTATAATCCCAAAAATATGAGGCATTCATAATAGAATAGATCTTGTAGATCATCTAATCCATCTTACAGTATGATTGCTGTTTATAACATTTCCCAGTCATTACTTCATCTACTTTCAAACCTCTGTAAATTTCTTTCCCTTAGGAAACTATTTCACAGCTCTGCATGATCTGTTTACAGTATTACACAGTATAGTACCATGTCACTTTATTACAGTACTGTAACATGTCACAGTAATTTGATGGGATGAAAAAACGTAGTCCATAAAACAAATACATTGCTGGAAACAAGCAAAAGCGCACAGCAGCATGGACAACAGCTAGCAGCTTGCCATATGGTAAGTGTGCCAATTGAATGAGAAGTATCTTTGCACTGTACCCAGAAAGGGTTCTTGCTGTTCTGCTCTCCTCTTTCAACTTTTAATGAATAGTATTTGTTATCTGAACATTATATGCACTTTTGGAATTCAGTTGTCTGTCATTTCTAGAGAAGAAAATAAAATTACTTATTTTGAAAAGAGAAAAAGAATTGAATTAAGAGCAAATCAACATCAACACTCAAAGCATGGCTTCCACAGGACATACTTTTGGTGGTAAAGTTTTCAAGGACATCATCCATCCACTAACCCATAAATGAGACTAATGTAATTTGTCTGCTTAACACAGGGAGTAGAGAATATTGATAATCTTGCCGATCTGCTTCCTGAAGTTCATCAACATTCCTGAGGTCTCAATGCTCTTTAACGACCTGAATATGTTGAAACCATAACTATGACACTGCTCACTCCACCACTGCATTACACTCTCAACAACAGTGCCCACTCAGCACAAAGATGTCCTCAGTTGGAATGAATCAGACCCAACAAAATATTTGATTGTTTAAAGCAGAAGTATCTAAGACTATATACTTGCAACCCTAATTAAGAGGCTTTCCGACCATAAGTGTATCCGGCTTCATAGCCATTTAAACTTTTTATTTTTAAATGCTCTAGGTTCTTCTTTGCACACCTATAATTGTCTTTCTCTTGGTAGGGAAGAACTGTTCAATATCGATCATATACCTAAGCCCAGTCGAGAATCAGCGAATGATTTCCTCTCATTCAGAGGATGGCGTGGTAGTCAAAATCAGAACCTGATTCATTCTGTCTTCTTTAAGCATCTCAGAAAACCTAACAAAGGGCTTATAATCTTAATTTAGTATTTACTAGGTCCAAGTCATAGTGATACTCTCTATATATAACAATCAGTCCCTGGCCATCAAAAGGATTTAGATACCTGCACAGTTCAGTAATTACAAGCCTAAAGTGTTCAAAACTATACCTCTATCTTTCACAAATATTCTCAACAGTAGACTAAAATTTGTAGTATCCAAGAGTAGATTTCATTTGTATGTTGAGCTCTGTCATCCAGTGAGCAGGGCAAGGAGTCTAGGAAAGGTCCAAGTTCCAGTCTAGCCTCCAGGACAGTAATTTAAATCAGAGGATAAAACACAGACAGATGACCAGTGAGTAGATAAAGTCCTCCTCTTTCTCTCTTCCAGTGAGCCTCCACAATGCCACAGCGTTTTTAGACTCAATGGTAAGGTCAGTTTTACCTATGGACAGCACTAACAACTTAAGAAAGACTTCAGGATTCTTCTGAAATTTAGTTGCAGTGATAGATTCCAGGTGTTTACATGTCTTAGTGCATTTGTCTAATGATTTTTTTTTATTTTTTTAAAACCAAAGCTGTAGCCTGGGAGCAGCTCTGCTATCTTTCAGGGACCATAATAAAACTCGTAATTATTTATTATCACATGAAGGCTCTTCAAAAGCAGAATCTTCTATATCAACAGACACATCAAAACATATGTAAGGACAGTGTATAAATAACTTGTGTAAATGTAAAGGAGAAATCTTTTTCTTCATCATCCACAAGTGTTATATTATTTTGCTTATCATTACCAACTTAATAACATTCGAGAAATCTTTGACATCATAATTTAGATGCCTTTTTCACATTATATCTCACTAATTCAGAAAACATGTAATTTAATTGAAAATTCACTCCAACAAATACAGCAAAATTATTTGTGTTTTTTCAACGATGCACACATACACCAAGTAGGTTAAACTAGACTCAAGATCTAAGAAGCCTTATTTACTACATATGTGGGTTTAAATTTTCCCAATGCTACTTAGAAATGTAATTAGCAAACAGATGCATTTGATCCCAGTAATTTCTTAACTTCATCTTAAGAAATAAAATCTGTTACAAAAATAAATTTTACTTTTGTCAGTGGTTCTATCAAAGCTGTAAAAAATTCCCAACTTTCATTCATTTCAAATTCTCTGATTGGCAAGGCCCTGCATTGAAAATGTTTAGCTTCTGGGAGAAAAAAATAAAAAAATAAAAAAAAAATACAGAAGGCATAGTGTAAATTATTGAGTGCATCCTTTAATATATCAGAAATATTTCTTGGGAGAATCTTGAGACTCTCATTCTAGAGGCAAATTGCGCACTGCCTCCATAAACATAGGGTTATAGCAGTGGGTTCAAAAATGAATTAATCTGCTCCCCCTAGCTGGCAACAGAGAAGAGAATCATCACTTCCAAAACTTCTCATGATTAATATTCTATCAGAAATGTTAACAGCACTTCAAAGGGCCATCTTCCCTTATTTAAAGATGCAGTATTAGGGACAAATTCAATCCTGTTGTAATCAGAGAGTTGCACCAAGACTGAATCATTTTCAATGTCTGTACAGTAGATTACTGTACATATTCCAGTCTGCAAACACAAGAATTGGTTTATAGTGTGCCTAGACCCAAATACAGAATGTAGATTTTTTAGATAGCTTACAAAGTACCTAAATGATAGCTTTATTGTAAGATAATTTAATGGACAATGCTGAAATGCTATATGGCATATAATTAGTCGCATAAATGTATTTGTGCCAGTATGTGATGAGTTGAAGCAACTAACTTAAAATATATAAAATCAGATTTCTTTTATGCAAGAGCTTTGCAAATAGAATGTTCCTGTACAGAAACAAAACTTGAAATGTGTTGAACTGAAATATATAATTAGAACTTTTGTCAAAAATGAAAACACTCTTTGTAGGCTGGAAATAAAATGTACCTACAAAACAGAGTTTTTCATTTTTGAAAAAAAAAATAATAATAATAAAAAAATGCCCAGCACAAATCTATGAAAACTCATATTTTCTCCCAGAGGGTGGATTTTACTAAAATTTCACTGTGATATGCTACCACACACAGAAGGTAGGTTTTCCTATATAAAATTCAAAGATAAACACAAAAAGAATAGAAAATATGACTTCTAAGGGAAAACTAATATAGCAGCTGCTTCGAAAAACAACAGATTACTCATTGTAGTTCCTGTGCTCATTGACTTTTTTTTAAAAAAAAAAAAGAAAACAAAGACCATGAGTTTTGCTGTTAACAATCCACCATGCTTAATTTTTATTCCACTCCCTTACAACACATTCTGACACCTACCATATAGCTTTCCTACTCACTGAAACAAGATAACAAGTAGGCCTGAAACCTGGAGACTGGCTTAACTATTCTCAGTTACATATTGCCTTTGCCAGAAATATGTTAGCAAAGTGCTTACTAGAAGTTTACATTCTGTTTTTGCTGGATCAACAAAAACATTCAATTTCCAGGATTGCCAACATTTAAATGATACCCCTACTGAAAGTCACTGATTGCATTTCCTAAAATACTAAAACATGTTAGCTTCCTGCATGCAATTTTCTCACGCTGAGATACAGATAGCATAAAAGAATACACAACCAACTTTTTTTTCCCTGCGTATAAAAGCAGTCTTACATTGCTAGAAGATCTAGCAAAAGGATTGCTTTAATTACATATTTTTGCTCTCTTGACTGACAGACTAGCATTCATTAGATGCTTATTCCTGCTCTTGTGTACCAATTATTATTGTTTAACTGTGAAATATCTCAGTAAATAAGTGCTTTCTTAAGTGACTGAAGTTAGCACTTACCTGCTGGATACCATAGGTCCAGCCTTGCCTGATACGGTCCCTTGCCCACACATTGTGAGCATTCTCTGCTAGTTTATCCACCATAGCTTCTTGAGAGGGGGTCAGTTTGATAAAACTCAGATCCATGGGAGCAGGCTTATATCCACTCAACAACTGGTAGCTGTCAAAACAACAACAACAACAACAACAACAAACAAAACAGAAAAACAGAAGTTGCAGTTACTTATCAGTAAGAAAAAATAAATAATAATAGGAATTGCAAAGGAAAGAAGTGACAGAGTATGTAATATTCTATAAAAATATTTTGTCTTTTAGAATAATAACATACTGACATTTGTTTTTTTTTTTCCAAGCTAATTGCATCTTGATCAGATGAAGTAGCCGTAGTAATGAAAGCTACACCAAATAATCCGAACTGTTTCCAAAGTATTTCAGTACTTTCATATATTTAAAGTAGTAGATTAAGATGTGATCTATCTAAAGAATTCTATGAACACTATTATAACTAACTCTGAGCACTTCACAATAATTATTACAGTTTAACTACTTCCTACTGATGGAAGAATATATTTTCTTCCTATTGCATGTAGGAATGTGAGACAGAACAGATTAAACAGATTACTCAAGATCACACATGAAGTCTGTTTATTGTAAATTTTATTTATAATACCTCATCCCTTAGATAACCTTTAAATCTTAGAAGCAAATATTTAAAACTTAAGCATGACTTCAGAGCAGTTCCCTCATTATTTTTAGCACTCCTAAGAATGAAATGTATTTTGCATTTATGAAGTTGTTCCTACAGAAGTAATTATAGTTATCTCCCACATTGCTTATGACCAAGCTTTCTTGCACTAATAAAGAACGTAACACATATGGTAATGGGTGCAGTATATCAGGACTTACTGAATTTAAAACCAAAACCTACAACACTAAGCTGCAGCACTGGGATCCACCCACACAAAACAACTCTAGCCCCAGAGTCTTCAGAGTCTTCGTAACACAGAATATTAAGAGTCTTGCCTAGCATTTCTCTGTAAGAGGGAAGGGGATTTGATAGTTTTTTGATCTTTTGAAGTAATATGCCAAGCATGTTAAAATAATAGTAACAGTCCTAATAATATTGGCAACAACAACAGAAAGTTCTTGGCCTGGTTAGCAGCTGACCTGTGCCCTCAATTAAATTAAAAAAAAAAAAAAATGATAATACAGGTCTGGTTGCAAATCTTTGATTCTTTGCAAGCAGAAATGACTGAATAATCATTCCAGTCCAGCACGTAAAGGTATGTAGAAGCATAGTGTCTGCTCCTTTATGCATATCTGGTGCGTGGCCTTTTTAATCCAAAAGGGGATTAATAAGAGGGAAGCCATAAACAAGAACATAGAGACGTAAACCTGTTAAGAGAGTCAATGATGACAACAAACCTGGCCAAAATCACTAACTGGCAAGGATATGAGCGTGAGAAACTATTTTCAGCCAGATTATCTCGCTAGGGGCCTCGCCAAACTGGGATGATAAGGAAAGAGGGAGACAAACTGACACAGAAAACCTGAGAACATCCAGAAGCAAACCTGGTCAGTACTGCTAACTGATGAACTATCAAGGCACTGCAGGCAAAATGGGGCTTTGCAACACATAAGGATGTAACCTTTATGGCCCAGGATGTTGCCCTCACTATCCACGAAGAAATGGTTGGTGACCTGGTACGGCACTTGGATGTGCACAAGTCGATGGGGCCGGATGGGATGCACCCAAGGGTACTGAGAGAACTGGCAGAGGAGCTGGCCAAGCCGCTTACCATCATTTATCAAGTCCTGGCTATCGGGGGAGATCCCAGTTGACTGGCGGCTAGCAAACGTGATGCCCATCTACAAGAAGGGCCGGAGGACTGACCCGGGAAACTACAAGCCTGTCAGTTTGACCTCAGTGCCAGGGAAGCTCATGGAGCAGATAAGATTATCTTGAGAGTCATCACGCAGCACTTGCAGGGCAAGCAGGCGATCAGGCCCAGTCAGCATGGGTTTATGAAGGGCAGGTCCTGCTTGACGAACCTGATCTCCTTCTATGACAACGTGACGTGCTGGGTGGATGAGGGAAAGGCTGTCGATGTGGTCTACCTTGACTTCAGCAACGCTTTTGACACTTTCCCACAGCATTCTCCTCAAGAAACTGGCTGCTCTTGACTTGGACTGGCGCACGCTTCGTTGGGTTAGAAACTGGCTGGATAGCCGGGCCCAAAGAGTCGTGGTGAATGGAGTCAAATCCAGTTGGAGGCCGATCACTAGTGGCGTTCCCCAGGGCTCGGTGCTGGGGCCGGTCCTCTTTAATATCTTCATCGATGATCTGGATGAGGGCATTGAGTGCACCCTCAGTAAGTCTGCAGATGACACCAAGTTAGGTGCGTGTGTCGATCTGCTCGAGGGTAGGAAGGCTCTGCAGGAGGATCTGGATAGGCTGCACCGATGGGCTGAGGTCAACTGCATGAAGTTCAACAAGGCCAAGTGCCGGGTCCTGCACCTGGGGTGCAATAACCCCAAGCAGAGCTACAGGCTGGGAGATGAGTGGTTGGAGAGCTGCCAGGCAGAGAAGGACCTGGGAGTGATGGTTGATTGTCGGCTGAATATGAGCCAGCAGTGTGCTCAGGTGGCCAAGAAGGCCAACGGCATCCTGGCTTGCATAAGAAACAGTGTGACCAGCATGGCTAGGGAGGTGATCGTCCCCCTGTACTCGGCTCTGGTGAGGCCGCACCTCGAATACTGTGTTCAGTTTTGGGCCCCTCGCTACAAGAAGGACATCGAGGTGCTTGAGCGAGTCCAGAGAAGGGTGACGAAGCTGGTGAGGGGCCTGGAGAACAAGTCCTACGAGGAGCGGCTGAGGGAGCTGGGATAGTTCAGCCTGGAGAAAAGGAGGCTCAGGGGTGACCTTATCGCTCTCTACAGGTACCTCAAAGGAGGCTGTAGCGAGGTGGGGGTTGGTCTGTTCTCCCACGTGCCTGGTGACAGGACGAGGGGGAATGGGCTTAAGTTGCGCCAGGGGAGTTTTAGGTTGGATCTTAGGAAGAACTTCTTTACCGAAAGGGTTGTTAGACATTGGAACGGGCTGCCCAGGGAAGTGGTGGAGTCACCATCCCTGGAGGTCTTTAAAAGACGTTTAGATGTAGAGCTTAGGGATATGGTTTAGTGGGGACTGTTAGTGTTAGGTCAGAGGTTGGACTCGATGATCTTGAGGTCTCTTCCAACCTAGAAATTCTGTGATTCTGTGAGGAAGTCAGTGGGACATGTATCAACTGCTCAGGAAATGTACAGGGAAAGGTAAAGCAGGAAGAACAAAGCAGGGGGTAGACAGAAAGTGGGTGCAATGTGTGTCCGTGGCGAGGTGCTGTCTGAGGGCTGCAGAGCTCCTCTGTGAGGCAAGGCCATGGCTTGCCCGGTGCCAGACACAGCCAGCTCCAATGGCCCCACCGCAGATCACAACTGGGCCCAGCTCCCACAGATGGGAGCCTAGGGGAAAGTGTAATTAAGAGCGGGTGAAACACAGAATGGCAGTGCATTCTTCCTTGTCACAATCCCCTGCATAACTGTTCTCCTGTGCTTAAAAGGCTGAGATAGCCACAGATATTTCTATGTAAGAGCAAGGTAGAAGGACCGGGTGTCTCAAAAGATGTTCATGTTTTTGTCTCAGAGGATTTGTATACTTTATTTCGGGATGTAAATAGATATTCATGAAGAATAAGTATCAATGGATCCTTAAAAACAAAAATATTCTGTGCGTACAAATTCATGTTCAAAAACTGTTGAGCTGCAGAGAGATGTTACCATTTGCAACAGGTAGCTACAGCTTCAGCTCATCTGGTTGTCTCTACAAATCAGTAAAATGACTGGTCCTCTCTTTCTCAACATCTCTGTTGGTCTTACATTCTAAATAGATTTAAAGAAGTAGATAAAACAATCTGGAATAATTTTCAAGCTGAAAGGTTAGCTGCTTTAATAGCACATTATCACTACCATACTGATCTGCCATGGATTTATAACAAGCTTTATGGAATCTTTATTTGTACTATCACCTAAAGTTTAACAGAGAGTAGTAGAGGTGTTTTTTTAATGATTTGAGTACATATTCTGCTCTCTTGATTAAAGATTTCCAGCAGTCTATGTGAGTTGTTTTACAAGAAAAAAAGTTAACTTTTTCTTTTAATTCTGACTTTTTAATATCCTATGGAAATACTAAGTATTCAGAATTTATTAAAATAAAGAGTTTGAATATTTCAGAGAGATACTTGCAAAGTAAAGGTTATTTAAGTTTGGATTGTTCAATAACCTAATGTAAAGTTATACCTGGAAAAAACTTTATAATAAAAAGAGAATTTACATCAGCAAAAACTGTATTTGCAGTGCACTTTAAACTACTGTTCAAACTGGTCCAAAAAAGTACTTTTGTGAAGTTATGCTGTATTAGAAATGGAAAATTTCTGGCACAAACTTAAGTTAAAAATGTGCTTTTCCCCAATTTGTAACCCATGTGGCTGTGATGCCAAAATTCTGTTAGAGTGACACAAATACAAATTTGTTTTCTTAGCATTTTACAATCTTAATTGTTATGACAGGATGGCAGGAAAGAAAAAGCAAAGTTAAGAAAGACAAGAACATACACAGTAGAGATGCAAAACTGCTTAGAAAGTAGAGCAGATGAGCTAATTGAATTCAAGTGATGTCTTATTGCTGTTTTTCTGATAACAGAATAAAGCTTCTGTGTCAGGCAGTTATAAGAACCATTAATACATTATCATGGGAAAGCTGACCAAGCATTGGGATATGCATCTGTATCACCTACAGGAACAAACACAGGAAGTGACATGTCTTCTCCCATCAAAATTTGAGATTTTTACACACTACCTCCTGTAACTCTTTGTTATGGTTAAATTCTACTTTAGCTGCAGAAGAACAATCCTTCTTCCCTCCAGGATTGTATCCCACACAAAATGAAATCTAGCCTTACAAATACACACACATATCTACATCTTGAAATTGCTTTTTTTTTTTTTTTTTTTTTTGTATCCGTTGTATATAAGGTATCAAAATTCTGACTTTGTATATATGGTTGGACCTCAGATATCCAAACTAAAGACTTTTGGTGACATTAAGATAACTCAGCACTGGTGATACTAGAACTAATTAGCTCTTAATAAGAAGCAAGGAACCTGAATTTCTAATTTAAATTTTGGAATAACAGAAAACCAGAATTTCTCTTCTGAAACTGTGACCTTTACTGTTCTACTTTTATTCACTTTTTAATCTCTTTTTTCCTAAGCTAGACAAGCTTACAAATCATAACGTCAAGCATATTAGGACGTAGGGCTATCATATGCTTATCACCAAGTATAGTTCCATTGCTTTCAGCTATGTTAATGTTCCCAAATTTTTCATTCCCAAACTGGGAGGCATACTGGTAAGGAAGAAGCCATGGCACATTGGCTGGACAATGAGAGCTTGTTTCAAAGCTGCAGAAGTGGAGGCTACTATACCAGCCCAGGCCCAGTCCTAGCAATCCTCTTGCCAATCTTGATCACTTTGGAAGAAACCAGGCAGCTATACTATTTCTGTAGAGGTCAAATCATTAGATGGCCATTCTACAACTTTCAAAAGGGTTGAAAGTAGCATATCAAAAATATATGGATGAGCTTGCCATAAAAATCCAAAAATCCCATTAAAAGTTGCTGCAGTAGACTCAAAAAAAAAAAAAAAAAAAAAAAAAACACAAAAAAAACCACACAACTTAAACAACTTTGTAATGATGAATTGAAAGCCAGGCATTTCAATATATCACACAAAAACTTTGTCTACACATCAGATCATAAATATCTAAATATAAAAGTGTAGATGAAGGTATGTGTCAATTTCTGAAAATTCATAGGCATGAATGTATAGCTAAGTATCAGTAAAACCAGCAATATAATATCAAATTATTATAACAACAGTTTGCTTAACTCATCCTACCTAACCAAAAGATGCATTTGAATTTCAACTTACTTCTTTGGAAGTTTCATTTTTTTCACCTTTTCTTCAGCATGTTCATCAGCAATTCCAACATGGCAGCCTAATGCCAGCAGGGTTCTGGAACACAGGAATCAGAGATAAATTACTGCCAGTGTTTCTCTATTGAGTTGTTCCTGGGTATATAAACAGCACCATACAACAAACAAATGAGACCTATGGGAATGACAACAGTGTAGAACAGAGAGATCAACACCACTTTTTTTGTATATGTAATAAGCTTTTTGGTGGTGTTAAGAAAATGCCACAAGATGTTCCTAAACAGTTTAGTGAAAATATGAGTGGACTACTTTAAAATTGAACTATCATATCATTTATTTCTTCTGCGTGGGGCATCAGTTGAAAGATTACCTGCAGTTGAAATGTATTTTTCTGCTTCATATACCTGTTTCTGTGGCTTATATACCCATTCATACTGCTGTATATCAAAACCTTTTTCTGCTCTGTCATGGTTCGTCTGTTGTGGTTTTGGATGGGATGAAGTTAATATTCTTTGTGAAGTCTTGTGTGATGCCGTGTTTTGGATTTTTGATGAAAATGGTGTTGATAGCACACCGATGTTTTTGTTTGTTGCAGAGCAGCGCTTAAACAGAAACAAGGACTTTTCTGCTTCTCCTGCTGCCCTGCCAGCAGGGGGGCTGAGGGTGGGGGTCAGCCAGGGCAGCTGACCCAAACTGACCAAAGGGATATTCCATACTGCAGGATGTCATGCTTGGAAATAAAATCTTGGGGAGAGGGCGAGGAGGTGGGGGATGGTTGGAGAGATGGCATTTGTATTTCCAAGAAACCGTTAGGAGTGATGAATCCTGCTTTTTTGGAAGTTCCTGAACACCTGCCTGCCAATGGGAAGTAGCAAATGAATTCCTTGCTTTGCTTTGCTTGCACATGCAGCTTTTGCTTTATCTGGTAAAGTGTTTTTATCTCAACCCATGAATTCTCACAGTTTTACCTTTCCAATTCTCTCCTCACCCCAACTAAGGAGAGTGAGCGAGTGACTGCATGGTACTTAGCTGCCTGCTGGGGCTAATCCACAACACTTCTAAACTGAAGAAAGGAGAAAAGGCAGGAAATGTCACCTGTTATCTTTAAAATATGCCTTCTTTAGGAAGAGGCTGTTACTCAGATTTTAACTGGATTTGGATTTTGTTAGGCTACACTACTAAAGAGAGGGCTGACACCAGGATACGCTATAAGCATTAGACCAAAACAGCTGTCACAATGCTCAGTATGGATGTTACACGTTGATCCACTTTCAAACTAGATACAGGGTGCTATGGACCACAGGGCTTCTACCACAGAGCTGCTGACCCAGGTAAGATATTCTGACCTGACCCTGTAAGATGAAGCTTATTTCAGAAAACAGTTACTATATGACCTCAAAACAAGGTTGACAATATTAATTAGCTTTCTCATAACTTCAAACCTCCTCCTTTCCATACGTTCATGTTATCTAGCAGTGTAATTCTTAAATCTCAGTCATTTTGAGGATTTACATCAAAATCCATCTTGATCTGTAACTCATCAATTATTTGTTCCTGCTCTTAATTTCAGTACTGTGTTATGAAGTCTTAGCGTCTTTAATCTAGGTGCACTACTAAAATATTAACAATAAAATGAAAATTAATACCGGGCAAAAGTCAATAGGACAATTTGGTGTCAGATCAGAAGTTTCTCAAAAGCTGAAAGCAATACCCATTCTTTGAATAGTTACACAAGAGAAATCACAAGTGTAAAGCTTGGACTCTAGTCCCAGTTTTAACAATGTTGAAGAAAACTACAAGGTTTTGATTTGTTCTTGTCTCTATATAAAAACAGTATTTTCTGGTCTTGTTCTAACTATATTTATTGCTCTTGAACTGACTGGGAAAAAATGAGCATAAATACTGTGCTAGGCATATATCTCTTGGCAGATGAATCATATGTTTCAAGGAGATTTTTAAAGTGGATTTTTAGTGCTAGCTATGTGAAGTAAACTCTGTTGTTACGGTCTGTGAATCCCAACTTAAAATTACATAGTTAAATCAAACACCAGGAAATCGACATGCAGTGGCCACCTCCTGCAAAACACATAATTTGTTAATGCTCCATGCAGATATATTTCAATTGGCATAAACCATACCTGATTCCCATACAGTTATCACCAGCATAAGTATCAGAACATACCTAACAGGGAAAAGCAGCACAGAGGAGCTAAGCCCCACTAACACTAATTTTCTTTTAGTGTAAGACAGGAAATTGAACCCTACTTTATCTCCAGCTGGACAGAGCAAATTCAAGTCAGAGAGTCACAGCAGGATTAAAAGGCATCTGGGCCCCATGAGTTAGATTTTAATCACACCTCTGTTTAACTTTTGAGAATAAATCATCAATACTGGTGCAACATGAAAGACCCCTGCAGCACTTCAGAGCTAAAAAAGAAAACCAGAAGTGCTTAAAGGAGTCATTTTTAATGCAGCCCTCAGCACAATATTGATACATATATTTATCACACACACAACTGAGTAAATGGGTTGAAATGGGAAATTCAGCCATAAAATAGGAAGCATCAAAACAGAATAAAAGATCAAGCTACACAATAAATATAAATATGTGCAGAAACAATATGAGCAAGCATATTTCAGACCAATGACATTTTCAGAGGTAACTCATTCCTGAATCTTGACATGTCATATAGTATATCATTTTTATACTTCATAAAAGTATTCAATCATACTGAAAAATATACAGAGATCTCAAGATATTGAAATGTAGTGTCAGATAATGTGACTCAGAACTTTCTTGTTTTCTGCCTCTCATCTAATATAGCTGACAGCAAAATTGGCAACAAACCAACAACAAAAAACAATTACAGTAAGGAGTTAATTCTTGGTGCCTTGCAACACCTTCAAGAATGAAGTACACAGTTTGGAGCAAATTTTAAAGAGTCTAGCATTTAGCTTATTAGAGGAAGTTTTAAAAGAACATTCTCTTTCTCTATTCTCTACTGTCTGTTGTTGAAGTTGACTGTTAGTAAATATGAAATACCAAGTAAAGAACCAGTAGCTTACAGTTCGAGTCATCACAACATGCATTATCTAGAATGGGTTAGTGGACTAACTTTTTCAGCTTTGCAGGCTTGCAGAAACGAAACGACCATGACGCTCATTTCCTAGTCCCTGAACAGTAGATATCTACATGACAAATACAACATGATACTGCAAAATTAGAACTGCATACTTCAGAAAAACAGGGACTAATATGACAAAATGAAGACTAAACTCAGTAAACCATATGAATTTTGAGATCCACAGAAAGCTTTATGTTTTGGATACTATCCATTTAATAAAAAGGCTCTCTCAATATTAAGTAAAAAAATTACTAAAATAGAAGAAATCCATAATTTATATGTTTATACCGCCAAATGGGTTTATACAGTCAGTGTTGGATTAGAAAACCACTGGTCCTGAACCAGTAATGATATAAGGAATACTAAAATTTGTTTAATATTTAGTGAAACATTATGAGTGTACATTTAATACTGAGGGTATTATTTTAATGATAAGCCTGAGTCATATTATATAAATTAATCCAGCAAAAGATGCATCTGTAGGAAAAGTTGATGATATATTTCTTAGGTTCAAAATTGGAAAAGAAGAAGGTATTCTGGATTCTTAGCACATTATTATGTTGAAAGGAGCCTCAAAATTTCCTTGAAATTCTAGTATCTTGCTGAAGACAAATTTGAATTTACTTTCTTGCCTCCAAAGGAGTTCAAGTTCTCTCTGAATGAAATTTATCTCTGAATTATCACATGCATAACATCACCTTTATTAATGCTATGTACAGGAAAATGTAACTGTATTTTACCATGAAATATGATTTCAATAGATTGCAAATAGGAGTGACTGAGGAATCATATTTATTAGTTTTGAGAACTATTTTTATGTGTTAGTAGTACAATGAAAAAATACGTGAGAAATTACTTTGGCTAATAGATTTCCAATGCATTCACAGAAAAGTTCACATCTGCTTGACTGACAAAGCTGAGCTGAGAAATTGCCTCTTTGTAAGTCAGATAACTACGTTGCTTGAACATACCCATTAACATCTCACCGAAATTTTCTAGCATTCCGACTGGAGAGCTGCCATGAAATTCACACATCTAACAGCTCATCCACAATGCATACTACTGCTGTATGGCAATATGCACAGATACAGAAATAACTTATTGTTAGTCATGTCCAAAAATATCTATCAATTGTCAAAGTATGCTTCATCAACAGAGAAAATTAAAACTTATTAAATTAAATGGAAGTAAACCAAACAAGAAATAGTTTTTTCAAAACTTGATCTATTTCTCCTTCCTCCAAGCTAGACAAAAACTGCCGGAGTTGTCATTTCATAATCAGCACTACCACAATAACACAACAATTTATGAAATGAAGAAGAAAGGCTTATCACTATGTATTTGCACTAACACGAGCTAACAGAGTCTTTTCTTACTTACACAGGCCAAAACTTCCATAGACATTGAAAGAAAGTTTATCAAAGCCATTTTCACTGCCAAACACATCATTCATTGATGGATCTGACTCTCATTTTCATGTTACTGCTGTCACCCAGTAAGAAACACCACATGTCAAATTATAATTCTGGAAACTGCAAGTCCTTAGGTTTGAGAAAATGCTTACTGTAAGCTTTAGAAGTTTGAAGCAACTTACTTCAGTGTTTCAAGTGACATTTGCAGGTTGTAATTTCTCTCCTGCTCTGGCAATTTTGAGAACTCCACTAAGCATGGGTGTTGTCTTTTGTTGTCATCTCTAACCTGAAAAGACAGTAAAGAAATAAATCTAGCGTGTCTTAAAAACTAGCTGAAATTTAAAAACAGTTCAAAACACAAAGTACTTCAGGATGATCTCATCAGCATTATGCAAACTGAAAAGCACTTCAAAAAAAGAAAAAGTCTGTATTCTCAGACTATTTCTCATAGTATAAGCATTCTGTTCAGGTAAGGCAAGACTTCTATTTGTAAATTGATCTCAAGTGCAACACGCGTTGACTTGTACATATCATCTTACAAAAGTTCACAACAAATAAGCAGATTTCAAGAATAGCTTAATTCATTATGTTTTGACATATAGCCATAAAATAACAACTCATCTTCAGCACAGGGTTTGAAGAATTATGTATCCAATTTGTATAAATAAGCTAATCTGAATAGTACTGATGTAATTAGTGAATGTAACAATATACATAATTAAGTTTACCCTTTCCTTTAAATTCAGTGAATGTTTGTTTCTTAAAGTTATGTTCAGTGGCATACAAACAGAATTCAACCATTCAGCAGTCACAAATAACTGGAACATTAATTTAATTTTACTGTAGCAACAGCAGTCACGAAGACCATAATTTACAAAACCCTACCTTTTATCAACATAAAACTTCAATCCATAACATTTTTAACCAGCACTTCATATACATAGTTTTAGCCTAATACTCATATAGTCATAATTATAGTCATAATTAGGAAGGGCAACATGAGATGCCAAGATAGCTAAGCATTCTACTGCTCTCAGATTTCTATCTTCAACGTACTACAACATATTGCTCAGTCAATAAAATCTAAAAAGACTGTCTTGCAAGAAGGCTTGATTACAATAAAATAAAATAAATATAATTTGCAAATATTATTTAAAATATTCAAATGAAAATATTGATACTTGCTCACTTGAGACTATACTTATATGAAAACACTTCTTCAAAATAGAGTTGGAATGCAGGGAAAAAATGACAAGAGTTGTTATTTTTTACAATGCCACTTGTTTTTAGAGCTTCAGTCTACTTATTTTCAAAACATATAGACTTGAAATTAAAAGCCAATGTACTTTCAAGACAATAAACTAAATATAAGGCAGCCACTAATTTGTAAGGAAGTTTTTTGTTTTATAAACAAAGCTTTTATAACAAGGTTCAAGTGATGGATCTGTGGAGAGAAATAAATCCAAGCATATCTTTTTCCTAACAGCTAGGATGTGCAGAATTATTATTCACTCGACAAACAACAACTGTGCAGATGTTATCACCTCTGCAGCTTTCAAGGGAGACAGACAGCCAAAAAGATACTGAGAGTTAATCTGTTTCACTTTACCAGGTGCAGGCTGGGGAACACCTCAGCAATTCCACCCACAGGGTGATAGGTAGTGAGAAACAGCTTGACACAGGAGAGGACAACACAACCCTATATATGTGCTCCTGTGACTTGACTCTCAGATAGCTCTCAAAAAAAAAAAAAAAATCAGTTCAATGGATCCTGAGGAGAAGCAAGCCTATTCATGTAATGCCTTGTGCTGCTGCAAGAGCTGGAAACACCTACAGCTCTCTGGCTGCACATACACTATTATAGCAGTTAGATGAACTATTACAGCATCTTTGGCTAAGACACAGCAAAGTACCCTAGAAATGTATGTCTTCCACTTCCATAGAGCTTAATAATATGAATTATCTATTCCTTTTCAATGATTCCAAACTTCTCCTCCATATTACACCTCTTTCACCAGTACTGACCCCATATGATCCAGTGATGAGTTGATGGAACTCAGGACAGAGCTGCTACTTCAGAAGTAGTAGGCTCAACACTTGTTCCTTTGAGAAGTTCAAACGTAACACAACAAAGCTGTCAAGCTGTCTTTGCATGCAGATAGAGAGAAATGTGCTATAGTTGTCTGTTACTTTCTTCACTTTGTTTTATGATGACCGGAAGCAGTAAACTGACTTGTTTTCATGGCCACAAATCCTTAACTCACTTCAGAACTATCAGAAGAAGCATGTAGTCATAGGCTCTTCTGTTGTACAACCAGCCAAGTAAATCAAATACATAACAGACTGCAACTAGCCCTATAATCTGGGTGTTCTGTAATTCTCAAAATACTAGGTCTGCAGCAGCTCCATGGCTTCAAGCTATGATGCAACCCACTGGCACGGGGCAGGTTCTCATGGTATTTGACAGAGAGCACAAATATGGCTCCAGTCATGAAGGAATTTTCTTAAATATTAAAATAATGTTGTTATATTTCTGAAAGTGTTTATACTATAAAAATAAATAAATTTCCTTTTACTATTTGAGTGCTGGTTTTCTTTTCAAGATGTTGCTCCGTTTCTGAAGGGGGATATAAATGTGATATATATGGCACACACTCTGCATAGAACACAAACAATACTGATTACCACAGACAGTACTTAAGCAAATAAGATGAATAAGACCAAAGTAGGAGAATAGGCACAGGACTAACACTGTGTACACTGTGAAAACATTAGAATGGTCCTCAGCATGGTTTTATCTCCAGCTAAATAACTCTATTTCAAACAATTCCCAGGCATTTTTACAGTATTAAAATCATGCTCCCAGTAAGCAGCATGCAAGTGGTCACAGTGTTTTAGCAGCTATGCGAACTAAGAGTATGGACACGACCATTCCATGACACAGGGCATAGTCCCAGGCAGTGGTTGTGTCACAGGGGGGGTTTGTTTGGTTTTCATTTTAAAATCACACAGTCTTAAAATTAACCTATTGATAAGGTTTCCCTAATTTCAAGTCCTGAGTGCTAATTTACATGAGAACCCACAAACTGAATATGAATATGAATCATTGTTGTGGCTTAAACCAGCCAGCAGCTAAGCACCAAACATCCTGATAAGTGAAAATTAATTTATATTTTTCTTATGCTATTCTTGACAGATTTATGTTTTTCTGTAACAATAACTAAATTGGACATTACTACTTAGTCTAGTTTATTTAATCTCATTAAAAAGTCACATTCCTCTATAACATTTCTGCATAACACATTTTTGCATTTTCATCTAAGCATATAATAATTATCAAATTGAACAGCAGACAGCTGTTTATGTTTTAGATCGAAAACATTTACAATCTCAATGGGATATTTTTCTGCATTTGATAATGTTCTTTGGACAGCCAATACAAGCAATTTAACTGTCAAGCAACTTGATCAAAATCATTAGCAGCTAAAAAGAGATATTTATTTGAGCAGACATTGAAAATGTTATTTGCAGATTTCTTTCCAAGACCTATGGTAATGTGCATCAATAAAATGACTCAGTACACTCTCCAGTAAGAAAGACCACTTTAGTTCTGTGCAGCTAATTTAAATCTTAGACTTCACATTTTTTTTCTGACTTCCGATATTAGTTGAATTTCCCCCAGTGACTCTTTTTCATTCTACAGCTACAATATACAATACTTTTTATTATGTATTCAACATATTTTGCAGGTTGCCTTCCCAGTCCCTTTTTTTTTGTTTCTGAGCCATAGTATAAAGTCTAATGCTTTGCAAATACATTAGTGATGGAAGAGAAAATAAGATATGCAGATGCATCTGTTGATTTTGTGTTTGTAACCTAAATACCGCTCAAATTCACACTTATAATTAAAACACTAAAACAAACAAAACAAGCGAACTTTTTTAAACAAAAGTCCTCAAAATACATTTTAATTTTGTTATGCTAGCTTGTTACTTTACTTGGTTTCAGGTATAAAACACAGTAGTAATTGCACAGTCAATAAGGCACATCTCTTTGGTGATCTAATCGAACAGGCAGCTAGTAGACAAAATAAAATGCAACCTCCAGAAGAAAAATAAAGAAACAAGAATAATGATTTTTATTGGTTTATTCCACCAAGCAACTGAACTTCTTGCCCAAGAACAAATAAAAGGTGTAAAATTCACTATGTGCTTTCTGTGCCCTTAGACTGGTAGAAAGTTTCTGCATCCGACAACATTATACCAGAATTTTGTTTTTGAAATACACAGGTATTATTGGTTTTCCCAACTACGTGCAGCAGAAAGGGTCTAAAACATTAATAACCTTAGAGGGATAATATTTATTTTTTTGGGGGGAAAAAAAAAAAAGTCCCATTCTCACATTGAAGATGATTTGCTAAATAATACTATGTAAGTAACAAAAAATTAATTTGGAAGGTACATACTGGTCCATACTGCCAGCCAAGTTCAATCTTATTCATAACCCAAAGTTCATGAATGTTCTCTGCTAATTTTTCTCTAATCCTTTCCAGGTGAGGAGGCAAAACAATCTAAAGAGAAAAGAGAGAAAGAGGCTGTTACAGAGAAGTTGTTTGACAGCGCAACACAGACTTTCATAACCATCAAACTTTGTACAAACCACATCCCTCAACCAATCCTAAATAATTATTCTGTTCTTACTGATTAAAGTGACACAGAATTCCCAGATCAACAGAAATACTTTAACATATGCCCTTACAAATCCCAGAGTTTAACCAGCAAAAGAAAACAGTTTTAAACCCAACACCTCCAAATAGCACAGAATACATTCCTGGCAGCTAGGTAGAAGCTACCCAAACCAATAGCATTTCTCAGATTAAAAAACAAAATAAATTTTTAAAAATATCTCAACAACCAAAGTAATTTTCTGAAAAACACTTCAGACAAATATAAAAGATTAAAAACTGCACATCAATAAAGAGAGAGATCATGATGACAGGTGAAAAATGAAATCAGGATTGCATATCACTATCTCCAAAATTTTAAATCAGATACTCACTGTCTCAAAAAACAGAGACAATAAACAATGCCATGAATCCTGATAATGTTACCCTAATTGTTAGTATTACAGAACAATAACTAATGACACATGTAGAACGCTGTATTTAGCACATATTGAAATTAAGGAGCAGTTTTTTTCTTTCTTATGTGATTTTTCCAGTCACAAGTTCCTAAATATGGTAAAATGTGACCACATAGTGTCCAAAACTTTGTATTATCTAGAACTCTGCTCAAGTGTAAAAATAACTTATTTTTTTTCTGTGTTCAGAGATCGAGCTCTGCTATCAGAGAACTTGACAAAGAATTATTGTTCTCTCCCACTATGTGAAAAAAAAAAAAAAAGAAAAAAAAAGTACAATTTCAATGCCCACATTGAAGTTTCTGCCCACAATGAGTCAAATGCCACACTCAGTAACCTGAAAGGACAGTAAACAAATAGGGCCAAAGCTGGTCTAAAGGTCTTAATGCAAAGCTTTTAGTAATTTTAATTAAACTGTAGTAAAAAGACATTTTTATTATTAAATAATCTTGAGTGCCATCATGTGGCACCTACAGGGCAACCACATTATCAGGACTGGTCAGCATAGGTTTATGAAAGGCAGGTCCTGCATCCTGGCTTCTATCAGTAATAGTGCAGCAGGACTAGGGAAGTGATGGTCCCTATGTACTTGTCTCTTGTGAGGCTGCACCTTGTGTACCGTGTTCCGTTTTGAGCTCCTCACCACAAGAAGGACATGGAAGTGTTGGAGCGTGTTCAAAGAAGGGCAACAAAGCTGGTGAAGAGAGCAAGGCTTATGAGAAGCATCTGAGGGAGCTGAGATTGTTTAGCCTGGAGAGAAGAAGGCTCAGAGGAGACCACATCGCTCTCTACAATTACCTTAATGGAGGCTTTAGGGAGTTGGGGATCAGGCTCTTCTCCCAAGCATCAAGTAATAAGACAAGCGGAAATGGCCTCAAGTTGCAGCAGGGGAGGTTTAGGTTGGATATTAGGAAAAAAATTCTTCACTGAAAGTGTTGTGAAGTATTGAAACAGGCTGCCCAGGGAAGTAGTTGAGTCACCATCCCTGGAGGACTTCAAAAAATGTATGCATGTAGAGCTTAGTGACATTTTAATGGTCGACTTGGCTGTGCTAGGTTAAAAGGTTGGACTAGACTAACTTAGAGGTCTTTTCCAACCTAAACAATTCTATGATTCTAAGACAGTGGCAACTGTCAAAACAACACATTAAATTTAAATATTCTTTTTCGTATACTCTAATATTAAGGGCAAAACATATTATTCACTACAATGTTTGTGAATTGAAATAGATGAAATTTTAGTGAGTGCTATACGGACTTTGTGGTGCCTGTGACTTTTTTCCAATTTTCAACTTCTAATGATGGAATATATCAGAAAAATTCTGAGAAAAAGGACAAGTTTGAAACAAGCTGTAAATTCAAAAAGATGTGCAGTAAGACAGCACTATAATGTCTGTGTTTGAATAAGGTAATTCAATCTTTTAGTTTCAGTACCTGGCTAGTATCCACAGGTACTGGGGTAAAAGCTGCTTGTGACAGAGAGAGAGTGGGACCCAGTAGGTCTCTTGTATAGCTGCGATCCTGCTTGTACTCTCGGCTATGCTCCACTTTAAGTTTCTCTTTTGGTAGGACGGCTTCAAAGCAGGGAGCATATCCAGGTGGAGGAAGGAACTTGAACTCTCCATGGCGACCTCCAAGCAAGAAACGTACCCTGTAAAATCAGAGTTCATTTAGATAATTGAGATACCTCTGGTGTCAAACCTCATCAGTTTGTCAGCCTAACAACTACTGAATGTTACTGAAGGAAAAAAAAAAAAAGAAAAAAGAAAAAGAAAAAGAAAAAAGAAAAAAACACTGTTACAGTTTATTTGCATTGTTTGTATTTCAATTCTAAGTACTGCTGGATTAGTAAGTGGGAAAAAAAAAAAAAAGGAAAACTCAACTAAGCATTTTTTTTCTTTTACTTAATTTCCACTTCAATAAAAATATTCTAAATCAGTGACAGGAGGGGGGGTGGGGCAGGGTAGCGAGGAGATCAGCTTACTTGGCATGCCTATGAAATAAGCAGCAGGCTTTTGAGCTTCAGAAGGCTGAGATTATAGCCCAGAGTAATCAATCAGCAGCCTGTCAACTCCCTATACATTGGGAAATTCTCCATTCTCTATCATTTCAGAAATGAGCCTGAAAACTCAGCTGGATATGATTCTTCCTTTTCTCTCACAGAACACTAAACATTTAGGATGCAACACAACAGCTCCCATATTTTCTTCCCCAAAACACATACTTGTCATGTTAGTAGAAACCTAGGGCAAAACATTCTTTTATTCATTACAAAACAGTGAATTTTTCATAGCTTTTTGTTCCCCCCAAAAAATTAATGAGTGAAATTACATGAAAAAAAAATCTTCCTATAACATTTCAATTCTAAAGGAAAAAAAATATATAGAAAATCCCTGGCCTTGCAACAGAATTATGTTGTCCCCTCTTTAATATTTGCTGTGTCTCATAAGATTGCTGTCAGTCCTATACCTAAACATTCTCCAAAAGCACATACAGCACATGAATAATATCTGACAAATATTTACCTCATGAAATAAAGCATAGGGCATACAAGTAAACGGTTCTGCATTTCACAGTATGCATGTCTATAGTTTTATCACACTGTATCTTTTGTAACTATATTGTTCAATTGTTCAAGTCTCGTACCTCAAGTGTGACTTGAAATTTTATAGAAAACCCGTACAACAATCAGAATACAGATTGACTGAATTCCTGTTAATCCGTCCTGCTGAAAAGAAAGCGTACCACCATTTCTTAAGGTAAATTCAGATAATGTTATCTCCAGATAATAGTTACCACCTCATAACAAGTTCCTTTTGGCAAAGATTTTTAATATCAAAGACTGATAATTTTTTTTTTTTTTTCCCCATATATGTTAAATGCTATCCTGGAAGTGAACATGCATTGTAGCATCAGCTAGGAAATTGTAAAGCTGTTTCTAAGGCCTATCTGCAAATCACCTGAATGCACCTGTGAAAAACAACAGATGCACCATCTCTTCAGGACTCCTTTGTAGCTTTCACTATCCAAGAACTGGAGCTGCACCAAAGAAGCAGATGTCAGAAAGGGAAATGAGAGTGAAGACAGCCAGGGAAATAATTTAACATATTCACATCTACTGAAAACAAGAGACCAGGAAAAAAACTACACTGGATACTAACTTTATTCCTGCAGAGAAGCTGACAACCGGGAAGAAGAGGCCATCTATGTTGAAATTCTCAAACATTCCTTGAACTGGCTGACCATTTATTCGAAAAGAGATGCTGGGAGCACTCAGATCCAAGCAGCAGCTAATAACATCATCGGTTCTTAACAGATGTTGGTTGGGAGAATTTACCGTTCGTGCTACACAACCTATGGAAGCAAAGGAGACACATTTAGCAAAACTTCAGAGAATCATACAGGTATTCAAAGTAGCCTAAAAAAAAGACAGAGAGAAACAAAAAACATAGCAATAGAGCACACATGCATTAATTCACAAATATCTGCCCTATAAAATCCAAAACCTGATTTTAAGCTTGCAGTAGGGTGAAGCACACAACCACATCTACAAATACATCAAGTTATTTTCATCATAAAGATCGTTATGTTATAAATAACTGAAAATAATTACTGATACCCTTATAAACAGTCAAAAACAGGTAAATAAAATTTTGTTCCTCACAGTCGTATAAAAGTATATCATAAAACAAATGTAAGTGTGTAATATGGAACCTAGTATACTTAACTAAAGAATCCTTCATTCTTCAAGATAAGGACAAGTATTGTACTTTCAATTATTTAGGAAAAGCAAGATACTTCTTGTACCAGAAGATGGGCCAGATCATGGTACCCTTGCAAACCTGTTTCAGATGATACTAGACAGATTCATAATCACACTCTAAACTAGTGTTGTGGTTTAACCCGGCTGGCAGCTAAACACCACACAGCCGTTCGCTCACCCTCCCCCCTCCCTCTCTGGGATGGGGGAGAGAAACGGGAAAGTGAAGCCTGTGGGTTGAGATAAAGACAGTTTATTAAAATAGAAAATAATAATAATAATAATAATATGTACAAACAAGTGATGCACAAATGCAATTGCTCACCACCCGCTGAAAGATGCCCAGCCCAACCCCGAGCAGCCAGCCCCCCACCCCGGCTAGCCACCCCTATATATTGTTGAACATGATGTCAGATGGTATGGAATACCCCTTTGGCTAATTGGGGTCAGCTGTCCTGGGTCTGGCCCCTCCCAGCTCCTGCTGCACCCCCAACCTGCCCGCTGGCAGGAGAGAGTGAGAAGCTGAAAGGACCTTGGCTTAGTGTAAGCACTGCTCTGCAGCAATTAAAACATCATCATGTTATCAGCACTCTTCTCATCCTAATCCAAAACATAGCACCCTACCAGCTACTAGGAGGAAAAAAAACCCTGTCCCAACTGAAACCAGGACAACTAGTATTTTCCCAGCACATATCAAAAATAACATCAATTTTGAAGCATATATATTCATGAAACACTGCTCTGAGAAACACCATAGTTTTTTGGTTTTCTTTTTTGAAAATGTCAAGGGTGACTAAACTTTAAAAGAACTATTAGTGAAAGCAGTGGATGCTTCATGTATTCAAGGTGTTCAACTTGAGAATAGATGCCTTTTTAGATGTTAAAATTTAGCTAAATATAGGGGTCTTTGGGTTCAATGAAGAACTGATTTTTAAAAGAAATATGTAATGGTCTTCGATTTACATAGTCAGCCCAAATGATCTAAGTGTCTTTTCTGGCCTTAGGCTTTAAAATTCTATGAGTTCCACTTCTCTGTATTAGAGAAGTAATTGCATGACCAAAGAAACAAATGTAAATTAAATGTGATTCTGGCAAAGACCTGTTCCAGAACAGCAGCTCAGTGGTAGGAATTATTGTTGCTATTCATTAACGCAGTAACTACTTGAATCTCCAAAGATTATTTTCAAAATATTTCAGAGAGTTACCAGCCTGAGATTTTGGAGAAAGGAGAAAGGACATGATTTTAAACATTCAACTATTTAAAGTCCTTCTAATTTTGAGATGTATGTATTACATTTCCCACTGAAAATGTCAAAGAAAACAATATTTTCAAATCTGTCAGCCACATCCACAACAGAAATTAATATATAAAAACTAAGTATATGAATTTGGTCTGAATTTTTTTTTACTGGGAAGGTTTATTGACTGAAGAGCCACAAACAATTATGCATTTATTCTGTGACATTTCTGATTAAGAATTTTCCACTAATTAGAAAAATAATTTTGATTTTAAGTAAACTTGTGTTTCCTCCCTAAAAGTGAACCTAACTACAAAAGTTATTTGGGTTACCTCATTATTTTCTGTTTTTTCTTTAATAATACTTTATGTGACAAACTCAATTATTGCACATCTTTACTGACACCATTAATTATGCATCATTGTTCCAAAGCAATTTTCACCGCACATGAGAGCAAAAGTGGCACCTATGTTCTCCAGATGCCACTCTAGCGGATATATTATTACTTTGTGATACAATCTTCTGCTATTTTGACTGGAGAAGTCTTTTGAAATGTAAAACTCTATTCTTTTCCAAGTACCTAGCCTCAATGCCTCAAATCTTCAAAGACACTGAATCATACATACAGCTGACTCACTAACAAGTCTCTCTCATCTGTGAAGGGTCTTTAAAAAATAAGCTCATATCTACACAGTGGCACAAATTGCCAGTCTAACAAGCTAAGCCTCAACCAGTTTCCTGTCAGTTCTACTGTTTACCACTACCCAATAATCTTTCAAAATCAAAGGAGACATTTTTTCCTCAACAAAATGAAACTGCAGTAGAAATGTTTGAAATGTTTTTCAAGTTTAGGAATCTCCATGTGTAGAATTACCATTTAAAATTATACCTTGCAATCTTGCATGTAAGCAAAATCAAGCAAAAAAAGATAACTCTTAAGTTGCTGTGCTAACTCAATTTGGAGAGAGATTAAGATATTTGTAGAAACAACAGCAAAAACAACAAAAAAAATGAATACTCAGTTCCGCTTTTCTAGAACTTGCATAAAAAAAATTATATTAACAGATGGTCCGGTATGGGTCAATGACATTTAAACAATGCATACACACTAAACACACCATATACAAGGCAGGAATATGATTTTGCAAGTTATGTAATAAACAGTTAATGTATGCAAATAAAGCATTGACATCACTACAGAAAAAAAATCTAGTTTTAAAATATACAGCAAAAAGCAAAACTATGAATTAAGTCTCTCAGGCTGTTCTTCCAGTATCACGCAGGAATTAGAAATACAGACTACTATTCTTCAGAATTCATTTTTTGTATTTTGAAGTTTTAAATAAAAATTTTATAATTACTATAAAAAAACAGGCTGAAACAAAATATTATTCCGTCTGCATTACTTTGTATAAAATAAATTTTTCCATATGCAATATCAACTTCAAACATATTCTGTTTCTGGACATTCCTAGTGTCAACTGAAACATCCAATTCACTCCTGAAAAACAACCTCACTGCCAATCCAAGTTTAGGGGGGGGAGAGAGAGAGAGAGAGAGAGAGAGAGAGAGAGAGAGAGAGAGAGAGAAGAGTAAGAGAAAAATGAAGGTGGAAAGACTACCTGACCACAGATGCAGACCATCGAAGCCATAGGAATACAAGTCATCACCAACACCATTTCCTCCCCATTCTGCTCCTCCCCCTGGATATGGTGAGTATCCCTCTGTTGAAGCCCAGCCCACTCGTAGATGAGTTGATTCTGCGGTCACAAAGGGTTCTAGATGGTCCACCATAAGTTCATAGTACCATTTTCTGTACTGGGCAGAGCCTTCACTAATCCCCAAGAAGATATTGGGTCGCATGCTAAAAGAGAAAGCATATAAGTGGATATGAAAAACTCACCTCAAGAACTCAATGTACTACTGCAGACTTTTCATTTAACTCAAATTTTTATTATTATTATTATTAGAAAAATAGAGGTAAAATTCAAAGTTGCTGACATTTAATCTCCTTAAAATATATTTTTTTTAAAGTTTGACAAGAGCTATCTTTCAGAAAAAAAAAAATCATTGGTAAATTAGTAGCAAGATCACCCATTAAATCTTTTCTGACTGAACACAGTACCAGTTTAATGAAGACTTTGTTCAAACTCTACAATTTAATCAATCAAATTATCCAATTTAATATTTTTTAAATATGGGCAGGCAACAAGAATTTTCCAGTACCCTGAAAAATACATTAAACTTCAGTACCTTAGAGTCCTCCTTTGCCAATTACTTGTGGTGCAAGTTATGCAAGTTTTGTTCTCTCTAAATGCTCTCAATGCTTTATCGGTCTTTTTGACTTTCGTAAAATAATATTTTTCCTTATCACTGCAACAATATAAATATACTTATTCATAACTTTCTAATACAGAGCAAAAATATGTTAAATGCATTAGCTTTTTCTGCAGCTCTGTTTGGGAAAGACAGCTGCACCTTACCTTTACAAAATCAAAACTCACCTTAGAAGCTCAATCAGTACCCACACATTTAAAATTTCTTCTAACATGGAATTATTCTTATTATACCACCTTTCCATGGATTATATTTGTTGGTGTGTTATTGTGTGTATTGCCAGGGAGGGAAGGGTGTCAGATGTGGGTATGAAAAATGAGTATGCATTATGAGTGAATGTATTAGCTATACATTTGTTAACTTCATTTCATTTTCAGATTAGGATTTATTTTTACCTCAGAAGGTCTCCTCATAACATACAATTGTGGATTTATTTTTTTTATGTTTTTCAACATCTAATAAATCCTAAGAAATATAATTCCTATGAATTGTAATTACTATTTATGTGTTTCAACTTTCATTCTCACTTAATGACTGAGACTTTTTTAAAGAGACGTAAATTTGAGATAGAGGAAGACTACATGAATCTGCACTTGAGGCCAGATTCTTCTGCCTTAATATACATTTAAACCCTGTGATATTTTGTAAATATTACTTCGCTGCTTTAAGATGTTACTCACTCTAGCTTGCTATTAACATCTGCTGGAACATAACTTCTACAATTCTGCTACTGTGAAGGAGCTCCCCATAAATATCCCATGCAAAATTCACTGGTGAAGGTGTTTGGCATTAGATTCTTGATTTTGCCCAAAGCTCAGTCCTCACAAGATTACAAACATTGGTGGAAGAAGGCAATCAAAAACACTTGTTGATGATATTTTGAAAGCACGGTTAGATCTAGACAACAATGGTTGAAAAGACTTCACAATTTCACATATTTAAAGCAGTTGAGAGAGAGAGAGAGAGAGAGAACAGCTTTAGCTTGCAGCAGCTCTCTGTTACCCATATTTTGATTATAACAAATATTGCAAACAGCATTTAAAATCCTAATGAGAATAAAATACCTCAATAAAAGTTTTGGATCTAAAACAGTTTTTCCGCAGTGGCTATTTTTATTTCTTTTAACCACACATTCTATTCTGCTTTGTTCATACATACAGATTTACTCTTTTTCTCTTTACCTGCTCACATGGTTGACTAGGCGTGTCTGTAAGAGCAGATCTCTTCCTGGCAGGAGATTATCACAGATTAGATGTTGATTAGACCGCACAGCTACTCCATGACATACACAGAGAGAACACAAGACATCCAAAACCTGGAAAAAAAATAGATTCTTTTCATCTTTTTTTTTTTTTTCCCACGTTTAAGACTTCATAATCACACTGAGTTACTTCTGGCTATATAGTGCTGTACAACTTGTTAGTGGAAGACATGTTAGGGTACGACAGCATGACATTCATCTAACAAAGTCATCTTATTTTACAACAATTCTGAAATTCTCTTAAAAATATTAAGATGTATTCTCCCTGCTTCCCTTGAGGTTTAGGTAGTATTACTGCTTTCATCAAAAAGCAGATAACATCCACCTTTCCTTCTCCAAACCACCCATACACCTGTTAGGGAAAATTTCATTCATAATTATGAACACAGTACTGAAGTATTTGAAATCACACTTCTACACAGAGCAATATCATAGAATCATAGAATATCTTGAGTTGGAAAGGACCCACAAGGATCATTGAGTCTGCACAAGACCACCCAAAAATAAAAATAGATGTCTGAGAGCTTTGTCCAAATGATTATTGAACTCTGGCAGGTCCAGTTCCATGATCAGTTCCTTGGGGAGCCTGTTCCAGTGCCCAGTCACCCTCTCAGTGAAGAACTAGTATGTTTTATTTGTTCATGAATGTTCATCTAAATATAATCTCTCTCTATGCCTACCTTATGGTTTCTTCCATGTTTATCCAAGAGACAGATGATTGATTTAATATGTCCTTCTTTAATTATGTTTAGAGCTTCAGGGCTTTCCACCAATACACAGTGTAAAACCTCTAGAATTCCTGAAAAAATATATTCAAAGGATATATCAAATCATGACTACATATAATACTTTCCAATATTTGCTCAGCTACATGCATTAGTTTCAAAAAGCCAGTTATGTGATATATAAAACCAAAACAAGATTGATATGGTACTTCTGGATTTCCCCAAATCAGTGAATGAAATAAAAATCAGGAAAGGAGAAAAACTAGTAAATTATTTGAAAATTTTACTAATAACATGTGATTATCAATGCTCAAAAATTCAAACTGTGTAAAACATTGGTTTTCAATGGCTCCAAAAAGTGAAGACTTCACAGTACATACATATTATACACATAAAATATTCTCTCCATATTTACAGTTTTCTGTTTCTCCTCTTGGAAAGTCATATGAACCACTAATGAAATCGTATACCACTAATGAAATCGTATACCTCTTATTTAAAGAAAAGAGGTAAATTTCCAGTCTACTGGCCTGCTGTGTGTCATTTTCTTTGTGTATGTAGCAGCTATTCTGGGAGCCAACAGTGATGTTTTAGAAATAGCAAACAAATAGAAACAAACATGAAACTAAAATGCACAAGGAAATAAAAACCACTAAATCACCAGTTGCCTCCCAATTAAATGCAATTCCCATCCCAATAAAGCTGCAGTCGTTGCAATCAAGAATCATTAGATTTAAAATTGTTCCCTGCAATTGGGCAGTAAAACAGGCTCCTACATATGCTGGATCAAGTGCATCACTTGTTTTGGGATCTTCCACAATTTGGCAAAATGAAGCAAGCAGTTCACTATTATCAGTTTTCTCAATGAGAAAAGTCAAAAGCACTGAGGGAGAGCTGAGAAGTAGTCTTAAACCTAGAGTTATGGAATTCCTGTTCATGCTGCACCTCTGATATAATTCCTTCTTTATCCCTGTATTCAAGCCATGTCTCCAAACACTGCTTAACCCTTGCAAAACAACATCTGTAGCAGAAGTCTTCTACTCTGCCACACTTTTACTGAAAGAAAAATGTAGTACTGCAGACTCCATGGTATGAAAAGCATCAGACAAAAACATTCCATTGGTAAGAGTACTCTGGTCTTTCCACAATCCTAGATAAGGAAGAGATCACCAGCCCAGCAGTTGAACAAGAGCAGGCCCAGATATGGAGAAAAAGTTCCAAAGAGCTACTAACTGAACACAAAGTTATTACTCGCAGTGCACAAGACAATGTGATGACACAGAAATATTAGATTACAAACATACACTGGTCAGCTGCCTCCCTCTCACCTTAACACTACAGATTTGATCTAAAGCTTAGAGGGAGGGCAAGTGCATTTCTGTTAGATTTCCGCTGGTTTTGAATAAACCACCAAGTGAAGTGTGCATTATCAATAAATGACTGCTAACATTTAAGAATTTCAAGGCTGTGGGTCACCCACATCAGTGTCCTCAGTAGTCAAAATTCAGAACAGGTGTTATATTAAAAAAGCAAACAAAACGTGAAAAAGCAGGTCAAATTGCCAATTGCCACAAAAATATATCTCTAGTTTTCTGAATTTCTAGCTTTCTATTTTTTAACAATTAAGAAAAATCAAAATACAAATTTAAGGAAAAAAATACTTTATCACAGGAATTATTTTTCTTCTTTTTATTAATTACAAAAATATACATTTAAAACTATAAGTTAATTGAACAAGGATTTCAAAGACAACCAAGCAAAAATTGAAAACCAGAAACTCTAACAGAAATTAAAATGTATATATCTGTTTTTCCTAAATATGAAATGCATGCCTATGCAATGAATAATGAAATGCAATGAAAAAGTAGTACTATTAAATACAGATTGATATTAAAATCATTATTTATGAGGAATATAAATGGCCAGGAATTCAATGTCTATTCTGTTGTCTTCATAGAATCAGCAGAAAACCCCACCTAGAGGATCTCTCAAGTACCTCACTGAGCAAAGGAATTCTGAGCACCTTTATCAATTTATTACATCGATAACATACCTATCCAAAGATATACATTTGCAAGCTAATGACATCTTCCATTGCTGTACCTCTGCAAAGATGAAAATACCTTCAGTTCATGAATTTTATCTTTTTAATATTTCTAAATTCAAACCAACTTGTATCATACATACTTGCATTTGGGTCAAGGTACGGCTCTACTAAAAAACAGTAATAAAAAGATCAACACATCCAAAGAAAATGGGCCTCTCAAAGAACACCCAATAAAAAATTCTCTTATAAGAGAATACTGGGCTGTGCAGAATTCTCACAGAGGAATAAAGATAAGAATGTTATGAACAAGCATATGTCAAGAAAGATTTTATTAAAAAATAAAAATAAAAAAAAATCCTTGATTTTGCTGATTCCCATTCTTGACAAGACCAAGTTACTCTGTCAGAAGAAACAATGATTGTTTTTAAATTACTTGCTATTAGAAGGGTAGTTTTATTTTTTATTTCCCAAGAAAATCTGTACTGAAATAATGACTGGAATTGCCAGTGATTTTGTTCAGACATCACTTGTTAATCACAGAAAACCTGCAGAACAATCACTTTTTGTCCCAATATGACTTAACATTTTTTTCTCAGGGATCTGAATGAAGATATTCTGTCATCACTAATAAAGCATACAGATTACTCAAAGACTGAAGTGTAGTAAAGGCAGAGGATAAACAACAAATAAAGTGAAAATTAGATATATCTCATACACAGGTTTCAAACAAAGTGTCTGTTTTAATATGCTTGAAGACACACATATGAAAACACAGAATGCAGGAAACCCTGCACAGACATAGTAGGCAATTTTCCTGTTCTGAGCAGTGACTCTGAATAAAGACATATCCATGATATGAGCTAGATGTGAACTCCCAAAGTGATTCTGTAGCCCTGAAATATAAGCAGAGTGTCACTACTACAAATAAGGTAATGTTAATATTAAATATGAAATTGGCAGTAGGGTGATCTGGGCTGCAGCAGATGTATATCACCAGTATTGACATTAACAATATTGATTAAAAGGACAAAGACCTAAGAGTCATGAGAGCTAAATGACTATATGCTCTGAAGCAGCATTTAGGACCACAGTCCACCCAGCCTGCCAGCTAGATAGGCAGGGGTCACTTGAACACCTCCCTACCTAGGTAAGTAAGAAAAGTATTACAAAAGGACCCTCTGTCTAGGGAGGTAATCTGTAACAAGATCAACAGCTTTATTGTGTGCCACAGTGATCTAGGACTGCAAGGAAATCAATTCATTAAAAATGTGGTAAGTATTCCACCTCTCATTGTGTCACTGAAACGCACTGTTAACAATGAAAATAGTAATTCAATATGAAACAATACCACATCACAGAAGTGTGGTAGCCATAACCTTGGGATTTTCACATTTGTGTAGTTTCATAATACTAATTTTGTCTTAAAATAGTGCACTGTATTTATTTTCTTATCTAAAACTTTTCAATAATGGAAGTAAAATTACTTTGAAGGTGTAAAACATTCAAGAAAAAAATGTTATCAGTTAAACTCAGCTGCCACAGTGACTTCAACAGTTACTGCAGCATCTGAATGCTGATCATCAAACACATTTTGTTCTAAGAGCAAATTCCCCGTATTTCAGGATATATATATATATATACACAAATGTACACTGTTGGTTCGGTTGGACTAATTCACTTTTAGATTTGTCTGTGTAGCTGGACCTGCTCCAATTTCACTGAAGTTGCAAAACGCAATCAAGCAGAAAGTGTTTGAATAGAATAAAAATGTCACAAACATATACAGAGGTTATGATAAAAAAGGATGAAAGCTTACTATATCATCATAAACATTTAGCTTTTAATTTTTAAAACATGATTTAAACCTTGTGACAAATTTTAAAAAAGGAAACATATAGCACAGCATTTTAAACTGTTGTAATGATTTTGATATTGTACCTCTAAAAGCTGAGTGCAAAGTTTTGAATTATTTCTGAAAATCCTAGCTATGAGAGTTTTAAAAGTAAAATTAGGTCTCAGGAAATAATTTCCCTGTGAACAGCTAGGGACATACACTGAAAATAAGAAGGTTGCAGTCAAACCCCATGCACCTGCATAATTGTGAGAACATTTTTCTTAGATGAGTGCTGTCACACCAAAGGTGGACTAAAGTGGAAGAACGATCAACCCTCTGACTTGGCCAATATTTAAATGTTTGTTTCCATTTAAATTCTGTTACTCAAATGTTCATGAAAGCAATAAAATCAAGGCATCTACAGTGCACATTTCCCTAACAATACTGTAAGTCATTATGATTGTTCAATTACAATATCTCTTTCTAGTAATACTTCTATCTAGTGTATGGTTCTCTACACCATACACTAGTGATAGTGATCAGCAGATCTCTGAATAGACACCAGTGCTATGAGGAACTAACTCTGTGTCACCAGCTGGGAACAAAAGATGTAGCCTCATATGTTCCTGTTCCCACATAAATTGAGCAGCTCATGAATTCAGAGCATAAACACACCAAGGCTGAAACAGATCAGGTGTACACCCTGAGTAGGAAGTAAAAGCATGGTAAAAGAACCCCCACATTGGAGACAGAGTTCTGTAGGAAAAAAAATAAAAATAAAAAATAAAAGGAAAAAAGGAAATAAAATTCTGCAAAAATAGTTTATAGAAACAAACAAGCTACAAAATAGAGGGCATAAAAACATTCAGCATTGGATATGTGGATATGTCTCAGGTGCAGATAGGAGTGATATTTCTGAGCTGAAAATATAGTTTAAAAATACTCACTGATTAGGAGTAGGATAAATGTTAATACAGAAACCCAACATCCTAGCTAGATTAGATAACATTACAAGCCACAGATAAATTAGTAGATACATCAAAAATAAATAAATAAATAAAAAACACTTAATTTTCTCTACTATCCATTCCCTGGATAGAATATCTAACCAAAAGCTGTTCTTTCTGGGTTATCTATTACCTACATGATATGTAAAAAGATTAGAAGTGAGAAGTTTGATGGAAATCATCATTTCTGATACTCTGCTATAGCTGAAGTCCTGAATATGTGTGCCAGTGTTAAACTATTTTGTACATTACTATAGTAACTGCAGGAATTTTGCTGAAGAATTCTGGTTTTCCAAACAGAAAGCTTCAGTTAAGAGTATCCCAGTTTCCCTTTCCTGAAAATCATGCTGGTATAGAAGGAACACTGCAAATTAAAAATTCCAAAATTTGCAGAACTATTTATTTAGGAAATGGCTCTGCCTGCAACTCCTCCTTAGCAGAAATGTATGTGGGGTGAGGCTAGTTGAGAAAGGAGTACAAACAATAGATGAGAAAAATGACTGTACATATCACACTTTTCATTGTCAATGTGAAATGCTAAAATAATGAAGGTACAAGTCAAATTCCCTGGCCACAAGGAGCTCCAGTTTAAGGATGACTCTCCCTAATTGTAATTCTTAGGACAAGTCTGGCATCAACTAAAAATTATTACTGAAAGGAATATTATTATGTTCCTTCCAATTCACAAAACAGCACAGAGCACTAAAATAAGAAGATAATGGAAAAAATGCAAATATGCAATTAGGAAGGTGGTTATTATATTGCTCTCACTAGTGTTTTAACTATCCTGCCCATTGGTCTTCCTGCGTTTTGAATTACTGTAGCATAATAACAGAAAATAATATTTAAAAGACTCCCAAAAGGTCATCTTTCAACAAAACAGTAACAAATATTGTATATAAAACAGAACAGTCATAACTGCAACTGGAGAATGTTTCTTAATCTGCAGTTGGAAATGTCTCCAGTAGGGTAACAGCAGAGAACAGAAGAGGCGATGGAGGGAAAATGATATGCATTGATAGTAATGACAAAGCAAAGCACATGTGAAGTACAGAGAACTAAAATTTAAAACGCAGCAATCAGTAAATATGGAATGTTGTTTAAGTCTGTTTCTGTAGATTGAATATACCTTCCATGTGCTATTATCAATAGTTAGCTCTTGAAATCCACCTCAATATCTACACTCCCTGTGAAAAGATAAACATGAACCAGAACAGGAACATCAAAGAATAGCTGACAAGAAATACCAATTACAGTAGCTAGAACCAGACAATAAAAAAGAGACAGGTTGAAACAAGCCTCTATGTGGTGTTACAGTAAAACTATTATAACCTGTAATACAAGAGATTTTATTAAATTGCTTGGATTATGATTGTGTATTGAGGATTAACACAAGTTATATAGGATATTAAAAATAGTTATACTGCTATGTTCTTATTGTCAAATCACAAAGAAAAAATGTAAAATGGAAGAATACCAACATTGTGAAATTAAAAATAAATGAATAAATATTGAGATGGAGATTCCCTGTGGTAGTGCAAGCACCACAAAATCGTTCTCAGCTTCATGGTTACTATGTTCCTCACAGGATTCTTTTTACTCCATATTGACTTAAAACAGTGTTTTCTCAACTTTCTCTAGAAAGTATACTCCAAATATATTTCTTTAAAATATTTAGCAGTTTTTGCTAGTAGTTCAACTTTAGATTTTTTATAATGGTAGGAAAATATAGATATGCTTCTAGATTATGTTAATGACCAGCATAAAGAAATTGAAACTTCTCAAGACAAAATTACTTTTTCTGTTGTTGTTGTTGGTTTTTTTTTTTATGTTAACATTTCTGAGCATTTAGTGTAAAACTTCTCTAATTTGCATTATTTATATTTTTTTATTCCCTTCTGATTTTTGTTACAACAAGGAATAATTTGCAAGGCATTTGTCTTATCGGGTATAAGAGAAGAATTTAGACTTTGAGCTCCAACTTTTTCAATTTACCTGTCTAGTGCATGTGAGAAATCCACTTTGCTGTAAGGAGCATTCTGTAGCATTTGTTTTTTATTTCAGCTATTTCATAGTATTTTTATGTCCTGTAGTTCACTTAATTGGCAAATCAAACATCAAAAATCTCGCCATGTCATATCTGTATGTTCTGTTATTGGTGTAACCTACAGAACTCCAAGAAGCATAACATTGAAAAGTACAAAATCTAGAACACAGATCTTACACTACGCATGCTTTTTTATCCAATAAATATTTTTACTCATCTTGAAAAGCAAGAGAGGAGGCAAAAATAAATAAATAAGTAAAAACCCACAAAAACTAAAAAGCAGTGACATTTCTTACCAACAACACTACTGCAGCATTACATTGCTTTCTGATCTGTATATATTACAGATATTACCACTACCATGAAAAGCATGCTTGGTGTCCTGGTTTCAGTTAGGATAGAGTTAATTTTCCTCCCAGTAGCTGGTAGGGTGCTATGTTTTGGATTAGGATGAGAAGAGTGCTGATAACATGCTGATGTTTTAATTGCTGCAGAGCAGTGCTTACACCAAGCCAAGGACTTTTCAGCTCCTCGCTCTGTCCTGCCAGCGGGCAGGCTGGGGGTGCAGCAGGAGCTGGGAGGGGCCAGACCCAGGACAGCTGACCCAAACTGGCCAAAGGGCTATTCCATACCATCTGACAGCATGCTCAACAATATATAGGGGTGGCTAGCCGGGGTGGGGGGCCGGCTGCTCGGGGTTGGGCTGGGCATCGGTCAGCGGGTGGTGAGCAATTGTATTGTGCATCACTTGTTATTTACATATTATTATTATTATTATTATTATATTTTCTGTCCCTAATAAACTGTCTCTATCTCAACTCACAGGCTTCAGTTTTTCTCGTTTCTCTTCCCCATCCCAGAGAGGGAGGGGGAAGGGTGAGCGAACGGCTGTGTGGTGTTTAGCTGCCGGCCAGGTTAAACCACAACACTTGGAAAAGAATCAAAAATCAGACTTAAGTGTCCAAATGAACAGCTGTATATCTTTACACAAGAAAAAGAAAAAAAAAGAAAAAAGAAAAAAAAAGTTAGTATTTATACCAGCAAAATGGGGCTCAAATATCAGCCACAAAATCTTTCCCTCTAGATCCTTCACTACCTTTGCAACCGTTGTTTGGTCACTCAATTGTTTTATGTCCTTCTTATACTGTGATGCCCAAAACTGCATGCAGTGTTTGAGATAAGGCCACACCACTGCAGAGCAGGACGATCCCTTCCCACTACTGGCTGGCAATGCCCTGCCTGACGAACCCCAGGGTACAACTGGTTCTTTGGGCTGCCAGGACACACTACTGACTCATGTTCAACTTCTTGTTGACCAGAACACTCCAGCTCCCTTTCTGCAGGGCAGAATATATTTTATATAATATATATCTATATTATTAATATATTTGCTCTCCCATAAGAATAACAACTCTTCATCATAATTACCCTGAATAAATATACTACCAATTTTAAAAGAATGACAAACTAGGAAAATAAGGAAGATAAAATATTAAAAATCATACCAGAAGAGGCTTCCAGTCTTTCTAATCTGCTGATCAACCAATCAAGAGATCCAGAAAACTGAGCACAGTTTTTACGATTCCCTCGAATCAGAGCCGCTATTGGAAAAAGAGAGAAAAAAAAAAAAAAAAATCACAATTATAAGTCCTTTTGAAGTAAAAGAATCCCTGTCTTCCAAGTAAGGATTCAATAAACTAGATTCTTAATTCTTGAGTTCTTCATATTAAATTTAATTAACAAAAATGATGGTTAGATTTACATGTTAAAATACTCTTGGCATCAAAATAAACTTTAATGCATTTGAAATATTTTGGTTTTACATTAATCTCAATAATCCCTGCAGAATAATCTATGTGAAGTAGAGAAGCCGTTATTATCATCACAAAAGTCAGCTGCTACTGTAGAAAATAAGTTCTGTTAAACAGTATTCATATAACAGGAAATATTGGAAGAGAAGAACATGGAGACAACAATATATGAGATGAATGATAACTTTTTTCAAGAATGCTAAAACCAAAACAAGACAGATGTCCAGGAACTGTTTATCATACTTTTTACATGGCCGTAAGGAAGAGGTGACTGATTTGGAACTGTTCCACTTTCATGCTCTGAGCTGAAGATTGAAGTAGACTGTATGCATGCATTGGCTTCGTGGGTATAACTGGCCAGAAATCTCACTGAACGCTGTAGGCACAAAATGCCTGCCCCATCCTGGAATACATGCATTTGCTTGGATTTGCATACAAACAAGCTCTCAGAGAAGCATCTGTTCAGCTCAGAAAACAGCGAGTCACTAACATTTGTTCGATCTGTGGATCAATGCAAACTGCTCTTCATAAGAATGGTCTTCTTTTTATTTATTTATTTATAATAAAGAACACAATCTGTTATATGTCCAAACGTGGTATTTTTCACAAAATCAATCATGTATTTATTTTCACAGTACCTAAAATAATAGCGGTAAATTATATTCCTCAGAATTTGTGACTCCAGCAAGGAAGAAAAAGGAGTGAAAAAGTGAATTTGAGATTTCTTAAATTCAATGAAAATTTCTAATTTCTTCAACAGCATGAAAATTTATTTCCAAGTGAGACACCAAGAACCTGAAGAGGAATCTTTTATAATTTGCTATCCTAACTCCATAACCTGTATGCTAACCAGCCTTTCACTTCTATATCACTTTATTCATTTTCTCAAGTATTGGACCATGCCATGACTCAAAAATTACTTTCTAATAAGATGCGCTGCAATATCAGTTTGTAAGTATTAGAATACCATCTAAATAACTTGCTAACATTTTTAATGAGTAATAAATGTCACCAATTCAGCAAGATTTATTCATTCCTTTGCATTCATCCATAAAATACTACACTTGAGGTCCTGACATTCTGGCACACAAAACAGCAATACACTGAAATAATCAAGCCATTGTTTTAGTAAGATAACATATATATATATAATCTATACCCTGAATTCTAACATAATTAATTAAAATCATGACAACAGTTATTTGAAAATAGTTCTTTGGAAATCATAAGAGGAGGAACATATTGTTAAAAGACACTGATTAGAGCTAAGGAACACCTGTTTTTGTACGCTTTTTTTATTGGATTATAGGCAAGCCACATAATCATCTCACTGTGCTTCAAGTACCCACATAAAATGAAGGCAATAATAGTTCACTTCTTCACATGGCATCAATAAAGTTAACTTCAGTAGTAGTAACAAGTCACAGATGGTTTCATAAATGCAGCTAAACATAAGTTTGTGAAAGGTTAGTAATCTGTGGTTAAAGTGTGGTTAAAATGCATTAAACAAGGCATACAACACTGAGAACAAATTAATGTTCAACAGTTGCTTCCCCGCCCCCCCACCATGAACAAAACTAGTGTCCAGTTTAAAGGGAGAAAAAAAGAAAAAAGGGAAAACTGGATGTGGCCAGTCAGATGTTGAAGTCACATCATTATGCATACTCTTGCACATTCTTGGTGATACAAAAGGATCCAAGTTCAGAGTCACAGTATGTCTTTGTAATAGAGGAGGGACAGGTGCCTTAATAGATATAAGGCAAGCACTTCTATATGCTATAGCATCCAGTCTCAACGGCCTGTAAATTGCAGTAGGTATGTCACAAACAACGTCAAGACATGATAAAAGACACGAATTGTAACATTACCGCCTACTTTTATTTATGTGCAGACTCAAAGGCAAAGCACTGCTTGCTGAAGCAAGGGAGAGCAAGCAATATCAATTTGTCATCCATGCAATTACTGTACAGCTCCAGCGTTATTCAGAACAGAGCAACAGACAAATTCATTCTAGCCAGATCAAGGCCAGGCTTCTTAAGCAGTAGATGCCAGAAGCTAATGTAGTTAGGAAAGTAATGTAAAAGGGGGTTGAGAGGGCTGGAAAGTCAAGAAAAGCTTGAGCACTGTTTTCCCCAGTACAAGTCCAGGGAAACAAACGATATTTTGTATAGGACAAGCAGACCTCTTCAGAAGGCCTTGTCAGTTGGAGATTTCAGACTTTTATGGAAATGATTTAGCAATCAAGCCACTAGTTCCTCCAGCCTGAGCTGTGCCTAATTTATTGCTGTGCCAATTAATTTTGAAAAACAAACTACATTGTTACAAAAACTTCAACACTCCCCTCCATCTATGAATAAAACAAGCACAGACTTTTGTATTCCATCTATACTCTAAAAAGTCATCATCTGATTTGATTGAGACTTGAATTCTCTGGACATAGTCTAGATACTTTACAATGTTCATAATTCCTGCCAAAACTTCTTGAATTTATTCTTACTAACTCAAATAACTACCGATAGTATACACAAAATAATCACCTTAAAGCCTGAAGTAAATTCACTTTACTTAGTGGGCATATATGAGTTGAAAGATAGATTAAGATATACAGTTTTTAGTATTGCTCCTTTCGGATAATCTTTTTATCCCAGCATAGGAAAAGCAAACATCCTCAAAAAAAAAAAAAAAAAAAAAAACACAAAACGCAATGTCATAGTTTCAAGCATTCATACAGGTACTAGGTTGAGTAAAGACAGAAGCAGGTGTGATGAGAAGCTCACCCTACAATTTAGTTTATTTTCAAACATCTTTTCCAAATTTTAACTGTTAAAGATAAAATTTGCTATCCTTTCTGCCTGCAATTGATTGAGCTTCATAATATTCAGACTAAACAATATGGCTGCCTACAATACAAGCACGAAGGTAGCCAATGCTGTATGTTTTTTGTTTTGTTTGTTTTGTTTTGAATGTAGTAAAAGCAGCAAGAAACATTCATTTTCTGTAACAGACCATAGTGTTCTGATGACAGGCAGACATTGGCAAAAGTAAGTGAAAGATGGAGCTGTAACAAAACAACAACAACAACGAGAAATGCCTATTCCAGCTTGAAAAACACAAGACAAAAAGGAGCAGACATTTGAGGGAGGTGAGGAGGAAAAAAAAAAAATTAAAAAAATTGGGGGGGGGGGAAGGATCTGGACACTCCACTCAAGAATCTACAATATAATTTGTTATCCTAAGTTGTAACATTTCTCCATCGTCAAATATCATAAATCCAGTGGCAAAAACTCCTGTCCACCTTTGAAACAGTACCTCACATAGAATTACTAAACAAATGACATGAGTATATCATCCTTATTAATTTCTAACATCAGCTGAAATCAGAGCAGTCTGAAGTTCCAGTCATGCTTTTGACCCACATGTCGACTCAATGGACTTGTCACTACCTTGCACGTTACAGAACTGGGGTGTACAGAGGTTATATTTTAGTTTACAGTTGTATATAGAAAAAAAAATGCTGAATATTCTGGGAAAAAAAAAAAAAAAAAAAAAAACACAGAATCCATATCTCTTAATTTGGGAATCAAAATTATAGGAGTATTTTTATCTAAATTTCTCTGTATCTCTTCCTGTCAGTGAATGGGAGATAATACCTTATATTTGCCTTATTACAGAAGTGTTTCTAAGAACACTTATTAATAGCTCTAATTATTCAGACCACTAATCATAAATGGAACAAAAGAACTCCTATAGCTTTGTTTTCCAAACATGATTTAAAAGGCTCACAGTGAACAAGACTCAGTGCCATACACTGTGGAACAAAGAGAAAACTGAGTATTATAAGTAACAATAATAAATTATTACTAAATAAGAGTAGGTCCTACAGAAAAACTAGTATGTGATCATATTTCACAATGCACACCTACAAAAGAGCCAAATAATAGTGCACACAGTACATTCACCTGGGCACTGCCAACTCACTTCATTTTACAAAATAAGTATTCAGTTTTGGAGTTTTTAATGGAGTAGATATATAACAAAATATTACTTGCATAACTTTGCAATACCACATTTCTCAGGAGTGATATTTTATGAGTATAAATGTTACATCAGATGCCTTGGTTTTATCAGAAAGTAAGATAACAATCCTGCATGAGAACTAGGTCCAAACTCAAGCTTTTGTGAAAATGTGCATGTTTAAAGGAAAGCAGGCCCACACATTAGAACTGACGTAACATAAAGATTTCAGCATAGGCATATGTATGCAGCCTGAACAAAGCTCGCTTAGTGCTGGGGACTCATTAATGTCCTCAATCATTTAAGGTCAGTGTTAATACTATTTAGGCTTAATTAAGGCACTGAGAAAACCTGGTGACAGAAGAGCAAGGAATTGACAAAATCATCTCTTAGGAAATAAAATTTCCTTTTGTAGACAACAACTTAGCAGAAGTGAATTATGCTGGCAGCTATAGCAGTGGATTGATAACCCTAACATAATGAATCATAGCAGAACATAAATAACATATGCAATTCAAATTGGTAAGCAAACATATAAGGTGATTAAATACTTCTACCTAAACAGAAATTTGATCAGGACCCAACTTACACTTACACAATATACTATGAGATGCTTATAGAATACACTGTGATATTTTTGGTGACAGCAAGTGGATAAGCTCTTCATACTATATTACATCTAAAAGCCAGCAACCTTTTCAAGGCACACTGTATCAATACAATTTTGGAGACACTATTGGTCATTACTGGCAAATAAGAGGTGTCCTTGTTATAGGAGCTTTAGATTCAGTTTGCAGTTCTGCAGAAAACTGCATGAAAAACTAGAAGCTTTTAAAAAACTGACCACAATGCCACAGCTCCTTAACACAAGAATGACACATTGACATATATTTGGATTACTCATTTTTGAGCAGCATCCAATATACATCAGCAACACAATGACATAGAAAAGCAGTTAATCCTTTAGTTGAAGTAAGAAACACGTTATTTATCAGAATAAATATTATTGGGGAAAAAAAAAAAAAAAACAAAAAAACAGATTATTTGTGTGTTTTCAGTGAATTGTTATTCTTAACTACAGGCAAGGACCTGAAAATACAAAAAAATCCTTGGGTTTTGTAGGGTAGCAATTTATTTTATTCAGATATATTTGTTTAATTTCTATCCTAAATTTCTACACAGTGGAAAGTCTCTTATACTAAAACAGGTACAAGTTTCTTTTAATCTGACTGCTATTTTTAGCTAAGAGAATCCAAGTAGTCCACAATATGTCTTACCTAGTAATTCATACAAAGAATTCAGAATAGATTTCCATGCTTCTCCAGCTTCCCTCCCAGCTACATCTGCAAAATGAGCTGCACTGCTGTATACATTCAAGCGATCAATACATTCAAGAACGAGGTTGATCATACCCTAAAAATGGAAAGGCTCAGATTATCAGAGGAAAAGCAAACAAAGAAAGAAAGAAACAAAAACAAACAAAAAAACCCACCACAATTGCACAAATACGTAAGATTTTCAGAAATCTTAGAAGATAAAGAACCAACCAATAAAGTTAAGGTATATAAAACATAAGAATATATTTGTGGAGTCAGACAAGTGGAATCAAACAAGCAATCCCTATGGAAAAGTTTTTTTTAAAAAAAGCATTGATACTGATTTTACCATATTGGGTAGTAAAAATAAAGCAAAAAATAAACGGTATTCCAGACATTCTACTCTAGGAGACATTTAGGCATCTGACCAATTACAGGCAACCATCAGTACCAGAGAAATAACAGAGAATATTAGAAAAAATAATTAAAGCATACGTATTAAACTGTAACATCCTCCTGTAACAAGAAATGCAGCTATAAACAGAAGAAATTAATTCACATAAAAGGAGTAAATTATAGTCAGAATTCAGGGCATATATTAGTATCTAACTTTTTTTTTTAAAAAAAAAAAAAAAAAAAAAGCCTTAAATTTATTTCATTAAATATACAAGAAAATCAACAGATCTTAAGAGATTATTAATGTAGCAAAGAGTTTGACTCCTATAGAACAAAAACCACTGGAAGCATACTCTGTATTAGACATCAACATCACAGACACCATGAGATAATACTTGCAGACAAAATGGTGCAAAAAAAAGAGTAAAACAGTTAACTACCTCTTCCTGGAAGAGGTTCTGGCGATTCTTCAGTGCTCGGAGCCTGTTTTGTTTGTCTTCATGCTCTAAATGTTCATCAGGGGGGTGAAAGTAGCCAATCAAGTCTTGAAGGCTCAGACTGACCGACTCAATAGGTAAATCTACTGTGGAAGACTTCACTTTCTTGCTGAGAGCATCAAGGCCCCTGGAACAAAATGCAAAGTATCCTGGGTAGTGGGAAAGCATTTATTTTGCCTTTTTATCTCCTTGTTGGATTAAAGCAAACTTTGTTTAGATTTCAAAGCTCAACTCATTTTCTGACAACTGCATAACTAAACCTCATATGTTTTTGAACTGTAGCCATTGCAGCTGAAACCTCACCAGCACTGTGCAGTAAATGGAAGGCAAGAGCTTTTCCTTGGGGTCCCTGGGGAAGGCAGTGGCTGAGCCCGGGGGCTGCCCCAAGACAGCAGGAGGCCCACCAGAACCTTTTGCAAGGAGAAGAAGGGGCTGCACATGACACAAAAATGGGGTTACGGGGGGCCTGTAGATCCACCAGCCATCCTCTGGGGAAAGGGAAAGAAAACGCACTCCTGAGGATGTCAAACTCCACAGAACTTGGCATGAGGCGGCCTGGCCCTCAAGCACTAGGCAAGGAGCAGCCCTGAAAAAAACAGCCTACCCTGGCAACACACAGTGCAGAGAGCAAGAGGTGGGGACTTACTTGACACTCCAGATTTCAGTTTGGATGCATTGTCAATTCTGCCATTGTAGAAGATCTCTCTTGCTAGGTTATGCTCAAGTGAAACCTTGCTACAGAGCAATGAGAGCCTTTCTGTATTCATCAGTGCTTCTTCATGCCAACCTAAAGACTGCTGAGCTTTATCTGGAACACTTAGACATGCACTCCCCCCACCCCTCTGGATTATCTCCCCCATTTCTTGTGTTGAAGGCACTGAAGTATCCTGTCAACCTGACCCACAACTGGGTTGGTTTTGGGGGGAGTTTTTTTTGATCTTTGCTTTTGTTTTTGTTTTGTTTTTTTAAACAGGCATGTTGCCTCCATATTTTCATCTCAAATATTGAACTCAGGGCTGAAAGATTAAGGAAGCATTATAAATTTCGTAGGAGTATTTACTGAATAATAAAAATCTGTTAGAGTAAGTACAGTAAGTAATGCAATGTTTCAAAAGAGATAGCTGCAGATGTTATCTAAAAAACTTCATTTTTTTGTGCATGTTATCTGAAGTTGTCAGCAATTTTTCTACTGACTTGACATAAAAGAACTGGGCAGAATAATTATTTACAGAATAATTTCAACACTTTCCAATTCAGCTTTTTCCTCTTGTAGTAACATTCTGCCAAAACTAAATTGTTAAACACTACCTTGAATTCTCTATGCACTTTTTATAAATTTTTACTGTAATTTAGCAGTACCTTGATTTGTGAAACCTTATCATTAAATTGCCTTTCTCTGTCTTTATCTTTTATGGCATCCTTTGAAGCTCCTAAGAAAATGTTTCATTTACAAACATACTAGGATTTCTAGTAGGCAACTCTTCTAACGTGTTTTTTTTTCTGTTAAGTATCTGGGTAAATGCTTTTCAACAAATTGCAATGTCTGTATCTTCAAATGTGTGTTGATGCGGGACATGGTTTCTTTAGGTCACCATGTCCCACATTGTCATGTCTTTTAAAAATGAGTTCCTATGAAACGCTTATTATTAAATGTAGTCTTATCACGTCATTTTTTTTCCTAATGCCAACAACACTTATGAATGTTGCATTTTTTCAATTACTCAAGTCAAAAAACATTTGGGAATTAGCAGTTTATCAGTATTACTTAGGAGAAGTTTGGAGTAGGAAAATAAATGCAAATTTCATAGATATTGCTGTATTTTTAGCAGGCTAAAACACAATAAAATAAAACATTCCACGTTACCAAATACTAAAGAAACAAGTTGCATTAAAAGGAAATGAATAAGTAAAGTATAAGAGGAGGGTATAATATCATACATGTAAGAAAACTGGGTTGAGACTTTGAATTTCAGTGTATTTGCATTGTATCGGTTTGCAGTTGCACGGTTATCTCATTATTACAAAGTTATCAGGTTTTTTAAGCTGAAGTGCTTAGGTTTTTGTTGTTTTGTGGGTTTTTTTGTTGCTTTAGGTTGTTTTTTGTGTGTTTTTTATTATTATTATTTATTATTTTATAAAACTATATTTAGAAAAGAAAAAGCTAAATGATGCACCTCATGGCCTACAGAAAATTTTGGTGAGTATAATCTCCCTTTTGTGATTTGTTTCAATTTTCGGTATGTTTAAATATTTAAATCAAATTTAAACAATAAAGTAATATTAGATCATAAAGAAAAGAAATTGGACAATACTTCTTAAAATACTTATTTGCTGGTATTCAGTAAAGAATTGCCATAAAGTTTGGCTTGAAAAGTACTCATCTGTTTTGTTTTGTTTTACTGAAGGTGTAACAGTGCTCAGTTGTAGTAATAGCCACTTTGAATACACCAAAAGAGAAAAATAAGAAAAAGAATAAAAATATCATTTTAAAGGCGCACCTTATAAACCTGTTGAAAAGGAAGACTGTACTACGGATGACACGTGCTGTGCGGGATTCTTCATGCTGAGATCTGGACAATGTTAAACCATCATCCATGTGGCCTTCATGGTGCATTATTGCCTGCAAAACAAAAATAAGAAGCCATCACTGCAAAATTAAATTTGATTCACAAATAAGAAGTATGAAAACTCACATAGTAAGTCAGGGAAGGAAATGAAAAAGTCATATAAAAAAAGTGGGAGATTTAATTGAAAACAGATAATCTGTATTTTACTTTCTTGTGTTCAAAGACACACTTGTACAGAGCCAGAAGATCCAGAGCCTTAATAATTTCACAGCCACAGCTTCTGTTAACAATATACTTCATGTGTGTGCATGTGTTTTTATGCATATATATTTATACATATGCAAACATTTACATATGCATAAATACATTCATATATATATATATATATATAAATCAGAAGACTAAAAGGATTGGTTTGTGGGTTTTTTTTGTTCACCTTAAAAACTGTTCCCTTACACAGAAGTAGATCCCTCAAGGTCAGACAAGATATATATATATATATATATATATGTATATATGTATATATAAAAAAAAGATGACATTCTTTACTGGCCCAAAAATGTTACCGGCTTCTTTTCTGAATATATCTCAAGTCAGAAACTAGAGTTATTTTAAACTATAACTATATAAATTAATATTATAAATGATGTGTATATAAAACAATGTATATTATTTTTATATAAAATATTTAAAGAATATAAAAATACATTAATGTAGGTGTGTGTAGATAGATTTTTAGGAAAAAATTATATATATTTATATAAATTTATAAGGCATAAACTTCTAAGTATACCAGATGTTACTCCAGCTTTATGCTTCTGGCATGTAAAACAGTCATGGAAAATACTACAGTGTGGATAAACACTACATTGTCTCTGGTAAGAATTGTAACATGTCTCCTTATTTTAGTTTAGTTTAATAAAAAAAAGTCAAAAACATTTTTTTCCTTGCTGAGAAATTTTCCTGCAAAGTTGAACATTTACAATAAACACTGGGACTAATGTAGCTTCTGGAAGATGTATATGCTTATGGGAGAATCTTTAACCTGCTTTATTATCCTAAAATAATACTAATCTGATCATGGTTGGTATTTGGGACTTGAAACCGACGTTGAGCATTCTAGCACAGAAGGTAATAAACTCAGAACATGAAAAGTAAAGACTTGAAATTAAATGCCCCCTCATTCCAAACTGCAGCACAATCAAGAAAGAAATGTTAACATATAATACAGGCTATTACTTGTATTTTAGTTTTCCATCATTATATCCAAATTTCTCAATGTTTGTGGGTTAATATCTATAGGCAAGTAAATATGTAGATGTTCAGCTTTCAGTTTGGGAATTAAGTACATCACATGAATTTGACTTTCAGTATGCAACTGAAAAGCCTTTACACTGAAACAAAGAAATGCTTAAAATATTTTAAAACTAGAAATTAGCTGTTTCCTGTAGTTCTCTTCACTTTCCCTCTCTGCCTTCTCAGACTGTGATTGAACGAAATGTATTCCTATTTACAGTCTTACCTTGCGCTGTACAGAACCCATTCTTACGGACTTTGCATCAGCAGACTGGTACGTGAGCCATAAGCCCGTGTCTACATGTTGTATGAAGCATATTGAATCTCCATATTTAATTTCAGGTGCTCCCATTCCATCCACCTCTTTTCTTGTCCCTATGTCCAACTTTTCCTGAATGAGGAAAAAAAAAAAAAAAAAGATCAATTACTGACAAGTTAATATTTGCATCAAATATTGAATACTTGGCAGTTTTCAAGTATAGGATCTATAAGAATATGTAAGAGTTTTCTTCAGTGAAACAATTAAAAATTGGTGGAAGTGTAACATCGAGTTAAATATTTAGGGAAAAGATGGGGATACAGATCCCATTTGCATAAAAATGTGGCTCATTATACTAGGAGAATGTATTCATTTCACCTGCCTAGGAAAGAACTTGTATCATAATTGACAGTCCATGTCATTACTGAGACATAAAAGCTTACAAAACTACAACAAATACATTGAATTCTCTAGCTGAATCAAACACTAAACTCCAACAGGTTTTCCTCCTCCTTTTCTCTATTCTTTTCTCTTTTTCCTTCATACTGGGAAAGATGAATACCTCCCTGCAATTTATCTCCAGCTGTCACAGAAAGACTGTCTTTAGCCTGCCACTGTATTAGCCTATTACTGCCTAACAATAGGTTCAGTATTTCCCGAGAAAAGAAAACCATTTCACACTGGTGTGTTGACATTCTGTAAAAGAAGAATGTCATGCCCATGCATCAATCCAACTGATGTCCTATAGAGACAGCAGTCATTTCAGAAGTATCTAGCTCTTACAAGAACCAAGTTCTTTCCCACACACATCAGTTTATAAGACAAACATCCTATGCATCCAAGTTCATGGCAGATCTCTTTAATCTCTCCAAAAGCATATGGCTCAACTTGATATAAATCTTGTCTGCCTGGACTAGTTGTAAAAACCACAGGTAAGTATGGCCAAAAATGCATCGCAAAGGCTCTATAGCATCTTCTTAACATTAAGAAGGGTGTTAATGTAGCTATTTCCAAAACTTCTCAGGGGGTTTTGACCTTGACTGCAGGCTGGACCTACCCATTCCTGAGGCTGTCACACCAGCTGCAGTTTAATCAACAATCTTCTCCACTGGGTGTAACCAAAAACCTTGGTTAGCTCTGATTCATGTGATTGAGTTATTGATGTAAAAACTACTCACAATTCTTCTGGAGGAAAGGGAATACACTATAATTATTTCAGTTGAAACCGAGACCACAGGAATACTGCAGTTGTTGTTTCATTCAGCCTTTCACAGCTTCACCAGAGCAGAGAGGCTTACTGGTGCAGTAACTGCAGTATTCCGCTTCTGTAATTGCTCACCCATGCCCGGACATGAAGATGCTTAATTTTGAATTTAAAAGAGTATGTACACCATACACATGTACCATGAAAATCTGGGGAGACAGCTTCACCATAAAAGATGACAGAGACTGGGTTTTTGAAATGAAAGCATAATAAACTCTAATTTATTAAAGGAATTAAAAAATATATATATTAAGTAAAGCAAAATAGTTTTCATAATAAATAGTTTTCATGCTACAATTAAGAATGCATTTTGAAGAACTTAAAAGTAAGATAAATTAATATTCAGGTGGAACTGTTATAATTTTTCATAACTAAGCTCCCAGAGATATATGTTCATCAATTCAGATTATTAAACTGTTCTAGGATACTTATGTTAATTTCACTACCTTGTAAACATCTCACCTCTGTAAGTGCTTAAAGTCTTATTAAAATCCTGCTCATTGATACATGGTAATAACTGATTTGTTAGTAAATCTGATGCCTATTAGCAAGTTATTATGTGCTTCTATTTCATTATTAATTCATTATTTTGTTCACATTTTCTCCACATGTTGTATTGAATTGTTTCAAGAGCAAGCACAAGTAACCTTAACAAGTAATAGGTAAAAGCAGCTACTTATTTTGCACAAAAGGAATGATGCAGGAAAAAATAAATTAGGTCCTGCTATCACATAAAGTGACAGCCTGATTTCAGGTCCAGTGTTTTGAATCATCTTCATAACTAGAAGGTAATGTGAGCCTGTGTGAAAGTGCTGTGCTTCTACACTGTAAGATTATTATTTTTTCTAAAGTCTTCTCACAACAAACTTCCTAAGATGTGATTATGTGAATTCACAAATTATCTCATAAAATACTGTCAATATTATTAGGGATTTTTAACTTTAAAGAATATTCTGTACTCACTTATATGTACTAAGTATAACAGATATTGAAAGGGTTTGATATTGCAACCTTCATTCCATGCTAAATTTATTAATGTTAAAACTATTTAGAAAAGAAATTACAGTGCCAAAATTTGCCAGACAAATCTGTCCTTGCCTATCTAAGTACACCAACAACTCTGCATGTAAAGTTTAAAGCCCTGAGTGAGCCCCTTCAGTCAAATTCAGTTGAGCTCTTTCCTGCAAGATAAACAGAACAGCCAGGAAAGGATATGGAAAAAGGGGTATTAAATGTAGGTGAGAAAATGGAAAGCTAGTGGATCATGTAGGGACAGCAGGCATCACAGCAATATTTGGGAGCCTCAAGACATTCAGCTATTTGGGGGAGTGAAGATAAACCAGAAATCCTTATATATGGGAAGATTTGCATGGAGTGCTGGATTCATGCCAATAAACAGCAGATATTTGAGAAAGTGCATATAATGAATCAATCTAGTTATTTACTTTTTAAAAGTCCATCAGTGAAAATCAGGATCTAAAAAAAAAAAGTCTAAAATAACAATGTTATCATTTAATAATTGCATATTGGTATGCACCTTACATGATGCATGTTTCCAGCCCACTACACTCTTACTATAACATATCATTGCAAAAGCACCTGCAAAGTCTTTCTTTAAGATATTTCTAAATAAGAGCTTCCATTTTGTTTGTGGTCAAGTCCCATTCTCAGACCATCAATTTTTTATACACAAATAAAGATCAAAACCCTTCTTTTGTTACACTGAAACATAACATAGGCAATTTTTATTAGCAATAGTCTGAAAACTGCCTCAGTGATGCAAAGCAGTAAGAATACATTAGAAATGAACAGATTTATTGACCAATGTGCCAGATTTTCTCCAGAAGGACATGCTTGTTATAAACACAGTTTTTATTTCATGCATACAAGAATACAGGCCAATCCCCCCACATTTTTGTGGGCTAAATGGGCAAAATCCTTTCACATGATTTTATCTTAATGTCAAACAAAATTATTCTATTAAGCCTAGCCTTAAATGTGTTATTTTGCTCTAATATTTCTTTATAATTCCTTTCAATTTTCAGAAAAGGATTCAAGTGATTAAGGCTTGTCCTTTTAATTTTATCTTTTGTCATCTGACCCAACCTATACCTTCTGTGGCTTTCAGGACTGACTGACATTCTAGCAGATCTCACTGACTGGAAAGAGCAAATTCATGACCACTTTTTAAGCTGGCATTAATATATTTCCTATGAAATTTTTACAAAGAAACAGGTGATGACATAAAAATACAAGCCATAGATTTAAATATATATATATATATATATTTATCTTATTCAGCTGAAAAGATGATGGAGAGGAAAAGTGGATTGTATATATAAACATTTTTCAGTTAGGTAAAGTGCCTTATTTCAGTGCATAAGTGATATTAAACTAATAATTTTTTAATCAAATAAAACCATCAGTATTTAGCAAATGCAAAAGTAATAAATCTACAGAATGTAATCACTTGAAACTTGAATCTGCAAAACAACTATATGTTTGGGGCAATAAATTGGAGAAATCTGTGGATATTGCATGCTCTGTAAAGACAGAGAGATAAAAAACATACTCCAAATTTCAATTGCATGAATGCCTGATTCTCATGTAATGATCATTATTAGAGTAACAATGAGGGAATGAGGGCATAAAACACAATTCACGGAAGAAAAAAAAAAAGAGAGAGAGAGAGAGAAGAAACTTAGCTCTTCAAAATATCCTTGTCTTCTGAGTGCTCTTTGTCTTGTGATATCTTTAAGCTTTATAATTATTTATTTTGCTGAATTTAAAGAATTTTAAGAATTTTAACTTGTAAGAAGTTTCCAATCTACTTATTTTTTTAACTTCTACATCAGAATGTAATGTTTTGGGGAAAAACAAACAAACAAACAAACAAAAAAAACACAGAGAGAGAGAGAGAGATATGTGTGCACACATTCATATATGTTAATTTGAGTACCTGAGAAAAGTATTCTGCTCTGGATATGACATTACTAAAAACATGAGCTTTTTGGTTCTTTCCCACTTAGTTTTTAAATGCAGCATTGGCAAGCTACTGTGTTTAGTGTGACGTGTAAGTCTCTTGCAAATAATGCAGTTAAAAACAACAATAAATGTTGATGATTTACATTTCTTCTGAATCTTCAGATTTAGAGGGGATACATTGTCAGTATTTTCTCTGCAAACATGAAAGCTGCTTTTCAATTGGCAATTGAAATGATCATCTTCTAGTTATTCTTCTATCTTTTTCTAGTTATTAATTATACTCAGTTCTTTTTTTAATCAGTGAAAAGAGATTGGAATTATTACCAGTTATGATTATGCTGCATTGATTCCATACCTTGGAAGAACGAAAACAGAATGCCGTAGATTTTACATCTGCTTTCTCTTTGTCTGTAAGAAGAAGACTCTTGTCATCCAGTAGACTTAAATATTTTCCTGTTGTTATATGTCTTAATCTGAATGGCTGTCCCCATCTTATGTGGCTGCCACTCCACCTAAGAAAGTTCAAAGGAAATGTTTGGTTTTTTAAAACAAGACACAGAATTTAATGCTTGAGAAGGATGTTCTAAAGCACATTATATTACTAAATAGTCCGCAAAAGTGTAAAATTACACATGTTGGATTATCAGCAAGAAAATGACTACTTAGCTACCTCTCATAAAACCACTCTAAAAACTATAAATGCTCTTAACCTCTTCCTTTGCTCAGGCTGCCTTAGTTCAGACTGAATTCCTCCTGGGGACAGCCTCAAAAAGACCTGCTGTACTCCAGGAGCTTAGATCACCCAGTTCTCTCTCCATCATTTCATTTACCAGCAGACAGATTAGTTCACACTCCCAGAGCATGCTGTCAGCAGTCAGCACACTTTATTTGTTGATTGTGCAAGTAATCTATCTAATCTGCAAAAAAAAAAAAAAGTTTTTAAAATGATTAAACAAAGACTGGCCCAGATTCTCTATTTTCTATAGGCAGAACTGAAGGAAGAAAGGTAAAGATTTTCCATTTAATTCAGTTCCCTGAGAACTGAAGTTCAAATACAGATTGTGTTTTTTTTAACTTGTTTGTTGCCTTGAACTGAGCCCCCCAAAATTCTAATCTTCTGATTAACTGTTGAAGAGAAATCCATGTAGGGATTGCTATGGATTGCATTTCACTAGGCCTTTCCAGAAGGGTTCTCAGATTTTCTTTTAGGTTGGGAAATTGCTACCATTGGGATGTTTTTCTAGTTCATCACACTTTCTTCATTGACATATCTTCAAAAGTTCACAATGTAAACACTGCTAATATAGGTACTTATATGGGTTTAATTCATTTTCATTTTCCCTTACATGTATATTAAACCACTTACTTATTTGATGCAAATATCCATTTGTTTAAGCATCTCTCTTAACTGTTGGTCATACCGTATGCCAAGTATGCAAAATTGATTTGGCAGACATCTTGAAAGTGCCAGAATTTTTTAAATGCAGGAGCCATATCTGGCTTCTGTTTTGTAACAGGGTTTATTACATTTCAATATTAAAATTCTAAACCTTTTATTTATCATTTTGAAACAGGCCAAAAGAATGAAGGTTTTTTCCCCTTTACTATCTTGTTTTGTAAATGAAATATTCTCTTAAGTTCAGGAGGGAAGATTTCTGGGGAGCCAGGAAATACAGAAGCTTTGCATCTTAGAAATGTGTTTCTTTTTTTCCCCTACCTTCTGCACAGAAAAGTTAGTACACTCTATAAAAATACATCTACATATCGGTGTTCTAGCACAATTTCTTCTGTCTTTCAATTAAGTAAAATGTCAAGTCATGAACCTCAGCTACTGTATTGCTGGGTCTGGAAAAAAACATCAGTTCTCCACCTTTCATATCATGGGCCATGCTGAGGAGCTACCTTTTCTCTAGTCTGATTCAATTTGGACCCAATAGCTGTGGACCCTAGAGAAAAATAAAATAATAAATGTACTGCAATTGAGCAGTTCATGTCTGTACAACAGGAAAAATAACAATTTGTGTGCACTTAGAAGAAAAGCCTTCTGAGCAGCAAGTATCTGGTCAAACCATTTCTGACTAATTATATTCCTTTTCTGCAACATGAGAATACACATTCCTGTCACTTTACAGGAAAGCAAGCTATGCTACATTATGGTATCTGGTGTTCCATGGTAGGCCATCCAGGAGGCAAGCATGAATGCACATGCAGACTGCCTTGGCAATTTTTGCAATGATTCTTGACTAGAAGGGAAAGAGTTGGGAAACAATGGTTCCCACAAAATCATATCAAATTAACAGAATCAATATTATATTTGCCTGTCATTTCAGGAAGGACTCATACTGATGGAAGGCTTCAGGTAGGGATATATGAATAGTCATGTGCCTGCAGTTTGGCAGTGAATGTATATAGCCATTTGAATACCATACAAGAAAATATGTAGGTGATGGACTTGGAGTGAGTGTTATTCTTGGGACTTGTTTATATATATATATATTTTCTGGGAAGAAAGTTGTGTTCTGGAAAGATTACTGCTACCATTGCTTAGTCATTATGCCTGTTCCTCTCACAATTTCTCTCAGTCACATGTGTTAAATATTTATACACTTCAAAAGTTTTTATAAAGTGCCAGTCAAACTGAAACACATGACAGTCTTAATAGAAACCTGCAATTTCTCAAATTCCCACATTCTTCTGGCATCAGTGTTTACTAGAGAAGTACATGCTATAAGGAAAGTAGAAAGCCAGAAATCTTTCTACAATTTCACTCCTGTCACTTCAGGACTCTCAGGGCCAATTTTAGTTCAAAGCAAAAATGTCACTGCCCTAGTAATGACGTTTAACAGCATGCCATTAAAAAAAATGCACACAGAATAGCATCACAGAGAGCATAACCTTCTCCTAAGCTGCCCTGATTTAGTCTCTAAAAGCAATCATTAGTCATTAGAAATTTCACAAGCACATACTATAATAAAATTTCAGTAAAAGTTTATAATGCATTTTGAATTATTACAATTATAAATAAATTTTTAAAAAGCACTACTCCTTGCTATCATTCCAGCACTCTTGCAAAGTAGTTTTTGTTGGTTTTTTTGTTGTTGGTGGTGGTGGTGGTGGTTTTTGTTTGTTTGTTAATTTTTGCCTTGCAAGACATTCAAATGGCTTAAACACATTAGAGGTGGCACATGTATATTATATAATTAGAATTTTTTTCTTTAGAATGTCATATACTTGTATAAAAACAGAAAATTGTGAGATCACTGATAGCTATGGCAACTTAAAATTAAAAAAAACAGCACGTGTACTGGAAAAGCTGCAATATAAACACACACTTTCTATGGTAAGTTATTTTTTTGTGAAAGTGATATACCACTTTTTGAGGAAGATTTAGTATTATCAATCCAGTTTTACAGCTATCAATAGGATGTTGTAGGAACACTTACTGCACCTTGTTGAACTGACATCTTTTCTGAGGGAGGTTTTACTTACGCAACTCTTAGAGTCTCTAATCGCCAAAGAGAACGTGCATGAATTGACACAGCACCACCTTCATAGTGGACAGTTCTGAAAACCAAGCATAAGCACATACTAAACGTTCAGCTTTGTTGTAAAAAATCACTGTATTTGCTTTACAGTTGAACTACACCTCTCATTTTAAGGCATCCAAGACAATTACTGCAATTGTCACATTCTCAAGTTTATCATATTCAAAATCAGCTCTTATCAATTAAGCCTTCAGACCTAGTTATTCAAACAATTTTTATTGCAGTTGTCTTCTGCATCCATTATTTTGATAGCCATAAAAATGAGATTTATATGGTGTTCTCTTAGACATCTTTCTTACAGTATTTTTTTTAAGGATGGAGATTGCAGGAAAAGACCAACAAACAAAGATAATTAAAATATAGCTTCTAACAGAAAAAAAAATAAAAAATAAAAAAATAAGGATTTGTGATCACTGTATACCATTTACAAGAAAGGTAGCAATTTCTAAGAACTTACACTGAAAATAACTATTACATTGAATTATGAAGAATCACCTGTTTGGTGTTGTATTTGATTATCTTATCATACACCCAAGGTTTCACAAGCAAAGTCTTCACATATCTCACAAGTTAACAGCTTTCTATTTCCAAATTTCAATATATAACTACCCCTCTAGTTCTTTGCATATATCCAGAAACTGCAGTGTTTTTTTAAAAAACAGTGAACCCCCCCCAAAAAAAGTTATTTTTTCCATTATTCTAAGCATACATATTAGATCCATTCAGATTCACAAAATGGATCACCAAAAGCACTGCATTAGGTAACTTGGCTTCTCTTTAGAGAAAGCACTGAGGAGTCTGGTGGGTATTAAGCACTGGCACTCCAAATTTAGGCAGCCATTCTTTGTACTGCTTCCCGCCTGCACATTTATTGCTGCCCTAAACCACTGCCAGAATTTTAAAACCTAGGCCTTTACTTTGGGAAAATGAAAAAAGGATTCACATATGCAAAGGAATGCTGTCACTATGCTTATCAAATCAAGCATGCAAGGAAACACTTGCACGTGTATGACCCAGTTTTACAAATCCTGGAAGAGTTTAAGGATCGAGTAAACATTGCGATCTTCAACCAAGATAGGACACTGCCAGAAACAGACAAAGGCTTAACTTTAGAGAATATCAATGCTGAGATTTGGGGCATTTCACATTGTTTGTTAGAAAGTTTTTTTTTTAATAGTCAGGCACCTCCTTAGGATCATAATAGGATTTAGCTTCCAAAGCCCTCCCGTGGATACCTCCAGAGGCATTGATTGCTTAGTACAGAGAAAAAAAAGCTGAAAGACATCATTCAAAACCAAAATAGTAAGTTAGAGTATACTCCTCTGTATAGTCAAAACACAAAATAAATATTTCTCACTACAGAATTATTCACACCGAATACTCATGAATCATGCATAAATATAACCATTAGCATGTTCCATGTATGAAGGAAGAGTTCTAGGTGCATATATAAATATGTTCAAAATCTTCCCCTGGATTTCATAGACAGTATTTTCTCCGCTTATCTTAGTCATTTGCTGCAGTGGTTATCTGTTAATAGCAGCTGACAAGTATTAGTAATTAGTAATCCTCGCATATTTCTCTCACAGAAGGGAACAAAACTCAAAGTCAGTCTTACCTTTTATTGAAATTGACCTTCACTAGTACAGTAGAATGCAAATGATAATCTTGTATTCAGCTGCTTCACTATTCAGACACTATCTTCTCTGCTGGCATTTGTTTAAATTTTTGTTCTACAACTAACAGACCGGGTTGGTTTGGTAAAATCAAAATAATAACTAGATCAGATATCACCCAGTTGTTTATGATTACATCCTGGCTTATATATGAACCTCACTGACAACAATGCATTCAGAATTCTTGCACTCATGTAATACAGGATTTTACATTTTTATACAGCAGTTTTCCAGTCATTAAATATACAATAAATCAGGTGGAAGCAAAGGCTTAAATTAATCAGAGTGTTTCATTTTTAAGTTGATACCTTGTTACTTTTCAGGAATTGAAGTTTTTCTCACAATGGAAACAGAAGCATTCACCACTTTCTCCAAGTACTTTTTTGAAGCAAGCTTTGGACTATACATAGCAGTGGGATCACTGTTATTTTTATACGTCTAAAAAACCTCCTGTTGTGAACTTAAAATAATGGTTTCTCATGGATGAAGTAGTTTTCTTTTATGTGACTGTCCATTCATTATTTTATCTGTTCTTTCAAAGGGTAGTTATCTGTCTTGGAATGTTCATGTAAAACAAAAACAAACCAAAAAAAAAAAAATGGGAGACACATAAGGGAAGAAATGCTAAATACAAACTTGCAATTTGTTTACCAAAGAGAAGGAAAACAAATAAATAAAAAGAAAACACAAGCAACCAAAAAAAAAAAAAAGATTATTCGATTGTCTCTTATATCCATATGAATAAAGGGATACAGTAGCAACATGGCGTGCTACAGCAATCTAGAGAGGGACCAAAAAAGCTGTAGGGCTATGGATCAAGGATCCCTACAAGGAAGTAAACGCAAAAGCCTAAAAAAAAAAAAAAAAAAAAAAAGCCTTGACTGGGGTCTAGGATGGAGCTCCAAGACTTTGTATAAGCAAGACATAAAATTCATAAAATACATTATAAAAAAAAAAAAAAAAAAACACTCCCTGTCACAAAGCACTAGAATCTAGCAATCTAGCCTTCTCCCTGTCACAAAGCACTAGAATCTAGCAATCTAGCCTTTAGCTAGATATTGTTTTCTTTATGGAAAATGTTGAAGTTATGTTTGAGTGAAAGATCTCCTCTTGCCATGTTGCCCAACAGCAGCTGAGTAAACTCACAACCTAGAAACCTTCATACCTTTTTATTTTGTCTAAGAAATCTAAGGTTCACTTCTTACTCCTTTCATTGAAATGAATGTAGTAAACTGCTCTGAGAGTGTTCAAATCAACTTCCTTAGCAGTTGTTTTCTATAAAAACAATATTTGATAGGATGCACCTAATTTCTTTTTATATACTCTAGACAACAGCTCTTGGCTGAAAAGGAAGTATGATTTATAACATTTGAATCCTTTCTGAAACTGGCACTATTAAGCCATAGAAACTGATATTACGAGTCAAACGAGACATTGCTTTTAATGACATGTGAATAACAACAAATATATATATATATTCTCTTTGACAATCAAAGTAATCAGAGATTCAAAATGATATTTTGGAGAAAATAAAATGTCAGGTTGCAAAGTGCACAGAAGATGCATGTACATGTCTTGCCAAGCACTAGAGAAGGCTTGTAAATTACAAACGCTTAGTATGAAATTATAAATAATGTAAATGCATGAGGAAAGGAAAAATAAAAGCAGAAAAACAGAGGACAACAAGAGCTACAATGTGTCAGTCACCTTCTTAGCCACACCCATAACACTAATACTTAATATTTTTTCCTCTTCTTTCCAAAATACTTTATTTCCTCAATTTACATTTATGGACTAAGGATAATAACCTTTTTTTTTAAAATGAAAATATCTATAAGAAATTGAGAATCTTTGAACATGTTCAGTTCATATTTACTATAAAGTTTAACCTAGCCAAATTTTTGGTGTAATGAAGTCATTTTCTGTCTGGCTTATGACTGTACATTAAATTTAAAGCACCAATTTCTTCCTGGCTATGTGATTAATCCTTTTAATCCCCCTTAACGTCAAGAGTCACAGGAGCAGGACCTCGCCAAGTGCTTCGTGGGGCCATGACTGGAGCTGCAATTACTGCACCATGGACAGTGAACGCTGGGAAGGAAAAGCACTCTGGGAGCAAATCCTTGAGATACAAGCCAACTCAATCAGGGAAGAATTGTTCATTCCATTGAGATTATATACAAGCAAAGACTCAAAATAGTATTTTGCAGAGGGTACCAAAAGAAAAAGCGTCACCATTTCTCCAGGGGAAAAAAAAAAAAAAAAAAAAAAAAAAAAAAAAAAAAAAACAATGAAATCAAAGACTGTTTCAAGTGATTTCAGTCTGCTGGATAATTATAAACAATTAAAGAAATCCCCCGCTCCCCAGAAAAAAGAAGCATTAAAAACGGTTAAGAAATTTCTCATATTCAAAACAGGAGGAGAAGAGTGGAAAAGACTACACAGTAGTTTGGTTTCAAGAAACAAAAAATGCACAGCAAGGAAACCCTTGCGGTCTGCCTCAATCCCCAGACACGATTCACACACCACTTTTATCAGACCAAATGATGGGAGCCAGGCCACAAATCATGAGGAAAGAAAAGGAGTCAAGATAAATACAGGCTCCCAGCTACTGTGCTGTCATAGAATTTTCCCCTGGCTTTGAGGATAAACAGTATCAAAATAACCAGCAGGAACACCAAGCTGGTTATACCACGTTTTCACTTGCATACCTACAACTATATCGATTTTTTAATCTACCTAGAAAAGTTTCTGAAATCTGAATTGAAGAGCTAAAGAAACAACACTGCAAAGTTTAGGTCTAGCTTGGTATAGAAGACTAATACATTTTAAATAATAAAAATACAATTTAAAAATTCTACACGCAAGGCTTTAAGCACTGTCCTTAAACAAGCAACATATCTAATTAGAATTAGAACATGCAGCAAACCATGTTTAATTCACTGAAATTGTACATACTTAACCTTATGCTTGTTCTCTTTTTGTACTTCATTAGGGTCAGAATTAATGAAAACTGCCCAGACTCCCTGTAGTGTTTTAAAAACAATACCACTATTTCTTTCCTAGTGTAATATCAAGTAAACAAAATATTATCACATCAATATCTCTATTTGCACTGCTTCCAACCAGAATGTTTTCTAATTATGAAGCTAACTAAGCCTAGCAATTTCAGGCAAACCTACTTAAAACTGCTTCCCAAAGGAAAAAATACATTTCTGAGTGGACAGAAGATCCTCCAGCATAGTGGTGAACATGCCACTATAATTATTAAAACCTATATTAATATTTCTGATCCTACCTACATCTTTTTGAGGGGAAAATATAGCTCAGGCAGTCAATAAAATATTATTTTACTATTTTTCTTGAGTTGTTACTTGCAAGAAACTGTTTAAATCAGTCCTCTGAGTCTCCCACTCCACAAATACTTGAAGTTTAAAACTATTTATAGTTCAGAGATGTAATCTTTGAATAACAGATTACTGGCGTTACATCAAAAGCCAAATATCACTGCATAAAATGTAGTGTTATCAGAGACAACTGAAGATTTTTCAGCAATTTTGACAAAATTCAGTAGGAGAGCAACATCAGAATGCTTCATCCGGGTACCAGCTTCACTGCTGCACATTAAAGTTCACCAAAATACAACAGACTTGGCAATTAACCCAGGCATTTTGCCTCTGTGCCTACCCTCATCATATGCTGCGATTTGCTGTTGGCATTGCAGAAGGCACACACTAGAGACAACACAATACAGCTGCCTGCAAGAGGGAGAAGGCAAGAACCACTGTGCCAGCAGCTTGCAACCCCATAAGAGCTCCCCCTCCTTCCAGAACTGAGGTAGCAAAGTGAGAGGACAGGATAGGGTGGGCTGTGCATGCAAGAAACAATGCAACAACTATCCAGTTCAGGCCAAAAGAACCTTCTGGATGTCAGTTATCTAAGGGAGGGAACAAAATCATCCTCCTAAGCTCATTCAAGTATTAGAATTGGATGCCCAGGGAAATAGTGGAGTCCCCATCCCTGGATGTATTCAAGAAACATGCTGACATAGCACTAAGGGATATGGTATAGTTATGGGACTCAGTAGGCCGTATTGATAGTTGGACTGGCTGATCCTGGGGGTCTTTTCCAACATAGATGATTCTATGATTCTAATCAGCCTATTATCTTGGGCAAATACTTTCTTTGCCTATGTCAGAAGTTGGCCATGAACATTACTCTTTTTCCACCGCTAATTGTGCAGTTGCATCTCACCACTCAACTACCAGGTCCCTCTTCGAAAAGCATGGTGATTTCACTATATAAGATAGTGATCATGGTAGCACAATGTAAGGACTACCTGGGGGGACACACCAGTTCATCAATTAAGTGAGGAAACAAAGTACACCTTCAAAACAAATTGTGAGACACGGGAGAGAACTTTGTGTGTTTTTTTTATAGGATCTTCCACTGTACTAACCCTCTTCCTTTGGATGACCTTGCCTTGAAGGAAGATTTGTTATGTCCTGTAATCATTAATACAGTATTTGCATTGTCACTGTATTGAAGGTCCCAGATGTGCTAAATGCTGTTCCACGAGAGCATAAACTGCTTGAGAATGTGTGTTTCATTTTGGACTTCTGGTAATCTCTGGAACACTTTTATACTCAAATTTATGTAACTGTATCAATGCTCTAAGAATAGAGAAAAACAGCAGTTAATTTTAGAAACTGCCTAGGAGGATCCTTCACATCAAAACAATTTATTCATTCCAGGATTAGATACCAGGTGATATGATAGAATAAAACTGCTATTTTAGGGCTGTCTGATCTCTTACTTATTTGAAAAGGCATGAGAGAAGGCCTTTGCAGAAAAAATAAAAATTAGATACGGGAATTAGTGAGTCATAACAGACGTGGAACTTCTCAGTGTTCCTTCACATTGGCATTCTGCAGAGCTGACCTGCTCTTCGGGTGTACACTGGAACAAAACAAGCCAAGCACTGCCACAGAAATCTATCACCAGACTATTTTGAAAGGCAATGAAAGGATAACATGGAACTATTGTAATCCAAATATATCATACTTTAGCATGACTTTTGTGCAAAAGTTGTGGAACTTAAAATAAAAGGTAAATAATTTATCTTACAGTTTCCTATCTCTCAAAATTATCCATATTCTTAACATGATTCTACCAGCAGTTAAATACTACCCATCAAAATAAGGTGTGCATCCACCCTGAAAACTCAAAGGAGGAGTTACAATATATGCTTTTAGATGTTATTTTGAATAGGCAAGAGTCCCAACTAACAGAGATAGAAAGAGAATTTTACAGCAATAAATAAATTTATTAATAAGTTAGGGAGGAAAAAATGTGGGACACAGAATGCTCCATAAAATTAAAAGTTGTCATAGATTATATTTGAGGTTTATAAGTAAAAAAAAAATATAATGGTCAAAAAAAAAAAAAGTGAACTTCAAAAAAGGAGAATATGGAAAAAATATATCAAACTTATTTTCAGCCTGTGAAATAAAGCTCCTGAAGAACAGAACTCTAGAACATAAAATCTGGTGTTTATGAGACACTGAGAGGCAATGCTTCTTGGCAATGCTCTCAGTAAAAATGAGGATATGATACATTTGTTGGTCCTATTTGTTGTGTACTAACTCTACTTCCTTTAGGGCATTATGGAGCTACGGGAAAAGGCAGTGTACAGAGAAGAATGGTCTGTATTAAGGCACTGATCTGCAGCCTACAAAATGGGATCACAAAGATGTAACATCTGATTGCACAAGAAGAAAAAGTGATTTTTTTCTTACCTACCAACTCACCACTCTTTTATTGTGGTTTCTGTGTGTTACTGTTCTTGTAAAGAGAGACTTTTTTGTGTGTTCTTAAATTTTTAAGTTAATTACTGAAGTGCCTAATCATCCTACAGATCTGCAATTGCACTACAACTATAAACTCTGAAGGGGATTTTTGCAGGATTTGAATGGAAATATGAGCAAACACTACATAATCCTATTTATTTATCTTATCCTCAGTGTCACTTCTGGGGTGAGGATAGAAATAGTAGCGAATAAAATCCAAGCTATAATGGATTTATTACATAGTAATTAAAACAGGAGCCTTCAGAGTTTTGAAGCACCTTCCGGTTTTCAAAAGTAGTTTTGTATAAAACTGAAAAAATAGCCTGGAAGTGGTAGATGCTGTCCAAAAAATAAATAAATAAATAAAAACACTTTGTGAAACAACTGAAGTTTTCTCATTAATATTTACAAATTCATAGAAGAATTTTACAATCTTTTATGTCAGTTTCTAATCTGATTTTTATAAGGCATAGCATGAATAATACCTTTCTATTTGCGAACTGAGAAAGTTCATTGGAAATGATTGAATGGTACTTAGGTTTGATTTTAAATTTATTTTAAAAATTATTGATTTTATTTTGAAATTTTCAGTGTTCAGCACCCCCACTAACAACTGAATGCATTTTTTTTCATGCTGCTAGACCAAGTCCACTTCCAATAAATACTACTGTTTTACACCTGGAAAGACTTAATCAGTACAAAAAAAATCACAAATCATAAAACATGAAAACAACCAAAGCTCATCCCAACGTTCCTTCATATGATCAATACATCTCGTCAGAATATCCTTACAAAATTTATACTATCAGTGACATTCAATGCTGAATCAGTAATATCTATTTTTGTTCTATTCTAAGCTGGAAACCTACCTTCTTTGTTCTTCTCCATGTTCACCTGAAGGGACTGTCAAGCATTCATCCATGTGACCATGCAACAACCTCAGAACATCCCCTCCTATCAGATATCCTGGAATGAAGACAGAAAAAGAAAGGGAATCAGGTTTTTGTTTGTTTGTTTGTTTTGTTTTGTTTTTCTGTTTAAGTTTCTTTAAAAAGAGAGTCAGAGGAAGGGGAAGATGTCCCATCCCCTGGGGAGCCAATTGAGAAGAGCTACAAGTCAGCAAGTAGGAAAGAGCAGATCAGGAGAAAAAGAGCTACCAACAAGAGATCGCAGAGTTAGAGCAACTCAGAAAAAGATGGATTCAACTGAAATTGAACTTCCCTCCCAGAATATGACACACAAAGTGGCAGACACTTCACTTCCATTTCACCTACTCACTTTTGGCTTTTGAGCAAAGGATTCCAATTTATATACTAACAATACACAGATGCATTTATTTATTAATTATAAAATTCTTTTTGGTGTCTTTTGAACTGTTCTGTGAGAAAAACGGGGAAGATCCACTCAAAATTCTTCTTAAGATTTCCAGCATACAAACATTTTTTATTTGGAACCAAAGAAATAACTCCTATACAGGCTTACCACCACTACACATGCAAATTTAAAGCCAAACACTTGTCTCTCCAGCATACAGGGACAGATACAAATTCCTTGGATTTAGTATTGTAACAAAAACATTAAAAAATATTATTGGAATAATATTTTGAAACTATTTCTATATTAACAATTTGTAACTAAGTAATATATGCAGTAAGACATATCTGTTCAGGAAAATGTTGAATGCCCAACACTCATACTGTATACATTTCACAGGTTTATTCTGGTGCTACTATATACTCAGGAAATCTTTTTTAAGATATATATTTTTTTAAATGTTTGAAATCAGTTTCAGATTAGAATTTATGTGACTAACTTTAGCATTGCATTTTTCAGATTTGAGATGTTCTGCCTGAGTAGCTATTTTGTTTTTCTTTTGTTTTGTCCCCCTCATTTATATTACAGAAGAAAAATAGCAAAATTACTTGATCTGACTCTAAAGCTCTTTTTGCCTTAGTTAACTGACTTCTGTGTAAAATAGTTTTGCTGAAATGTACATTAAAAATATATATATATAATAATTTTCTTTTATCTACTTCCCATCAACAACCTAATTCATTTTATGGACTATTCATCCACTACTTTCACTTTAAAGTAATTTCACTAATCTAAAGTGGTTCACAAGTCCAGCAAAGATAAATGTGTTTTCCTCTCTGTGAAAATACATAGAAGAGTAAAAGCCTGAACACTTATTTTTAATGGGAAGTTTTGATTAAGAAAAGGTATTATAGTACTTGTTGATCTTTTACGCTTATCTTTTCTTTATGAGGATGACAAAGCATTTATCAGATAGTAACAAAATTAGCTTTATTTTCCTCTTCCCCCATTTTGATGTAATTTTCTCTGGTTTGGTTACTGAAGCGTATAGAATAAAATCATACACACTAAGTGTCACAGTCCCCTCACAAGACACATTCTTCTTTCCATCCCCTTGCAAACAGACTGTTTTCCCATACCATGTGACCCTCATCAACATTTTTTTTTACATCAACATCTAGTTTTCAGTATTTTGTTAGTTACTCCCAGTTCTCCTATTCACGAATACTACCTCAGTGCACATCCTTTGTTTTCCTCTCTGTCTATGTATTGAGTTCTTGTCTTTCCTTTCTCAGACACATCATACCAATTTATTGGCTACCTACTATCTCCCAACTTCAGATCCAAACTTTCTGTATTCTCAACTCTTTCTATATTCTCATCTCTTTCTGTATTCTTTCTCTATACCTCCTCCTATCTGGAAGGCCACTAGTGAGAGTGTGCCTGAAAAAGATTGTGCCTGAAAACAAAGCAAAAAGGTTTCTAGCACAAACCTAGCCTGGACACAGCAGTCCTAAACTGTAAATGCTCAGAAATCTCTGCTCAGCTCAAATCCTTGGCGTAAATGCGGGATTTTAGCCAATAGGTTTTCTAAGATTCTTTGTTGTTTTTAACATGACCTCAGTTTCTTTAAGATTCATCATTTGGCTAGACTTTGTAACTCTGCAAGAGGTAACACGCTGATGCAAAAATACCTTCAGTCATATACAAAATAATCGGAGTTATTCAACACACAAGAATTTTATCATACCAAACAGCATTTTATTTTTTTTTACTCAGTCTTAGCAACTTGTACCCAATATTGCATAAGTCAGAATAATCTAAAATAATAATAAAAACCTGGATCAAAATACTTCTATTTTTAAATGGTTTAATATTAACATAACTTTAGTTAGATTAGATTTGAGTTAGCTATTCAGCACTTAGAAACAATGATATAGAAAACCACCAATATGTCTTTCACCATAATTCTCCCTCTCTGTTTTCAGAACATTTGTTTATAAATATTCAATCTAACAAATAAATATAAGAGAAATCCCACTCCCATACTTCAGCCATACTTGGCAGGTATTTCATTTACCATCAGTCTTTCAATAATTAAAGTTGAGTCAATCTTACCTTGGGCAACTTCACTTCCTGAACTGATTGGTGCTACACTCCAGAGTGTTTGCTGGAAGGCTGCATCAACATGTAAGCTACCATTGCCATAAGAGAGATGCTAAAAACAAGAAAGAGATAGGCTTTTATTTGGGGTTAATTAAAAATCTCATTGTAATATGCAACAACATCAAATTTTCTCTTTGTTCTTTCATACCTAAATTGTTCCTTTTGTAAAAGCAATCACAAAGTCAGACCTGTGTACTCCTCAGCAGATGGTGGAAATAAAACTAGAATACTAATACAGCATATTTGCCTCAAAGAAACAGAGATGACACAGAATGGTCAAATCTTTGGGGTCTTAGACAATTGCAAACATTCTGAAGAACTGATCATTAAACGCTGCAGGGATCTTACACTGGTGTTCTTCCTTCTGTATACAGTGAGATTTTCAACAAGGTTTGAATACTGGGATGTGACACCAATCTATATTTCAGGTGTAACTCAACACCTAATTATTTCTTGGCCACTGGCTTCCTAAAGATGTCATCAGATCACAGAAATCAAGTAATCAATCAAGTCATTAACTTTGTAAGGCACATGTGGGAGTTCCCAAAATATATTTTTTTCTTGCACAAAGTTTTCATGATACAAGCAAATCCATAAAATATCTTTACCTGAAAGATTTATTTACTGTCTATGAATGCAACCCATGCTCTGCTTTTACTGTGTTACTGCCAAAATGGCACTTCTTCCTAGTGAGTGTCTCAGATGCTTTCTCTTCTCTGAATTCTTTTCTTTTGTTTGTTTTGTTGTTCTTGTGCATTTTCCAGCTCGTGCAATGACATTCTTGTTTCAGAAATTCTAATCTCAAGGCATATTACATATTACATCCATGCAAAAACCTTTGTCCCACACTGTTAGCTCTATCGATATACCATAAGTACAAAATAAGATATAATAAAGATTATAACATGTAGTTCTATAATTTTATAATCCTATAAATCAGCAGCTGCTTTGTAGTATACCATTTATACCATTTATACCATGTAATAACTTTTCAAGTGCAGTAACATTTAGACATATCAATAAAGTTACAGGATAGTAACTGGGCTTATATAGTAGTATTAATCTCTACTTCTGAATGTTGTGAACAACACTCACACATTTGGGGTAAAATCATTAACACTATATAGGACAAAAATGGCAATGGACGTCAGAAAGGTAGATTCCCAGCAACATTTATAGAGTCGTTCTGTTTTCCTGGCCATGTATGTTCTAGCAGCATTGTGGTACAAGAAATAGTGCATCAGCTTATTTAGGTGGCCCCCATAACAGTTAGTAACATAAAAGAGTCTTTTTTCTTTCTTCTTTTTTTTTTTTTTTCTCTACAGCACCAGTGTCATTCAGCACGTCATAGAGGATATTCAGTGAATAAACAACCACTTTCACATTATGGCAAATACGTAACTTAGTCAATGGCAGACCAGACTGTAAGACTACAAACCCCAGTACACCTCAAGTCCCATTTCTGCCCTAATGGCCTTAATTTTATTGTTGGGTTTCCTCTAACTGAGATCACTACACAGATTTTGATTAGGGACCATCAGTAATTCAGCCAGAAAAAACAAGCAGGGAATTTGCTTTTTGTGGAGAACATATCGTTCAGGGCAGGCAAAAGAGGAAGAGGATAACCACCCTGTCATTTCGATGCCATCAAAGGCAGTTCTTGGAACTATGTGTTTTGTACATGTTAATGAACTTATTTTTACACACAATGGTACCAATTGAATTAGTGTTCCATTTTATAGATAGAACATGGAACAAAAATTCATTGCTAACATCTCTCTTCAGAACACCTATTGTTTTTTATCAGTTCTTTTGACTCCAGTTGCAGCTCTGATTATAACCCAGATGTCTCAATTTGATCCACCAGAGAATCATATCTATTAAAAGTTTTGAATGAATGACTTAATTCAACACATGACTACAGAGTAGAGAGTATATATCAGCAGTCCTCTTCTTTCTCTCACATCCCTATATTTCCAGCTGAATCCTTTAATTTACAAATGAAGGCATGAAAAGATTCCATAACCTATGAAGTTCTATATTAATTCCCTGAACATCATTTGCAGCAAACAATAAAATGAAACTTTGACACCCCAGAGAAAGTAGTTTGTCAATGGTTAATCAAATATTCAACTAGGCAAAAGGGGAGAGGAGAGGAGAAGGGAGGGGACCAGAGAGGAGGAGAGAAGCAATCTTAATCCTGGTATTGCCTAACTTTTGAGTGCTGGGATTTCACAATCCCAATGTTGTTTTAAAGAAATCTGCTGCCTGATTGTAATTTATTTTGAGCTTATCTGCTTGGTTTTGTACTTTCAGCAGAATAAAACCATCCAAATGAAACACTACATTCATGACATGGACATGACACTCAAACTGACATTGAGCAGCCTCTGTACCTAGCAGCAGCTTGCTACTATCCACGAAGAGTGTGTAGGGCATGTCTTTCAGTTACAAAGGAACATTTGCAATGCAGAAATACTTGGGGTTTGGTTGTTCTGCTGTTTATTCTAATCCTATCATATGTCTTAACTTGTTATAGAGAGGTTCTTCAACTTCCTGTCTCACCCCAATATTATTCTTTCTGCTCTGGTGTCCATGCTTAACCAAAAAGCTAGATTTGCCTTCCCTGTTGATAAAAGAATAACCACCTAAAATAGCATTTAATCATGTTTCAGAACTAAATTGCAGTATTTTATGAATACAAGTAAACACTACAACTAGTCTAGATGCAGTTTTCAAGGATAAACTGCAAGACTAAAATCTCCCAGAGTACCACAGGTTTTCCGACTGAACCCCTATCATGTTATAAACTCTATACTGCTCTGCAGGAAAGTAACACAATCACATCTCTGTTCTCAAGTCTTCAAGAACACTGAGTTCTTGAAACTCACTAAAGAACTAAGCTCACTAAAGAACTAAGGAATCAGAAGGTAATTTCCACAAGAACCCTTCAGCAGTGATTGCAGCAGCATAGCTGTATTTACAATAGCTGCAAATAACTAGATGGTGCATTTTAAATTTCACAGTCTCCACCAAAGGTATGCACAGATGCCACAGATAAAGATGCAGACTGTATTTTGGAAAGAGACAGTGTTTCAATGTATACATATACTTTACCCCAGAAAGAATATATAATTATATATATATATATATGGCTCTATATATATATAGAGAGAGAGAGAGCACCTAGTGTTTCTGCTCTGCGAAACATGCACATGTGAGAAGAGAAAAACAAAGACAGCAAAGCTTTTGCTTCAGGCTTCCTCTTAACTATTATGTGTCAATATTGACATCTCACCTAACAGTATTTATTTCTATCTGTACTTTACATTATGATGTCTCTGACTTCATTATCTCTTCTAAATGAAATAGTAACAAAAGTAATAATAAAGAAAACTGTTTTTCTGGCACAATCTGAGAAATAAGCACAGGGCAGAGCACTTCCCAGAATGCTTAACGACACCAAAAACGACACTGCTTCAAAAGAGTTAGTAACAGCTGGTGTAGAGATGGAGGCCGCATGCATGCAGTCACAGATATGATCCAATTCAGTCTATTTATTTTCTATACTCAGAGGCTCTGACAGCCCTTGCTGTTCTCTCTTTCTCTCTGGCTTAAAGTGACTTCAATGATCAGGACAGAGAATCAGTGTCATGCCATTTAGTCACCTATCCTCAATGGCCCAAGAACCTCTGAGATGCTTCAAGTCTTGAACAGACACCATTCCCATAGTAGGTACACAAACAGTAATGCAGGTAGTGAGGGGGAGCACTTCATAGGTATCTCTATTTTTCCTTGGTCAGCCTGAGAGAAAGACATCCATACCAGGGATAGTTATATCTTGGGAAATAAGTCAAAAAGTACATAGCTGTATCTGTAACAAAACAAACGAAAAAACAAGGGAAAAGAAAAAAAATACCCTCTTTTTATTAGAAAAGGAAAAACGTGTTGCTTCAAACAAAAATAAAGAAGGATTAGCAAGCTTCAGCAGAAATCAAAAGGTTAAAATGATGCACTCTCTAGAACCTAAAGCACGTTATCTTCCTACTTATTAGGTATCTTTTCTATTAAAATTTATTACCTGAGTCAGTGATGGAAAAATATTACGTAACTCTGAGTATTATACCAATGCTGTCAAAATAAATTATTCAGTCACATGGAAGAGTGTTATTGGAAAGAACTACAAGCAATTAAACAGCATCTGTGTAAAATATTCATGCCATTAGTTTTTTGTTTATGTCTAACAGAGACAACACATTTATTGAAACATCTATGAATACTTTTTAAAAGTTTGAACAAACACAGGTAAAATTACACTGCAGAAAAGAAATGATTATATAAATTTTGAGTCAAAGGAGGTAGACCACAGGAAATTTAAGATGGATTTAAAGCTCTAAAAAAATCCAGTTTTCTTTGCATTCCTCTGGAGTGTTTTAAACATTTGGCTGAAAAATCTGCAAGCAGGGAGAACTTTTCCTTTGATACAGAAAGAATTGCCAGCACTATACCAACCCTTTCCAGCCTCTCCACTCAGCAAAAAGGTATCATCAAAAGAGGGAGAGGAGCAGCTAAAGCACACAGATACACAGAAATTTCCATTACTAATCAGCCACCACGTATCATCTAATCCACTATCACATGGCTGACAGCAGGCAATTCCAGATGCATGGCAGGAAAGCATAAGAATCTCACAGAGGATAAGTGAGGGTAGTCTGCATTCCCCCTCTTTATATTAGCTCTCCTTCTGAGCTATCACCTTTAAAAGCCTGAAGCACATCATCTACTATGCTTCCAAATTATTATCATTTATTATGATTAGACACAAGTGTTTTAATTAACAAAACATTAATTTTGCAGAAGCAAGCATTAAAAGTTAGGAAATATCAAAGTAGCCTATCGAAACTGAACGGCTTCTGGTGTATGCATCACATTACAGTCTTCAATGACACGATCCTGTGTGATTTTTTTTCCCCCAGAAGTGCTGCCTCATTGTATATACAGGATAAAGGGGCTCTCTTCATGAACAGCTGCTGAATGTTTTGCTTTCTCCTTAATCTTCAGCCTCATGCTTTGTTTAGTATAGTCAATTCTTCAAAGCTTGGAAAAGAGGATTATTAATTTCCTCATAGGCATTTCTCTTGCTACCATTAATTACAGCATTTCACAAAATACTACACATACTAACAAAATCATTTTCTCAAAACCCCAGAGGAGTAGCATGATACCATCATTTTCCAGTGAGGAGAAACACACATATTACACTAAGAAGTTTTCATTAACCTAGGATGCCCCAAGTTGAGGTCACAAAAACAGTTTATTTCCATGGTAAACTGCATTATGTGTAGTCTTATTGTTTAAGGCACAGCCTCCATTCAACTAGGTCGCAGATGTCAAGACTGACACACTGTGGGACCTCAAACTCAGGAAGAAGGAGGAGACCCCAGAGCCACAACTCAGGTAACCAGCTGGTATGGAAAAAAGATTCAGTGATCACTTGAAATCAAGCCTGGTATAAAAGATGATCTGCTCAGCAAATTCCACAGCAAAGTGTGATAGAGAATCTGAAGTTCCAGGAAAATGTTTAACTAAGTATTGTAATGCCCACCCTTCACCTGCAATTACCACCTTGACATTTCATCTTCAAAGTTACTTTGTTCGACAGCCTCTCTGCTACTCAGCCCTGACACAGCCTTTGAATCTCTATCATCAGCACTGAAACAGCATTCCATAGAAAGTTAGCGGGGGTGTATATTTAAGAGATTTCATAACATATATTGGTGTTGTATTTTTTGAATTTTCTAACACCTACAATTTTTTGAAAGTTTAAGAATATTATTTTTATGGTATAGTTTGTACATAATTTTCCTACTTAAAAAAAAAAAAAAAAAAAAAACAGTTACAGTAGGTGGCATTACACTGACACCCACATGAATGAGATGTAGAGAACAAACCCTTAAAAGTACTTGTTAGGTTCATGCCACCTCAACTCAAAGAAAATCACCAGCAGGAGTGGGTTGCCTGCATTACCATGGGTGGCAGCTATGCTGTAATACTGTAAAACAGTGGGTTTCCTAAATAATCTCTGAAGGCAGCTATCTAGCTTAATTTTTCCAGGTCTCTCCCACTCTTTTCTTCTACATTTTTTTGTCCCAGTCCCATATATCTCACTTAGACAATGCAGGTACAGCCTACCTTACCACCCATAACTAATATTTCATTCTGCTTCAAAAAGTTTTCCTCAGACCTACAAAACCTCAGCCTGACCTTTCTGACCTTTTGGCTTTTTCATGCTCAGCCTTCTGCTTCTTACATCAGCCAGTATCAGAAACTCACTACAACTCCTGTCTCTCAATTCCTCTCTCATCTCTCAGCCCCGGATGTTCCTGTCTGGATCTTTGTCCAGCCATTGACCCCCCACCCCCAACCACCCCACTGCTTCTCTGCAGATCTCATGTTGCTCTTCATTCCCAGTCGCACTCCACTGCTTCTTACAACTCTCCCTGACAAAATGGTGCAGGTATTCTGTCCCAGATTTCTAAATGGTTTTAATCAGCATGTGCCCAGTACTTTCTTTTCACCGACTTCTTTGTCCCAGGTGCCACCTTTCTTCAGCTGCACATCTCTTCAGCCAGTCACCAAGTCCTGACCAGTTTCCCTCCTTCCCACTTCAGTTCCAGGCTCTTGCCCCTGCTACATCACCTGGCTGTTGCTCCTCCTACCTTCTCATAGCTTCCTCCTCCATGCTTCTTAAATGGCAGCAGATCCCTGGCAGCATATGAAACATCGTGTTCTCAGCTGTCAGTACAGTGCCTGACTTCATCCCTGCCTTGACCACCCATTACAAGCTGGTTTCACTAGTGCTGGGGATTATTTGCTGTGGATGTTGTTTAAACAGTTCCTTAACACACAGCAGCTGCAAAGAGGTCTGGCTTATGCAGAATAGGCAAAGTCGTCAGACTTTTAGCTACTGAATCAACAGCAGCACTTCAGAATGTTTTATTCATTAAGTGGGGTGGGGAGGTGGTTGTCTTTTTTTTCAGTCATCAAAAAGTGCATCTGTGATACCAAGACCACCCTTTCTAATCTGCTGCTCAACATTTTCACGAAATTTTTATGAATTTTCTTAATGAGGTGATTATTTTTTCTTTCAAGTCTTCAGGTTTAGTGACTTCTGACCTCTTCTGGATGAACCAAAAAAAAATCTCAGATTGATACAGAAAGAAGAAATTGATGCTACTCTTTCTACTAAGTGAATTTTGTTATTATAAGCACTTGATTATAAGCACTTGGCAGTAGCATTTTGTAAGGCAGAACTGCTTGACAACCTTAATAATAGGGAAGATCTAGCATACTCCTTAATAACATTTCAAATTGTATAAAGACTCAATGTGAACTGCATTACAATCAGTTTAACAGAGCAGCTCAACAGTAACTTCATTCCACTAATGCCAGGTTTGTTTATGCAGACTCAAATTATTTGAAAAAAACTATTGTATAACTAGAAATAATCGATGTAATTGTGCACTCACACATAACAAAGCAAAGTCCAGCTAATGAGTTTCATTCTCTTAGGGAAATAAAGAAATGACTGGAGGTGCAGGGGGCAGAAACTACACACTGCTGTGTTCCCTAGTCCCACTGCACCAACAAATTGTTCAGGTATTTCCTTGTGAGAAGGAGCTATCCCAGGTCTCTGGTAATAAATAAAAGAATTAAAACTAAGAGCTGAAAAAAAAATATGTGTTGCTACAAGAGTATGTGGAGTGCTTTTCCAACACTCAGGAACCTGTCTACCTGTCCAGGACAGATGACAGACATCAGCTCCACCTTTCAAGTCATTTGTTCTAATTTAGAAGATACAATTTTGAATGAGAACTTGGTCATCAGTTAACCACGACAAAGATATTTGAGGAAAAGCTTCCACTTCAAAGGAAATAAGAGTATTAGTTTCCAGTGTTAAAAAATATATATATATATTTTTTTTTTAAAAAAAAAAAAAGGTCATGTAAGTTAGAGGTAAGTCTCAAGTCTTTTTCATTATAATGTATGCTTGCATAACACAGCTGCAGATCAGCATGAGTCAGGACACCAACTACATACATAGTACAGTGCAGAAATAGTTGCCTTATACTGAAACCTCTGCATTGCAAATTCGAAGTTTAATTTTGTTCTTCTCTCCTGAGTTCTCAGCTTGAATAATACTGAGCTCGTTACTACTAATTTTCATTTTGATCTTCACTACACATTTGGTATGTCATTTTCATGTCTAAGGAATTTTTTTGTGAATGATGTTTAAAAGAGTAAAAGTACTGTTATTCAGAGGCTTTATGAATTTGACAGAAATTATAATTAATTGAATTTCTTAACTATTTTAAATCAGCAATTTTGAAAGCTATCATGGTATGTAATTAACAGTAGGCATAGGCAAACATCATTGCAGCAGTACATGCTAAATATCTGAGACAGGGAAAGCTGCTGGAAATAAAAGAAACAGAGCAACTCTGTCTTTAACTTAAATGGTGGCAGTATTTATAGCAGAACATCTCTCTGCTCCACTCTAAGAGGGCTGAGCAGAGCCAATTTTTCCTCTCCGAAGGATCTGGGAACAGCACAGCTCACATATTACATAATGCTACAAGCACTTACATAAGTGCCTATCCTCAGAAATGTTACACAATAAAATGAGCATCTAAAGTACCATTGTATAAGCAGGGATAATGAGAATGAGAGTAACGGAGCGACTTGCCCAGGAACATTATTGTGAGTTAACAAACAGCCAACATCTGCATCTCCAGACTTTTAGTTTAGTGTCTTAACACTAGCCTTCCTATCAGTTTTACAGTTGTTCACTGGAATAAAAGGACAACTCTTCAGAACAAAAAGAATAAGTAAATAAACTCAGTCATCTCAAAGGCTTTTTTTGATGGGAAGGGAAACTGAAGGAAAGTCCTGATGTTTTCTCAGTACTTAAGTGGTGGTTGCCAGCCAGATTAGGTCTAAACACTAAGCTGCTGACCACACCGAGACCATGAAGTTGCAAAGTCAATAGAAGAAAAAAAATAATAATAATTCAGCTACAGTCAGACAACTAGAAGATTAAGCTAAGAAGCTGATATAGTTCTGCTGCTTCCCCTGTATTATACAAATTAAACTAAGTTCCAACTACATTTTGAAAAATACTATTTTCATGCCCTGTTAACTAAATCTATTAATCTGCTATTTTCACGTGTACATCCTTGCACCAAGATTATTAACCTCTTGTTTTAATTTGAAGGTAGCAGTTGAAGTTGCTTGGAAACAGAAATACTGGAATATAAAAAGGTGACATTACAATCCTATTCCTAGTAGCACTGTGATACATGACGTTTGATATAAAACCTACCTTTTCCTAAGTTTTTAACCGTAAGTACAAAATGTATATAAATGTAACCCTCAGCATCCTGCCAAACTTCACTGTCTGTCAAGGGTTTTATCTGAGCAGCTCCTCAAACTTAGAAAAAAAATGCTTCTTAATTGGATTCGGTAGAACCTACTTGGTCTCACAGTCCAAGCTATTGTTATTATTATAACTATTGTGAAAGTTATCAGTTGCTACATTCCTTTAAATGTTACAGAAAATAAGGGCTATACGACGGCACTGCACTCTGAATAAAAATACTGTGATGACTTTGTAAAAGACTTTTTGTTGTTGTTTCCATACATTATGGCATTTCAAGTGGACGTTGTAGAAAAGAGAATCTTGGTGTGTATATATGTTGTGCCAGGGAGTCAGTTTTCTTTACAATTTGGTACAGATTAAGTGTGATTTTATTCGAATGGGTTCAATTTTTCTGAACTACATGCCCAAAATCCTAAGTTTTTTGTTTGTGTGTGTTCCAACATAGTAATAATGGTGAAGCAAGATTTTTAGAAAACAGCATTGGAGCTACATTGGAGCTATCCAATGTCACAGGAAAGAAAAAAAAAAAGGGGGGGGGGGGAAAGGACTACAAGGCTATCATGACAAACCAGTATCTCAGCTCACAATTATTACAGTTGAGAACTGAGAACTGTAGATCTAAGGTACATCCTCTGAAGGTATTCTGTAAACAACCTAATGGATCAATTTTAATAGTTTAATAGTTTAAGATGGAAAGACAGTTTTCATGAAAATTATTCACTCACTGGGTATTTCAGTCTTTATCAACTTTTTGAATTTTCATGTAAGTATCATTGCTTTATTTACAGTGCTAATATAATTACTGAGTAGGTAGTAAAAACACAAATATTTTCATGTTTGTGAAGCTATGTATTTCATCAGCTCTTAATATAGCCTTGAAACACATCCATTTATAAAAATGCGGGGGTGAATGCCTGTAAGAGCAAAATTGATTTTGCTCAGTCCTTCCTCCTTCTTACTATCAAATCAGAACTAAATAATTGAAATAGGCTTAATAACTATTCATTAAAATCTTTCTCTAAAACATTTTAAGATTGTAATACAGAGATTAAAATATCAAGAACATAGATTTGTCTAGTTTCCCTCTAAAGAGAAAATATAATTTGAGTATGTTGGTATTTTGCATGGAAGATGCAGTATACATTAACACCATGGGAGTCATTAAAATTTACTGTGTTGAAGGAAATCAGTCTCTGCAGTCGGCATCATGTCTCCATGTATAAATGTACATATGACAGCCTTGAGAATTAACAGGTGAGTCACATACTCTAATTAATAATATAATAAGGCTGAGCTGATTTACTAATTAGAGGGTAGAGAGTATAAGTTCAGGCATATACCTAAAAAGAGAAACTATTTAGAGCAAAATTCAACTCCAGGAACTGAATTCAGCAATTCAATAAATTTCAAATAAATTTAATCTCTTTAAATAAAAAATTCACATTAATTAACTTTATCATTAATTTTGTCCACAGAAAGTTACTTTTCCAGTAATTTTAAGTGCAATTCTCATAAAAGTAGTTATTAAAACTTATTTTAAAATATAAAGATGATCTGAAAGTTCTCACAATTTCCACTTACAGAAATAATTAACTAAATGAGTTACAGTGCTTCTGACTTATAATTATATTAAATTAAATCCTCATTTTCCATGTCTTTCCAAAGAATGGAAAACATTTTTAATTTTATCAAAAAGAGAAAATTTTACAACATAAAACATAAGAAAAGACTATAGAATAAACTTTATTGCTGTAGGCAGGGCTGAAACAGTTCTCTTGACAAAGTACACTTTATCTTAGAAGATTTTTTTTCAGTTGTAGCTACATTTGCTGAATCACTGGGTCTGATTTTTACAGAACCTTCCAGCAGACTGGCATTCTTCTTATTTTCAACTTATTTTGTTGTGGTTTGTTTGTTTTTAGAAAGAATAGTTCACATGTTTGCAATCCCAAGAATACACCAATAAGGAACCTATTTTAAAGTGCTAAAGAGTTTCATTAGAGAACAAGTGGTAGAGAAGTAGTTATTTAAGCCAGTGATAAAAAGCAGCTGCCCCATAAAGTTTTGTTATACTTTAGCTATATTTAATTATTAATTCAAGTAATAATTTAAGTAGTTTAATTATATTTAAATATAATTAATTATGATGTGTCAGTAGCAGTATATATTATACTGTTCATAATCCTAAGGAAAAAATGGACCTTTTAATGACCATAAAATACTATATTTTTGAATTAAATATTCCAAAACTTTGGTATGTAGTTTTAATTCATTTAGCATAGTACTGCTAGCCTCAGAACACTAAGACTATAAACATCTCAGTTATGTAATTTGGGCAGACTCTTCTATTTTATTCTTTTCTTCATTAGTAATTTTTTAACTTCTATTCCATTATTTAAATGAACACAAATTAGATCAGTCAAATGTCAGCGTCACAGATCTCCAAAGCCTTGTTTTGCAAAATGGTATTAAACAGCAGTTCAACACCTTAATCTATACTTCTGTGGAGCTGGAAACTCAATCCAGGCTTTAGTATAATACCTTTATTAACTGTTCTTCTGTAGAGAAGACATTGTTCAGACATTCTTGCAGAACTTACCAGGTATCTTTCTGAAGAGACGCTGACTAAAATAAGATCATCTCCAACACGCACTTTTTCTCCTTCTGATCGCTGCTTGGAAGCAGGATGGATGGTCCACCAGCATGCCTCACCTGTATCATTAGTAAATAATAAGAGAGAAAGAAATTAGAAAGTGTCTAATAGTATTGCCATTACTTTTAAAGTTATCTCAGTTTTGACCCATTTTTCAGATGGGTAAAACTATTGTCCATGTGTTTTCTGCAAAAAGTATCCACCCTGCATCACCATCCCGCCAGAAACTCAGAAGGAAATAGTACACCCATGTAGAAGTCAGCAAGACCTCTGGAACAGAAATTCCAGAGTTGAGCAAAGAGGAGACTGTGTTTTCTAGGCAACCTGGTCCAGGCTGCTCTTGCTAAAGAAGATCCCTGTCACCATTTTTCCAGGTTCTGGGAAATAAATTGAAAAATGTTCCTCTCAGAATTCGAATCATAGATTGGTATAATATACCAAGTTGGAAGGGACCTATAAGGACCATCAAGTCCAACTCCTTGCACCACACAGGTCTACACAAAATTTTAGACCATGTGACTAAGTGCACAGTCCACACACCCCTTAAACTCTGACAGGCTTGGTGTAGTGACTACTAGGACAAAGACCTGGAAATATATATATATATATATATTTACTTATTAATATTGTTTTAAAGATCTCATAAATCCAAACTGAATTATGTTCTTGCATTCTTAGTGACATTTATTGTCTGTAATCCCCTAGAATATTTTGAAGTACTAAAGTCAAAAATTTTGTTCTCATGATAAACTTGTTTTCAGATATACTTCTTGCAGGGAAAGCATACTTTTTAGGAAAAAAAATAATTAAAAAATCTTGCAACCACTCAATTTTTGCTATTACTGTTGTCAATCTTGGCTATAACAATGCTTTAAAAAACAAGTAAACTTCTTGTTTCTAATTAAGCAATTTGACCAAATTGATGACATTGTAAAAACCTGTATCACTCTTAAAAATATAAAAAACAAATCAAATTGTCAGCAGTTCTAAAACATTAATAGAATCTTTATTTAAAATAATACAAGTTTAAACTTTTTTCAGCAGAAGGTTCCTACTGGAATGACAACTTCAGAATGACAATTCCTTCGGAATGAGAACTATTAGAAAATGTGAAAATAAGATATTGAAAGTGTAAAAGATGGGAATATTAGCTTTTGCTTCTTTAGTCCTTAAAATACTTTTAAATTTTATATGATTTATATGTTTTTATAGTTTTCTGTTATGATTTTTAAACTGAAAGTATTTTTCATTACATTGTCTTACACTAGTTTTTACCTGTTGTATCCTCTTGCAATCCTACATCAAATGCCAGTTTATCCATTGAAGATCTAGATGTAGACAGGCAGCATAGATACTAAAAGAAAAAAAGCACGTATCACTTTTTCCACTCATACTCTAATCCACTAGAATATAAAAAGCAATCAACCTGCTAACATAACAGTGATTCTTAAATTATACCCATTAGTTAATACCAAGAACGTAAATGTCTGCTAAACTGAATGGCACTCAAGGAGTCTTGACTAGGATATATGATCTAAAGTTCTCAGACTTTATGTAGGTTATATTTCCAATCAAATGAGAATAGCAAGAATGGAAATAAGGGAGCTGGTTGCATCAAAGTTAGCTCCATGAAGCCTCACCCACAGTTAAGCAGTTTCAAACCAATATTCTTCTGACAACTGAAGTGTAATGCTTCTGTCCAAAATAAGTGCACAAAGGAATTTCCTTTCCCACTCAGTTTGCAACATATGTTCAAGTTGCAAGTCAGATGCCAGCTGCAGATTCAGTCACAGCTTATGCAATATGCAACATCCAAGGGAAAAGCACTGGGAAATTACCAATTCAGCATAGACTGACAAGCAGAGAACTCATCACTATGGAGCCAGACTTAGTTTCACTATTTTACACAGAAATGAGTAGCTTCATTTCATATTTCTAGGCATTTACCCTTCACATTAAAGAGACATTTTACCATTGGTTCATGGAAATTTTTGTGAATAATTCTCCCAATACCAGAAAATGACCATGGCCGAGGTACTTTCAATTTTCACACAGTAAACAAATGGTTGCTGCTTCAGCTCCTGTTACATACCATGCCACTGTAGGAATGGCGCAGCAGGATTGCATGCCCATAGAGTAGTGTTCGATGACCACCACCTTGTGCAGACTGAAAGATAAAAAGAAATGATATACTGGCATGTTAGAATAAAATGAGACCTTTTGCAAAATAAATAAATAAATATGAAAGGTCAAATAAAAAAAAAATAAGAAAAGTCAATCTCTGGACAATCTATATTTGCCCCATTAGAGAGAATATTATTTCTTGATAAAATCTTTCAGGGATTAGTTCAAGAAGATAGCTTTATGAATGTGTTCTCCTTAGTTTTGATTACCTCCAAATATATTGAGTTTTAGTCAGAATATAAGTCCTTGGGACAAATCTTACATAGAAGCTGGAGAAGTGATTCTAGATGTTCTTGACTTTTTCTATTAGAAGTCCTCAATTAACAGATGATAGAATGCTTTCTTTCTAGCAAGTCACCACTTTGGTATAAAATATACTGTAAAAGCCTGAATTCTTTTTCCTTCAGCTGAAAGCAGAATGCTTCTAGAGAACAGCAGTTCTGATGCACTTCACACTACCCTCTACACTTTTACATATTGTTAAATATCTCCTTATCCCCTCATTTTCCCCTCTAAAATACATGCTTTTCTATACAGGAGGTATGCCAAGAGAGATTCTGAAGTATTGTCCCTGCTTTGTATGAAAATATTAATGATATATCAACCACAGTTAAGAACATTAGTCTCCAGTCTGGTTGGCCCCTACTGTTTAAATACTATCAGAACTCTCTCTCTACCAGACCAGGCAACTGATCAAAGTCATCCAAGCTAACTCAAGAAAATTTGGGGGTTCAGAAAATTTGGAAATCATGCCCAAGTATATGTTACCCTTGAGAAATGTGGAAATTTTTTTTCTCAAACAAATTGAAGTAATAAAAAATACTTTTATCACAATAAACTTTTTTTTTTTACCCCACAATATTTTCATTACAGTTTCTGTTTATCTACAATCAGTTTAACCTCTAATGAAAGAATAAATAATCTTGTTAATTACAAGCAACCTTTCAGCTTCTGCAGAAGATTTATGAATTCCTTACCCTGAGATGCAGCTGACTGACACTGGTCAGAAGCAGAGATTGTCTGACAAGACACTCTTAAGGTCTAAAGTCCACATTTCTATGATAGAACACTGCAAGAAACATTATGCCCATCATGCTCTTCAAGCAGCATCCATGTTTCTAAATCTATACATGTGACAACTCTGTAAGCAGTATTATTCTTTCATATAAGACTCCTAATCTAAATTCTTATATATAGCTTTCATACCCTTTCTTTTATCATAGTAGACTGACCTTCTGCTTGACTGGAGCATCAGAATCATTACAGAATAAATTGGAAACAGTCATACTATACTACCTCTGTGGCAACTTCATTTCAGTGCTGGAGATCAATTTCAATGAATAGCTATGCTGACGACCCACAATTTACTGACTGTCCTTCCTTAACTTTTATCCATTAGCATAATATTTGTTGATCTTTGATTTACTTGGTCAAGAGAAAAAAATAAAATAAATAAAAAGGAATGGGTTGTGAAAAAGCAAGCCAGTTAAAAACGTAAATAAATAAAAAATAAAAGAGCACTTAAAAGAAACTGCCATGAATTTATGGCTTTTATTCTTACTGAGAAGAGAGCATCTTGGACACAAAGTATACTTTGACGTTCAACAAACTACGATGACAGTTTAAATGCCAGGAGGCCCATTCAGTAATCGCTCTGGATGACTGAATGACATTAATTTTTATTTAGAAGGAACATACGTCAGGGTCTTTGTCAAAGGCACAGCCTTGACAGTAAGACTTGAAGATTTGTCTCTGAACAACCATTACTACCACTGCTTTTTCCAAAAGCACAAGGAAGGACCAAAGACATTTGATAATGTCAGGCCCGTTGTGCCAAATATGAATGCTGAATGCCTGCTACCCATCACACAGGGAAATGGCAAAAAAACGTGGTCTTACCAACATTTTGGATTTGCCAAGATGCTTAATCAACAGCGGGCATAGCTACCCAACCAATAAAGTCACAAAAATGGACAAAAACCTGAAATTTCAGTAATAATTTTGTCCAAATTATTCTGTGCCACAAGTCATTGATTTGATATCATACATATAGACTTGGCTGCTTGTTGTATGAAAGATGAGAGGAACAGTGTGATCAAGAAAAATCACAGCTGTGTTAGCTTGCCCTTGTTTTGGACACGCTGATTTATCTGCTAGCACCTATTTTGCCACAGAAGAGAAAGGTTGCCTCAAACAAGTCAGTTAATGGGGGATCAGGGAATTGGTTTTTTGTTTTAGTTGTCATGCAAAATGTCTATCTAAACAAAATTATTTTGCCCCTTCCCCTCTGTACCCCCCCCAAAAAAAACAAAAAACAAACAAACAAACAAAAAAACAGCTGCTCTATTTCTTGTATTTCTTGGACAGAAAGCAAAGAGTTGTAAAAATTTTTCAAGCATCTTCTACTTAAACATTTTAAACATTTCTGAGAGACAGTTATAATCAAGCCAGCTACATGGAGTGAAAGTGGAAATACATGAAATACAGAAAAATACAGGACAGAATCAGGAGGATCTGGATAGGCTGCACCGTTGGGCTGAGGTCAACTGCATGAAGTTCAACAAGGCCAAGTGCCGGGTCCTGCACCTGGGGCGCAATAACCCCAAGCAGAGCTACAGGCTGGGAGATGAGTGGTTGGAGAGCTGCCAGGCAGAGAAGGAGCTGGGAGTGATGGTTGATTGTCGGCTGAATATGAGCCAGCAGTGTGCTCAGGTGGCCAAGAAGGCCAACGGCATCCTGGCCTGTATAAGAAACAGTGTGAGCAGCAGGGCTAGGGAGGTGATCGTCCCCCTGTACTCGGCTCTGGTGAGGCCGCACCTCGAATACTGTGTTCAGTTTTGGGCCCCTTGCTACAAGAAGGACATCGAGGTGCTTGAGCGAGTCCAGAGAAGGGTGACGAAGCTGGTGAGGGGCCTGGAGAACAAGTCCTACGAGGAGCGGCTGAGGGAGCTGGGATTGTTCATCCTGGAGAAAAGGAGGCTCAGGGGCGACCTTATCGCTCTCTACAGGTACCTCAAAGGAGGCTGTAGCGAGGTGGGGCTTGGTCTGTTCTCCCACGTGCCTGGCGACAGGACGAGGGGGAATGGGCTTAAGTTGCACCAGGGGAGTTTTAGGTTGGATCTTAGGAAGAACTTCTTTACCGAAAGGGTTGTTAGACATTGGAACGGGCTGCCCAGGGAAGTGGTGGAGTCACCATCCCTGGAGGTCTTTAAAAGACGTTTAGATGTAGAGCTTAGGGATATGGTTTAGTGGGGACTGTTGGTGTTAGGTCAGAGGTTGGACTCGATGATCTTGAGGTCTCTTCCAACCTAGAAATTCTGTGACTCTGTGAATAAAAGAGCAAGCTGAGACTATAAAACTGTCTTCCATTTTGGAACCTGCCTTCCAGATTACACACCTACTCACACATCAATTTCTTCTTTTAAAGGCTCATTTTGTAATCATTTAATATTCAGCATTTATTTTTATGTCGCAACTGTGTAGTCAGTAGTTGTTGGGCCACAGCTGCCAATAGAGTCTTTGATTTTCATAATAATCCATTCCTACCCAGAATTTTGCAGAGAATTCAGAATTTTCTGTCCAAACTGTGAATAAAAATAAAAATAAAATAAAAAATAAAAATAAGCAATTGGAATTCTACAGGAAAGATGAAATGTTCCAGAATGAAGAATGACAAAACTCTCAGGTATATGGTTTAATGTGTAGATGGACCTGTGTGTTGCCAGGAGTGGTACTTGATGATCCTTGTGGGTCTCTTCCATCTCAAGATATTCTATGATTCAATGATGTGTGCCACTAATGTTTTAGAAAGTTTCTAGTATTATTCAAAAAATAACATTACAGAAGACACTGCAAACAGGACTTTCTGAAAGCCAATAAATTCTATTTTTGTGAACACATTGTTTAAAAAGTTCTTTATCGACTCTCTACCAAAAAAAAAAAAAAAAAAAAGACATTCAAATATTTTGACTTTCACTTGCAACTGTGGATTAATTTCTTTCATGTTTATGAAACACCTCCTAAAAGTATCCTGCACAGACTACTAAACATTTTTGTTGCACTATAAAACAGCACTGAGGTATGGTAATTCAACTGATGTTATAGTCAGTAAAATAATCTTCTCTAATTTATAAAACGTAATTAGGAAAAAGGGCATACTTGCTTAAACGATGGGTGAACGAAATTATTATAGAAAAGAATATTTCTGGAAGTTTTTTCTTGCAGTAATAAGTTGTAGCTCTCTCATTTTTCAGAGGTGTTTTTTCCCTTCCCTCCCTTCCTTTCCCTACCCCACCCTGCTTTTTTCCTTCTCAGGTTCACTTTTTCTGGTAACATCAGGTCTTTTTTTTTTTTTTTTTTTTTTTTTTTACAACGGCGTAAATAGAAGAGAATGTAAAGGCTTACTTTAAATTAAAAAGAACTACAAGTAATATTTTCCTCATGAAAATCTAAGTTTACAGCCACAACTGTGGCTAATTTAATTTGTAATGACAACAGATATTTGCAAAAATATATAAATGGTATTATAATATAATTTAAGCAAGTTTCTAACAACATTATTTATCATGAGTCTAATTTGCTTTATGTTTTTAATTTCCAATGTTCAGAGTCATTTTTAAGTTTGACAATATGTTCCTCGAATAAAACCGGGATGGAGAAAACATACTTGAGTTCAAAGAATGAATCCACTGAAGTTCTACAGACTATGCCTATCAATCATATGAATGCAATGATGTTCTTTTTATTTTATCCTCCAGAAACTTGAGATTTACAGTAGCACCTGAAAGACTTTCAGAAGTTGTAAACACTATAGTCAATAAATTGAGATTGAAAGCAGAATATGGCCAATTCACACTGCTTGTGTGAACTGTGCTTGTGTGGCCAGTTCACACTGCCCACCTCCAGTCTAGTATTTCTGCAGCTGAAATGCAAGATTAATTTGGAGTCATCTCATTATTTAAATGCTATTGCTGAAGCAAAGGTAATTTGGAATACAACAACAAGCAATTGAAGCTGAAGAGATCAGTATACAAAATTTATAAACAGCTTTCAAGTTCAACACACTGTTAAAGATGGGAATAAAAATAGACTACAAAAAACTGAGTTGATTAAATTCTTTTAATCTGTTGTAAAGAGTGCTATCTTGAAACAAAAATTTTGAAATGAAATAATTATTTTCCTTGTTTTCTCTTTCTAAGATTAAAATGCCAGAAAGATCTTCAAAATCACAACATACAAGCTATCTAGCAAAATGTGAAAATGGTGGAAGCACCATCACATGACATTTATAATTGGTTTGAACAAAAATTCATTTATTTTAGTGTGTGTACCAATCTTGTTGTAAAATGTGATACATATCCTACACATATCCAACAAAACCTTTAGATCTGTAAAATTTTGTATATACACAGCTATCACAGGTACAGACATATAATCACCAAAATTAAAACAGGTATTTCGGTTAAGTTAATTCTCACAGTCAAACTTGTGCCATCGTGCCTATTTCTGCATGGAGCCATACATAGGAGGCTGCAGGACATTACTCAGCGTGACACTGAACAAGTGTTTTGGAGCCATTTGTGCTTCTGGTAATCTCACTTGTGTTGAGAACTCTTAATGACTAGTGAATACCCTTGGCATCCAAGGAGATTTTGAGTCAAGTAGCCATTCCCTTTCCATTCTTTTCAAGAGAGTAGCCTTATTTCCACTAGGTAACAGATTTATTAGATCAGTGAGCACATGACTGCAAACCAGTGCTATTTTTGTCTTTGATGACCTTTCTCCACAGGTGTACACAATCCCAAAACATGAAGGAAAAAAAAAAAAGCCATGAGATTCAGGGATATACCAGTGAAAGACAAAAATATGAAAGCGTGTACTTCAACAGGATAGTTATTTCAGTGTTTTGTGCATGTACAGACAAAGCTTTCATGACACTGCCACTTTGCCACTACTCAGAACTATAATGCTATAATGCTTCAGTAATCACTACCACAGTTGCATTTGGGATGTAGCAGTTCAGACAATTCTAGTCAGCAATTTTAACATACCACCAGCAGTGAATGTGTCACAACAAAACAAGAATTTAAGTACACTCTCTAGACAATCATACAAGGTAACATAGTGAGTTTTTAAGAATGATGTAGTAGCTTTTCCTGCCTGCCAGATCTCTTTTCATGATGATCCTATAGCAACAGAATGGCACATGCTGTAGGGAAAATAACAGTACAAAGACTAGATTGTAAGCAACTATAGTTTTGATGGGGTTAAAAAAAAAAAAAATAGATCAATTGAAACAATAAGCTACAAAATATCAGTAGTAAATCCTTAAAAATGCAATCCATATAATTGACAGTAGGGGTAAACTACAAACAATTCCTTACCGTAGTATTTCCTCTGTGCCCTAGACCTAGCCACCACAAACACTAGTCCAAATGGCCTAGATGGATCTTAGGAACACTCAGTATTGCTCTGAATGGGTTTCTAAAAATACTACACAAATATTTTCATGGCAGTGAAATTTTATTACAGCTGAGAGCAGTTGTACAGTAAAAGAAATGATGTGCTCCCTACTTTTCTTCAAACACCTTCCAAGGCAAATATTGCAAGATAAAGTTGAAAGTTTCAAATATGGCTTATAATGGTTATTTCATATGTATCCTGAAGTAAAACAATGTCTTTTAAAACACTGAGTACTTGTACTTCATTAAAATGAAGCAAGCCTCTGAAACAAACCTTAAGTGTGCACTTTATTTCCGAAGACAATAGGGAGATCAACTCTGCATTGAATTTATTCTTGTGACAAACTTAAAATGCTAACAAAATCTTAAAACTGCAACATGTAATAATGGAACTATTACTTCAAACATATCAACTTGGAATTTAAAATGAAGATATTGTTGATTTGTTTTTAAATATCTACCTGACGAGTTTGGATGAGGGAAAAAGCTAATCATTTCTAATGATTATGGCTATGTAGAACTAAAAGCAAATGCTGGAGACAATAGCATGTCAAAGAGAAGACACCTATACTTCCATAAAAACATTTGCAAATATCAGTGTGAAAGTATTATTATCCACTGAGAGAGTGTTCTGATTCATGGAGCTGTGTAGTTTATTTCTACACAAACGTTTATACTGTTATAAAAACTACACAATGAGGAAACAAATATTCTCTTTAAATCCAGACATGAGATTTCATTGCATAAACAGACACATAAGTAAACACAGAGTATCCTACAATTTCATGCTTTGAACCCTTTGGGGAATTGGTTGAAAAGAAATAAGACCAAAAAAAATAAGCCAAGAATAAGACTTACTGATCATCCTGCATCCACTTCTCAAATTCCCTTTACTTCAAATTCATTTGCTGCTGCACCCACTTCCCTTCCTTAGAACTCATTTTGGGGCTGTAATATTTTTTACTCATGACTAGTCATTACATTCTGAAATTGTGTTTTGATCTATTAGCAAGATAACCCAAATTGTAAATGTGTGAGCAATCACAAGTATTGCTTAGAAAAAATCATCTACCATGAAATATGAGAAAAAAAATATGTTAGACCCTGGATTATGCTGTTCCTCGTCAGAATCTACCAATGTCCAGAGATATAAGGCTGTTGACATCGAAGCCTTTTTCCGAGAGGCTGATAAAACTTTGTAATAATAATTAGGAGACTAACAAAAGTATTTGACCTGAAGTGGTTCTCTAGAAAGAAAATTGAGTATGTTTGTATGAGGAACATTTGCTTTGTTTGTGTCATTCTTTGGGGATTCCTACATTAAAGCAAATTAAAGGCTGCCATTTAGTAACATGCAAGATAGAAAGAAGAACACTGGAAGACTGTGGAATAAATTTATCTTGCAAGCTTTTGAGTCCTTACTCACGTGAAGGAACACTTCCATGGTAGAATTATCAGAGGTGACAGAAACTGGAAAGAGAGTGAAAGGAACTGGGAGGAATGGAAGGGAAGGAGGTGGGATGTCTTATGATTTAAAGGCATTTCAATGTGATTTTACACACAGATGTTTACATGATATTCCGAACAATTCTGTAAAGGGGGGATGCTCAAAACAATACTTCCATAATAATGTAAAAAATATTCATTCTGTTATTAATATAAATTTTTTTTCACCTGCTGTACACAAATTTTATCTGAAACCAGTAGTGAAGATGCAATACTTCAAAGCTTACTTGAATTGGAGACCACCACAGATTAGTGTTCTATGAGACCTCCTACTCCCTGCAATTATATCAGTGTCTAACATTTTTCATGCTGAGCCCAGCATGATGACTTATGATAGCTTCCCTCTAATACTAGGCAACAAGGAGCTAGAGAACACAGGAAGGCTCCTTCTCTTAATACCAGTGTGCTCAGTTATAGCTTACAGATAGATAAAAGAGCTGCTTGATGATAAAATGCAAAGACTTGGGTTAATTTAGCTAAGGAAGCTAAACAGTCAGTGGAAAGAAAAAAGCACTTTTGGCAGTAATTTGACTCACATAAAGTGTGAGTCACATTTAAACAATACCTATGCTTCTGCTTGTGGTTTCACTGGAAAATTAGGATATCTGTATCTCTAGGTCAGGCACCTCAGTTTTGTGGGATGAATACTCATCAAAAAGTCCAGAAAACTGTAAGCAGTGATGAATTCAGACTGTGTAGGAACAGTCTGAGTCAGTGCAGAACTCGTGAAATAACCTTAGAGCAGAGACAGAGGGCTTGAGAGAATTTTCTTTCCAAAGTAACAACAACCAGGCACAGAGGCCCTGAATTCCTCTACTTTAAAACCTAAAATGGTAATGAGACCCTTCTGTAATTACCATCCTCTTTGGGCTGCCATTTCCAGTGGCTGGCACCAAACCCAGAGCATATAGTTGCTTAGAATTTAAAGATGCAAAGTGAATCGATTCACTGACATGCAGCATTGTGGTAATATATTCCTTCACCTCTCTCATACCCAGTAATGGCAACATTGAAGGGCAAATTCAAAACAGTCTATAACCTCTTGCTTTGTCTCACTGTAGCCTATACAGCATACTAAAGTGGAATAACAGGAAGTTTAACCTATGAAGATATTATATGTATTCTAGTCTTTACACCTTCCTTTTAAATCACTACTTAGTCAGGCTACTTTTATTCATGGAATTCACTACAGAACACCAAGTACCGAAAAAATTCAGGTAGGGGAATTAGTATAACTGATAGCTCTGCTGGTACCAGCTCTTCAATATGGATGGCCACTGTGACAAACAAACAAACAAACAAACAAACAAACAAAAAAAAAAAAAAAAACAAAAAAAAACACAGCTCTTTTATTAACATGGTCAGCACTTACCTCCTATTTTATGTGTTGCTCCAAGCCAAAGAACAGAAAAAGGAGCTAAGCTAAGCTATAGGTTTCCAAAGTATGCCTTGCTTTCAAAGCCACAGTACAATGTGTAACTATACTTCATATAAATATCACCTGAAAAAATCAATTGTCTAATAAAAATCATGAGCACGTCTTAGTTAAGAACACAGAGATATCTTACTACCTGTATTAAAAAGATTAGAGTAATTGGTCACGACGACAAACATTTCTGCCAGCACCATGATAAATGATCCCAGTTTCAATAATATTGACTTGTTGGAAGGCAGAATAAACAGCCACGTAATTAAAAACACTTCAGATATACCTTGTGATTAATATTTCCAACACTACATTTATGCTTCCCTTCCCCAGTAATGGGGAACTTCACATTAATGAGAAGCAGCTATAACAGTGAAAATAAATCAAAAATAAGCAATATTGATCATCTGTTTGCAGCCTTCTATGTAAAACAGACATTTATATTTATGGTTGAGGTAATTCTGCTATTACAAACTCCTATTTTCAAGCATTTAGAGCAATTTGGGGAAAAATTGCCCAAGAGGATAAAATTTATTGATTTCTCCCTAGCCTACTGAAGATTTCCCACCTCCTCCTCCTCCTCTGCAGAGGAGATGGAAGAAATTAATAAAAATCTGCCTGGCTATTTTCGAGCTAAATAAGTGGAGGAGAGAGGCATTTTTCACAGGTTAAGGACTGTGCAAAATCTTTTTCTGTTACTGTATGATACGAGGAATGTGAGTCATCCTTGTCACTTGAGAAAGAAACTCACAGATAAAGAATAAGACAGACAGCCAAGTGGGAGGAAAAGATGGATCAGCAGTGGAGTCACATTAAGAAAACTCCTCTGACATCATTAAATTCAGCCCTTAAAATAGCACTGCTTATCTAGCCCTGAATTCCTCCTTGGTGGAGCGTGACAATGAAGCAAGCAAGACCATACCACAGGAGTGCAGGCTCCTAGGGATGAAAATCGGTAAGCAAATCATTTGAGAAGATGAATTGGGAACAGACATTGATAATTAAAGGCAAACGTAAAAAGTAGCTAACCGACACATCTTGGCTAAATCACAGCCAGCTATTACAAATGTCAATTATTCAGAATGCTTGGAAGTTCTCCAAATAGCTTGTCATAGTCTTAGTAAAAGCGAAAAGAAAACAAAAGGACACAGAAAAGCAGAGATCCTGCTCACTGACCTGAGTCAGCGAAGTGCCAATGACACTCAGCCCAAGGGCTGCCCACTTGCCCCCACTGAGGCACCATCACAACAGTAGTCCTGTTACAGTAGCAGCAGAGTGCTGTCCCCACTTTGCAAAATGCCCATGAGTTTTACTGGAACTTCTGCTATTTATTCATTGTCTCAAGACTTCACATTTACCAGACAGTGCTGCATTCTCACTGAAAAGGCAAGGATGAACTGAGAATTACAGGTGCTGGCCCAGTGTCCTGTCTCCACGGACACAAGTGCCTTTGGTGCATCATGACGTAAGTAAACCAGAACCTCAATTCAACCTAGAGCCACTGTGGTTTCTAAATCCATATTTAAAAAATAAATAAATAAATAAAACAGAGTGTTCTATTTCAGTGAAGGCAAGTTAGATGTTGTTGTTAAAAATAAAGAAAAAAAAAGGAAATAAATGAAATTGTAGGAATTCACAGAAAATACAATACTAAATTTTTAACTTGCTTACCTTCATCATAAATTTCTGTAGAGCGATGACAGAGGGGGAAAAAAAGAGAAAATGTGAAATGAATATTTGCTTTCAGGTGCTTAAAAATGGGATTTGTTTTCCTTAAAATAGTGAGTGGGATACACAGAACTACAAACCATATTTAAAAGGAACATTTATCATTGCAATTAGCATAATTATAGCTTTTGCTAGAAAGCAAAACAACTGCTCAGAACAAGGCTTCATTTTTTAAGCATAATATCAGTTTTTTTTACTTTAAATTATATAGCACATAAAATACTTATCACTTAAAGGTAAAACACAGTACAGGTAAAATAGATGCCATACCTGACCATCTTTAACTACTTGCTCTGCAGATTGTTTCTAAGTTCAGTGAAAGTTATAAAGTCTGGCATTCAAAGTGCAGTGCTGGAGAACAACACTAATATTGTGCTAATTTATCATATCTAAATGCACAGTAAGTTAATAAAATGAAAGCACTAGTAATATTTCATGCAGTGAATTAAAAAAAATTATGTGCCACATTACTAATGTCAGAGAATTATGGAAATTTTGAGGTTAATTTTCCTACAGGTGCTTAAGAATAAAAGCAGAGTTTTGTGTTAGGTTACATGCAGTGACCTGATTTTTTCTTCAAGAAGCCTAGAGCCATCCTTTCCTCTTTTGACCTTATCAGTTCATGTTTTGATTGCTGAAATGTTGAAGCTAGGGACTGAAGTCCAGCAGCAAATCTCTATGCCATGTAAAAAGAGTCTAACTGGATAGTCTCCAGGCAAGACTGGGTGCTTTCATTAAATACATGCTTTAAACACAGAAAAACAGAAGCATCTATTCTCAAAGATACACAAGATGTTCTAGATTATAAATAAATCAATAAATAATATGGTGCAACCTACTGATGCCAAAATGTTCATCTCTTCTGGAAAGTCTTCTAATTCTATTTAGTATTTAAATATTTGGAAACAAACTGAGCAAAACTAAAGATCGAGCACCTTGTCCACCACTCTCCTAAAGTGTTTACTTAAAATACGTGCATAAATCAGCAGTGTGATCATTTTGTCATTATTATTTATTCCACTTCTTGTCCCGACATTTTGTTTGCTTTTACTGGGTGGCTCCAGAAGCTAACCAGAACTCTTTGTTCAGCTGCCTACAGTGCTCTGTGTGCATAAATTCATTAATAAAAAAGCAGTTAATTACATAATTAATTCTAATATAATCTTTCCTTTATCCATCAATAATGAATTTCACTTGCCAAAATGTTCTGTTTATCAAGGAGATTATATCCATCAAAGACCTCAGGCTCTTCTGGCTGCCATTCATCTATGAAACTTTACTCTGAGAACTACACAACCACACTGCTTTTTCATGTCACAAGTATGTTAACCAACAGTCCCTCTGTGGAGTCTGCTGGTTCTCCTTTTGATCTTTTATTTTAACCACTTGTTTATAGCCTCTTAACTAGCTTCAGATTAATGTAAATAGTTTCTCTTCCCCGATTAAAAAATTACACAGCAGGCTCTTAATGCTGGATTCTTTTGAAAGCCAGAATTAACGATTCATTCTGTTGACATATTAAATGAACTGTAACAAACAAAAGAAAACCACTATTCATCTCTTTGCTGCTCTCATGTTGTGTTTTTTTAGAGTTACTCTGATTTCTTAATAATTTTGAAGACGATTTATATGTCATCTAAGAGACAGAAAGTGCCATGAACAGTTCCCCCAAGCCAGAAACCTTGAAAGATTAACAGTGGGTGAGGGAACTCTGAACACATATCCACTCATTTACCTACTGCCTCAAAACCACCAGGGGGAAAAATACTCTCAAAGTTAACTGTTGGCGTAAGAATGCTTTCTCTTCACAGCAAACAATTAAATGCAAGTTATCACTGTGAAAGTGAAGAGAATGCTCCTGCAAAGCTTCAGGCCGAGTTTGAGAAGTTATACGCCATGAACTGGGATGGTCCCAGCTGCCCGGCTACAGTCAAATATACAGGAGAGGGTTCCAGATACTCCTGTCACTCCCTTTTACAAGACAGTTCTCCCATGTTTTAAAATCAAATACCTTCTTAGGTAAGGAAGAATGCTCCCTTACAAAACCATTAACTTATAGATTGGGGGAAAAAAAATAACGCCTTAAACAAAAAAGGCAGAAATTATGCACTTTAGGTGTGCAACAGACTGTTACACAAAGCAGTGCTCTAACTCATGCTGTAGAGAGGAAGAACATTCTGCTCCTTCACACTTGCTCTCTGTACCTCAGAACGACTGTGCACATACATTTCTGGATGAACTTTTGTAATTCAGAATGTATACTTGAAAATTAAACAGACAGATCTATAACTTGAAATTTCTTAATGAAATTTCTAACACCCATCACTCCTGAAAGATTTTGTTCACGAAAGATTGATAGCAAAGTGTTAAAGTGATACAGACTGATACAGTCACTAAGTACAATAAATGATTGTTGCCCACTATTCAACTACTTGGCTAAAAGTAAAAGAAGAGATCAAATTGTCATGATCTATTATTTTAGTTATATACAAAGCTCCTACTCCATCTGTGGAGCTGCACAGCTGACAGCAGAGTTTGGTCATCTTTATGTATGAAACTCTACTTGCTGCACATCCTTACAAATGATATGGATGTATGTACTATCCAGTATGACATGCTATAAAAAATCCTAAGTCTTAAGAGTTATTAAGGAAGAGATTTATATGTGCTAAGTAGATTTCTACTAGTTGTGTAGACTTTACAGTCAAGGAAGAGAGGCATTTCTAGAACAATTCATCTGCTTTATTAAGCTGGCATTTTCTTTAAGATGGAACCAACTACACAGGAGAAGCTTCTGATTCTCTTCCTTGCTACAGCTATGAGTCAAAATAACTTGCTAATCCTACACTGTCTACGCTGAGAATGCCTGAAGCAATTTCAATGTCTGAAGAGATGACCAGTTCTGAACTAAGTACAGAACACCTACACTGTATCAAACACTGAAATTCAAGAATCCACTGGAGGTTCTCTACTGAGCATTTAGAAGCAAAGAAGCACTGTAATAATAGGAATTCCGGTGTATTTCTGGGCTACAAATAAAAGTCTCTGTATGAAATCCCATCCTACTGAAATCAATGCAAGTCTGATGATTCAAAGTACCAAAGACAGCATTTCACCTCTAGAATTCACTTGTTCAAGAAAGCAGAAAGTGTTGTGAGTTTTTCATGTGCCTGTTTCACTGACATTAAAATCTTCTCTTCTCAAAAGTTATCCTGAGAGGTAGGACTGATAATTAAATGCAATTGAAAACTGTATAATCATATTCAACTGATTTTAAGTCTTCAGCTGCATATACTATCTGATGTTTTGGAGTCAAATGCCTGTGTGAATGCTTAGCATCACACAAATACCATCTCTGCAAAGGAATTAAACTCTCAGCATTCAGCAGCAGAATAACTTCCATGACTTGGACCATGACTTCAAAAAAAAAAAGAAAAGAAAGAAAGAGAGAGAGACCATATTGAAAAAGATTCTGATACTTATGCCTTTGCAAGATTTTATATTAGACAATTAGATTTTAGGCATGTAACATCCATCATTCTATCCATCATCCTAACCGTTCTCACTCTAATAGAAACAAATAAATAAAAAGCTATTGAAGGCTTATTCAAGGGCACTAAGGATATGATGTTAATGCAAATATTTACAGTTGTTGGGGGCTCTTGTATGATTTGGCTCTTTAGAGGACTTATGGTTAGCACTTCTAACTTATCTTAATTTCACCTTCATTCTTGGGCTCTCTGGCTAGATGAAAAGAGCAAAAGAGCAATAATATTTAGTCTTTAATATTTGAAAGAAAAGCTGCTGAGACTGGTTTTGAAAGCCTCAATTTAGAGTATACATTTTGTATATCTGGAGTATACCTTTCATACTATTCTTGTAGAAATTTGCTTACAAAAAATGTCAAATCTTTACAAAAACCTATTCAAAAATATGGAAAACAAGTATACAAAGTAGACATTTTGCTGCAATTCACAGTACTACACTGCTTGAAATTCTCAGATCTGTAATATGGACTGCAGAAGAAATGCCAAGTAAATCCTAATACGCAGCTAGAAATCCTACTACTGTATTAAAAGAATAGAAGTTATTTAGGCCGGGGATCAAATATTTTTGTACAATCAGCATATTTTCCTACTTCAAAAATATGATAACTATATTTAAGTAAAATAATTCAGTTTTAACAAAAAATATTTTTGAGTCATTAGATAATCAATTTAATGATTGAAGATCACAATGATTACAAAGCATGGAAGTGCAATGAATTACTTTAAATGAAGAAGACATGCTATAGCAACTATTAAATGATGAAGACATGCAATAGCAACTATTTCTTTCCAATGAAGCTTTGTTTTGTGACTCTCTCAAAACTCTACAATAATCCCAGCTTGCTTCCTCTGGTCAAAATCTACTTAGAAGTTACTGTTACAGTTATCCAGTCCACATTGTCCTCAAAGCCAGAACTTAGAATCATAGAATATTTAGTTCTTTTCAATCCAGAATTATTTTCAATGAAACAATTCTGAAAAGTGTCCACAAAGAGTGTTTTCTTATTCTGCAAGTTTCTCTTTTCCAAAGAAACTGAAATTTCCTTATACCAGGGGGTATAAACAGCTAATACAATAACTACTTGAGGGAAAAGGGAAAAGATAACCATTACCCCCAGAAGATGTTCCTCGGTCTCTTTATTTAAAATCCTACAATGATATAGTTAACACAACTTTGCCAAAATAATTCACCAACCGTATGTAGGCAAATGTGAAAAAAGGCCAGGTTTTGGAAACCATGGATGCCCTAGAAAATTGATATTCCTTATGTTGAATTCTGTTACAGTGCTAAGCATTTCTTTTTGAAGTCAAGACAAATTCAGGTGCTTTTATGAGAATAGAATTCCTTTAAAAATCAAGCCCTAAAAGTAAACACCACCTACTCTAAAAATCTGGACAGTTTCTAAACATTTCAAGCTAATACCAATTGTTGCTAATTCACAGCAACAGACATTTTAAAGTTCTTTTACTTATTTCATAAAGATATTAAAAGAGAAAAAAAATAAAGACAGGATGAAAGGAATTCCATTTGCTATGCATTATTCAAATTCAGCTTATTTCACTACTGTTATTTCCTCTGTAAATAAAATACATTCAGTGTCTTCTAACCTTCAGTTTAAATTCTGTAGCTCTCTCTGATCAAATGTGTCATCCCCACCCTGATAGTTTCACTAAAAGCAGAAAAGTCTATTTTCAAATATGAAACGGGCTGGACAGAAAAGGTAAACCCTACTTCTATTAGATTTTATGTTTTGCAGGATATTTGAAACTAATCTGATTCAGGACTGAAGCAGACCTGCAGTCCTCACAGTCACACCTGTCAAGATATAAAAGGAAAAAGCCAAAGGTTCAAGGAATATCTCAAGCCCACTTAGTTCTTACCTAGCTTCAATGCTTCTTACAGTATAATAAAGGTTTGAGGACAAAATTACAAGAAGATGCATAGTAATTGAAGAGAGGCACAGCAGAACTGGAGTAATTCATTCTAAAAATGTCACCAGCAGACTTTACAGGTTGGAACACCTCAGAAGTGAATGAGTTTACCTTTTTCTTTGAACTGTGTGAAACTGCTTGCAGCAAGTTCAGTTATTAATTTGATCATTAATTTGGCATGAAGTTTGTATAACTTTGGCTCCAAGCTTGGGCTTCAAGGTGTCCACACATATGTAGACATAAGTGGACAGACTTGCATTAACCTTGTGCATTCTACAATGAAAGATGACTTATGGAGAGATACATGTATTAAAATGAGGTACCTGGCCTCACTGACCATGTATCAGCTGTTATAGCAGCTGTGCAATAGACAGCTTTCAGCTGCAGTCTAATAACTGCTTTTAAAATGCACCTTTCAGTTTTGCATGTCCCTGTAATGCATTCTGGATTAATTCGGTGTGTACATCTGCAATCCACCATGAGCTGCTGGGAACCCTCTAGAATTACAAAGAGGGCTAAGAGCTGTCTTACAGAGCTTACAGGGTTCACCTGAGATGGAAGAATTTCATATTTGAGGTAATGCCAGCACCCAGTTCAGCCCCATCACATAGGAATCTGCCTGGATTACTTAATTGGTCTACTAAGAGTCTTTAGCTCATTAAAGTCACAAAGAAACATTTAGCTCTGCTGTCATGGAAAACATTCAATTTTAACATGGTATAAGGACTCAATTCTATGAAGCAGCCTTTCCAAAAGATAAGATTGTGATGTTAAAAATTCAGGTGGGGGGAGAGCGGGGAGGGGGGATGACAGCAGATCCGACCTTTATTTATGCAAGTAACATTGTATTTTCCAAGTACATACTCTTTGAATACTTCAGTTAAAAAAGAAGCTATGTAAGAGTGTAACCAGTAAACTCCTGGCTCACATTTTTTCATGCTTCATGGAGTATGCAACCAGGTGCCTGTATACTACTCAACTTCCTTATTATTGCTGTTTTTCCCTCTCCAGCAAAACTGTTAATAAGACCCACAGACTCCAAAGATTTAGAACCAAACTCTCTTACTTGTAATGAAAAGGTTGGACAACACGAGAAGATAACCTATAGTTTAAAAAGCATTCCAAATCAATTCATAGTTTTTCAAAAATATGAGATTCACAGGACACAGATAAGGCCATCATACTGACCCAATGAACTGAAATTAACACAACAACAGTTGCTCGTTTATAAATAAGAATTTTTGTATTATATGTATTTATTTCACATATAGTCCTAATATAGATAATTGGGGATATATGAGAAGAAAGTGTGCTGGAAAGCCTAAGCCATCTTTTCAAAAATATACTTACCTATAGGAGTCTCAAGCAAGCTCTAACTTGAGTCACCGCTATAAACATGTAATAATCACAAATTCAAGTTCTATAAAGTCTAGCTGAAATAAATAGAGACCAGCATTCTAGCATTGTCATTGGCCATACTCCAAATGACGTCTGAGTGGTTTCTGGTCAAGTGCAGTGCAAACTAGATACTAAGAAATGGCAGAGGCCTTTAATGGTCCAAGCTTTCAGAGAGGCTTTTTTTTTTTTTTAATGTGAACAAACAATTCTACACACACCTTTTAAGACTACTAACTCATACATATACTGATGTTACAGATTATGTTGGAAAAAGACATATGCAAACATGTCCAATATGGGGAAGTTATATCAGATGCCCACACAAATATGCATGATATACACAGACACGTTAGGAAAGGCCTTGGCAAAACACCTAGCAGAGAACTGTGCTTTGACTTTTCTTGCTAAGATCTATGAATGACTTTTTTATTCTGTAGCAGCTGTTCTCCATCTTTAAAGATTTAATATATATATTTGTTGCAGCTAGGTAGAGCATTACACGTTATTTATCAGTATTAATTATCTTATTGTCATGCATTTTAGGATTATATAGTCTATACTGGAAAAGACAAGGTGGGTTACAGAATGGAGTAATAACACTAGACAGCAAGGCTCAAAACTGAGAGGCAAGAATCAAAAGTGTGCACTGCACAATTCTAAGATCAAATTAAAAGAGATAAAAGTCATTGTGGTAGCATGAAATTTGGTATTGAAATTCAGGAATGACCAGGTCCTACAAGGCCATGTATTTGCCTCCTTTTTTGAGCCAAGCAAGTTGAACATTCATGAGCACACAGGGTATCAAAACAGACAGATTAGACTGAGTGGCAACATGAAACATTTGGGATCAAGCGAATAAAAGACAGAATCACATACCCATTTTTCCACATCAACTAGCTGTAGAAAGAAAAAGCAAGAAATCAGTAAATCTCTTTCTTTAAATATAGCATATCAAAGTTTATTTTGAATTTAACATTTCACTTTTTCAGAAATGTATCCAGCATGAAAGAAAATAAGAGTAGAAGCTATTCTTCTGGCATTCCCTCTTTAAAATGTCAATACCTCATTTTTTCGTCTTTATTTTATGGAAAGTGCTTCAAATTCTGGAAGTTCAAAACATCCATCTAAATATCAGACAATAGACAGCAAACGAAGACTGATGCTGAATTAACTGCACATTGTATTCTGTACCAACTAGTCAAAAATACAGAACACAGTTTCACACAAAACATTTATCCATTTTCTCTTGAGTAAAGCTCTGCCCTAGGTGAATATTTTTCATTCTAAAAGATTTAGTGGTAGCTGCCCAAGATTTGTCAGTGTAATGAATGCTGGAAGTATGAAATCTAAAATTAGGGGACAGCTGTCAAACCCGGACCCTACACAGCCTGCAGCATTAGAAAGTACCTTGCACAAGAACAGGGAACAAGACATCAAAATGTCATTCATTTTTCCTATGGGGAATGACAGAGAATCACTCTGAATGCTTAAGATTTTTTGTTAATAAAACTGTCTTAAGGCTCATTAAGGAAACTGCACATTAAGGAAACTGATTTTAAATTACTCTCTCTAAAAAATCTTTGCACCATCCTACAGTCTCAGCCAGAATAAACAGAACTAGAACAATTCAGCTACTAAAAAGGCTAGTATGGCACTAACTATTAAAAACTTAGCTAGCACAACTGAAATAGATTGGTCTCTAGATTTAGCATAGAAAACACTGTAGCATATCAAGCATTCTGTGTTTTTACTGCAGGTACACACTGACATTTTCTTAGAAGATGCCATATACAAATTTAGCAATAATTTAAGAAGGTAGCTTAGTACAAAGTATGAGCAATTTTCAAAACCATTGGTAATTAGATTCCAGCTTATTTCTGAAATTATTGTAATTCAAAGCAACTTATTGGGTTATCACCTATTAAAATAATTGTTTTTGAAGTAAATTTCCTCACTTTTTCAATAAGTATTTCAATTAAAATTGAGTTTTATATTTCGTATAGTCAAAAATATTTATATATTGTTAGGTTCTGCTAGCACACAATGTTTAGAGAATACCATGTGACCTGCCAGCTAATTATCACAATAATTAACATGATAAACTTATAAGCATTTGTTAACTTGACAATTGCTCTCTCTCTTCTGAGATTTAGACTGTATTTAGATTTATAATAGAAATTCTGTGAGCTTTATTATCAACTTCAGCTGGGGAATCTCTTCTAAAAAACACCTGGTGAGTTAAAATTGATGCAATAAAAAAAAAATATAAGGTATCTATGAGTTAGAAAAGCAGGCAATGGTCTAAAGCATAATGCAGACAATACAACTATGATGGCTAAAAAAATGAACGAGAAGTAGCCATGTTAGATTGATGTACCTCATTTATCAGTTTGGTTTTGATTGACCTTTTGTTCAAATTCCACATGCACTAAGAACATAACATCACAAAAAAATTGACTGTGTGACAATGCTAGAAAGACCTGCATTAATTCATGTTTTATTGTCTTGCCTTGACAAGTTCTCTAACTGTCCCAAAATTTAAATGAACAGGGCAGCCACAACTGGTTTCAGAAAGAATCCACTCAAAGTTCAATGTGCATTACCACTTCTACAACCAATTGCCTTACAAATGCTGAACTGACTATTTCTTTTAATGAATACCAGGTAGCTTCAAGAGTCAAGTATTGATAAGTATTGATGGTAGCTTCAATTTGTCAAGTATTGATAAACTGTATATACTAAATCTGAATTTTTATATCCATCTTAAAAGGAAGTATCAACAAGCTTTGGTGAGAGGGATAGAAACAAAACACAACAACAAAAAAAAAACAACTAACTGTCCCTTCTACCAAACCACATCTGGTCATGTCCCTCTTGGGAGCAGTTCACGTTCCTTAGACTTGGAATTCCCTGTTCTCACTGTAAATGGCTCCACTTAGGCTTTATTGACCTGTTGACTTGTTAGGAGGGATAGATCTTGCAACTGGTCTTGGAAGGTCCAAACTTCAGAATAGCTGAGGGAATGGCAGTAGGGGAATGCCAGTCACTTCCTGAAGTTCCCTCTCACTGTGCTATCTTACACTATTATACCATCATTAGTTCTAAAAAGCACAGTAGATTCTGCTTTATGTTGAGAAATCTGAATCCATGGAATTCAGCAACTATTCCTCTTATGGCTCCTCTTCTCTCCTGATCACTGTGATCATATTGTTTGAAAAAATAAAATGTTTTGCTATGCATAAACTAATTTTTGTCTTCTTTACAGTATCTTCATCTTTACAGTATCTCCTTCAGTAGAGGAAGCTGAATCCATCTTAAAACATATATACCTCAAATACAGTATGCTATTTTATAATATTTCTTCCACATGGATCTGGGTACTCAGAAGACTTCCCCAGAAGAAAAAAAAAAAAAAATACACTGGCTAAGATTATATATCAAAATTTAGAGGATTCATTGCCATCTGACAGTTCTGAATACAGAAAATTATTATCCTGCTATGAGAACATCAGAGTTACCAGGAGTGAAAGATATGAAGTCTCTAGAATTTACTTAGTGACTGTGTGTAACTCATATTGCTATAATTAATTATTTTACAGAAAGCTACCATATTCTATTCAAATACCACACTTCACACCAGACAGTAGTGCTTCATGATTACTGAAATGGTATGGGACCCATACCGTAGTACAGATAGTGCTATAAGGAGAAAAACTGAATTCTAGTATTCAAACATAACATCAAAAGCAACATTTAGAATTACAAAATAATTTATCTTCTTGAACTAGGTGTGAGTACAGTACTATCATCTCTTAATACTTCCCGTAAAATTTCATATAACTGCACAAAGAAGCCCTTCATGAAGAACACATAGCCATGATTTAACCTTTGGCTGTAATGCTAATCCAGAAACTTCAGAGAGTGACCTGCATTTTCTGACTTATCTTCAGAACTATGTAAGAGCTCCAAGTTTTCCAGACAAGAATACATGTTAAATTCATTTAACCCAAACTGAGGACTGGTTTTCTGATAACTTTTTAACTGTGAGTTGTAGATACCCAACATTACATTAACAAGACATAAAAGCCAGTTAAAACAGAAGAAATGTAGTTCTCTTCCCTCTCTTTTCTGCTGTCATAAGAAGCCATAAACAAGATGGAGAGAAATAAAGAGGGACTTTTCCACCATTATGAGGCACCATACACAAACTTTTTTTTTTTTTTTTTTTTTTTACATTTTGACATGACACAAGCTTACATGTGCTGAACATGCACTAATATAGCAACATTCATTACCAGTACACAACACTGGAAAGTAAGCTACTTTAAGCTGTGTAGAACAGCCTACCATTGTACATTTTTTTTCTGAGCAGAAACAGGAAAGTCTAATGAGAAAAATATGCTTTGGTGTTTGGTTGTTTTTGTGTTTTTTGTTTTGTGGGTTTTGTTTTTTTCCATTTGGTTTCTCAGCTGTAGAAACAGAACTTGTAGCAAAACCTCTGTCTAATTCTAAGTAAGGTGGGAATAACTGGAATTGAGCTACATAGACTTCAAATTGAAATGGTCTTTGTTTATGTTACAACACTTAACTATTTTCAGGGCCCAACTTTATTTCCTGTTCAACAAGGTAACTGATGATGTGTCTTCTCTTCCAGTCCAGGATTATAGGTATTTGTCTACAAGACTCTTAAAAAGCTGTACTTGTGTGTCTGTTTGCAGCCTTCTCTGTATGCAGCCTTTATCAGAAAGTTAACTGTGAAGAGAGGAATTAATTTCTCTTTCTCACAAAGTTGCTTTCTACTGACCATCATCCTGGAAATAAAACCTTGAGCACATTAGAGTAGTGGTTATAGTAACACCAGAAGAAGACCTCTAAACCAGAAAACTTTTCTGGGATGACAAAATATTTGCCTTTATGGCATAGATCCTCATTCCAAATATAGCACACTCAAAAGAAGAATATATCAGGCTAGAAATATTTACTTGCCACAGTTCTGTGATATGAAATAGTTAATGATTTCATTCCTATCATTGCCTTTCCCTAAGGATATCCATAATGCAAAAATACTGTGCCTGCACTCCTTGATTTTTTCCAGTACTTACACTTGATCAAAGTGTAGCTGATCAAAGCCAAGTCTTATTCATTTGTGCCTTACTTGAAATGGCCTGCTAACAGTCATGTCTGATACTAAATAAGGTGCACTGAGGAGAAAATGACAGTCTTTGCTTTATCTGCAACATTTGTGCACTTTTTTTTCTTTGTATTTCCTGTACTCCTGTTAGTACTGTGACACTGCTAAAATATCTGAGAAAAATCAGAATTTTATGTAGAATAAACCTCTAAATTACATCTTCTTTTCATAGAGCTTTCTACTTGTAGCTTATTTGTCCATCTGCATGACACAAAGGCTCACACTGCATGAAATGCTTTAATCTCCACTTCTTTCTCTCCTTTCTACCTCTTCTTTTTCTTCTTTCTTTGCAGTAAGAAACATTTATGTTATGCAAATTCAAAGTTTAAAAGGGCAAATCTTGCAATAAGGACATGCTAACATTGGTTGCTGGACATAACAGCTCCATCTCTCTTCATGACACACCACGGACTGTGGAGGACTTATTCAAAGAATTTCTGAAGAAAATCACTGTTGTAGGGTTTTGTAACTTCAGTGAGTTATGCCTGGTACTTGTAGACAACCATTAACCTAATAAAAAAAAATAAAACTATAGAAATAATAAGACATAATTCACATATTTTGCTCAAAATTTTGATCAAAAAATAATTCTTGTCTCACTGCACCTATAATTTGTCAAAAGAGAAAACATTCTAGTCAGTGCTAGGAAATGAAAAAAGCCAAAACCCCTGGCTCACTTCTGACTCCTCCTAGATGAGGACAGGAGGGTCTCCTACCAAACCTTAAAACCTTTTTAGCCCATCATATTTAAAACAACTGCTGACAGCTTTCAGATACTGCATTAAGTAAGCTACTGAACTGTGAACCAGAGAGCTTAAATTGTCACGAGTGCATTTAACTCTCAATCTTCAGTATTTTTTAAGGACGTGCCTTGAGAACTTGACTTATTCATTAATTAACACTTATTAAGAGAAAAGGAGTGTTACCCTTTTTCCATTGTCACGGAAATGGGATGGATTTACACACACACAGCTGAGAAAATGAAAAGCTGTCAGCTCTTTGTGTTATCTTGCCCCACAGTTGGATATGGATGATCTGTATTCAAAAATCCACCAGCCACAGTTATACTCCTGAACCACAATGCCTCCTGTCCCTTTCTGCAGCATAGGAAACCTATTCAGTTCTGTGAGGAAACACAGGTTTTCCCTGTTCCTTAGGAAAACACCAAAAAAAAACAAAACAAAACAAACAAACAAACACAGAATTATGGATGCAAGACACTTGCATGTGACAATTGCTTCACACAATACCCTGTGGATCTGTGGAAGAGGGTTGTGTGGAAGAAGGGTTTGCTCCCTTCAGCAAAGACTATCCCACACATTAAATTGGACAGCAGTTTGCTGGTCAGTGGCATGGAAAAATAGTTTTATTAAAACAAGGCACCAGAAGAAGTGATTAATCAGCCATGACTGTATGATTAGATGGGAGTTAATGAGCTCATGATGCAATTTAGCTGGAACTCTGCCCTAACTGATGGGTATTCACAGAAAACATTTTCCTGAAAAATGAAGCTGTCAAGTATTGGAGTAGAGGTTGTGAAATGAAAATTTTTCACCTTACAGAAACAGTTTAGATTAGAATGCACACATGATGTGCACAACCAAATGGTTGCATTCTGTTAATAAGGTCTGACATGGATTTACTGAATGTACAAATCTGAAAAACTCATAGCAGTAATTACAATGCTACGTAACATAGCATTATATATCCACAATATAGCTAAGGCATTTCACTACATTTGTTTTTGGTTTATTGTTATTTTCTCATAATGCCCTGAATTTATTTATTATTTTTTTTCAGTGCTCCTCTAATGCAATGAAATTTTTTTTTGGAATTTGTTTTTTGAAAAAAAAAAAAAAAAAAAAAAAAAAAAAGGAAGAAGAAGAGAGACAGGCACGCTGTGACATCTAACTCAAAACAATGTTTTGAAACTAATGGAACTAATGGAACTAAACTAATGAAACTAACTGGAACTAATGTTACTAACAGAGGAAAGAAAAGTCAGACACTAGTGTGAGTAACCAGCCTGTAAGCTGATCATTCAGCTCTGTTCCAAAGTTAAGGTCTTCTGTCAGCAACACTAAGGAGACAAATGCGTGAAAACTATCAAACTGACAGATGTGAAAAAATATGCAGCAGATCAAAAGTAACAGCATAAATGAAGGAAATAAAATCTATGAAAATAATCTTGAAAAAAAAATAGATAAAGAACAAGAAAAAGGAATTATTCCAATGCTAAAGAAACAGATATCCATCCTTTGTTACTGTACCTTGAAATCAGTACAAAATCAGTGCATCAGATTTATATTTTAAAGACAATTTATTCAATGTGTATCCCTCTATATACTAAATGCCAGCTGAAACATTCTTAGAGGCAACATAAATTGGTTATGCCAAGCTGAAAAAAAGCTAGGCATTTACTTATAGGCTTAGAATATTCACTTAGAGATGAGTGAACGTCATGTCTCTGTATCTCTCCCTTTAATCGTCACTGTCCTGGCCTCCTCTTCAGGAAGCACTTTCCAAATTCCAGCTACAGTAGGGTTCCTTCACATGCAGGTCACACTGCCTCATGCTTTCTCTCTGCATCTGACTTCTTGATTAGTCTAATCTTGTCCACAGTCTGGACTGATCCAATAAACCAAAAGCAAAACAATAAAATGATGGAAAAGAAAAAAAATCTGCTCAGAATTAAGAACTTAAAGGACTGAAAGTTTCCTTCATGAGATGCAGTTAAATCTAAAATAGATAGATAAAAAAGAAGATTACTAAATTCCTAGTTGTTTTAAATACACTCAGAATAATCATGAGATAAAGAATTTAGGAAATGCATCCCACTGTACTCAAAACAATGGCTATATCTATAGCCTCCAAATCCTGAGGTTTGCATTTCAAATTATAAGAAAGCCCCTAAGCACTTTCTTATCTACAAGGTTTCAAAGTGGCCTGTGCTAAAAGACTTTCTGAACAAGAGAATCTAGTGAAAAAACACTAGGAAAAAAAAAAAAAGTCAAAAAAGTCAGAAATTATTAATTATTTCCTAAATGTTTTAAATGTTTTAGAACATAAGCGATTTTTTTGTGCTTCATTGAAAAACTGTCAAGTAGAAATGATCGAGCTATTAAATGGCCTAAAGGGATACCTTTAAGGTATTATATTTGTCTACTGTTTTACATTAAGCCAGAAGAATCCTTAAATAACGTATGAAAGTGATGAGGATTTCACTGGAGAAAAAAAAAAAAAAAAAAAGTAGGAAAAGCCACTGGAATTTCAAAAGAAATCTGAATAGGAAGTTTACCACATACACACTTTCTCCTCTCAACCCATGCCACCGTATTTATGAGTTGAGAATGCACTAGGTAGGTGTGTCTCACCCTTATAGGCTATTACTGCAGGAACTACATTTCCTATATCCTCAGTGTAGAAATGTTATATAAGGCTGTGCAATATCATGCTTGGATATAAAGAATGTAGGGCTACAACATGCAAATGACTGGGTTAGTTGTAGCATTCACTTCCTGAAATATGTACAAAAAGATTCAAAGAAAGGTGTTAGCACCTTCCAGAATACAATTATGACACAACCAATGTACTGGTCTTGTGTGCTGTGGAAAAAAACAAACAAACAAACAAAAAAAAAAGGACAAATTTTCCAATCTGAATCTAAGTGCAAGTCAAAAGTGTTGATACCAAGCTCCATTAATTCAGCTTGTGGTATAGTCTTCCCACATTAAACAGGAACATTTAGAACATTTTTTTCCTGGACCTTACTAAATATGAAGGAGACTACAGAATGCTCATCACTTTCCAAGGACAGAATGCATTCTTTGAAAAACACAAAATATTCAACAACATAATATTTCACGAATTTAGTGAATTATGAAAGTAACTGGGACAAGAATACTTCTGAAATGAATTCAATGATTCTCAATACCAAGACGCATAGACTGATTTCTGTGTAAAAAGCTCTAAAATGATTTTGGTTTTTTTTTAAGGCTCTGCACTTACAAATATAGGAGGAGAAAAAAAAAAAAAAGTCATTTCACTGTGGATTAAGCATTAAGTAAGTTTGCCTCCAGTTTTCACTGGGACACTTGATTAGTAGAATCTCAAACACCTACACAACACCATTCCTAGAAAAAAGAATAGTCTTTCACTTGATATAGTTTAGACAGTACCAGTACTTAGAATAAATAACCTGCTATATACTTGGTTCAAGAGTGGTTGATTCCAGTTTCAAGCCAAAGAACAGACTCATCACTTTGCAATCTGTGGGATCACAGCTGAAAGGGAACTGTGGTCTTTCTCCTAGACAGAGGCTAATGCTGGCTGCTTGATATTTTCCTGTGGAGATCTGCAAACCCACCTTCTTTAAAATTAAGGCTTTTTATTTCACTAAGTAATGCATCTGAAAAGGAATGACATATTGCCAAGGAGAAGGAATATGAAATGTTATCTGAAATTCCTTTCAACGGTCAAAGGATCCATCAGTTACTGACATTATTACAATTTGGACAAACGTACAAGTTGTTTTGAAGTAGAGCTATACACAGTAAACTGCTTTTCAGCTAACAAATTAACACCACCTGGAAATGGAATTTACAAAACATAAAAGTACACAGTTAATTAAAATGCTCATCTCCTAAATGACCAACACTTACACCAAGTTACATGAACTTATGACATTGAACAAGAAATTCTGTAATAAATACTGTATAAAAGAGTTTTATACAGTATAAAATACTGTATAAAACCACTACATTAGTGGTTTTGTTTGTTTGTTTTCCACTCTGTATATATACTTCTATGACTCATCCCAATATCTTTTCAGAAGAATCTTCTTTCAAGATAACTAAGTGCTCTGTATATTTATCGACAGATTGTCAGCTACCAAAGGCTGCTTCAGGATAGGTAGCGCTAGGCACTGCCATAATTGAAAAGACATTTCACACCAACAGGTGTATCCACAAAAAAAAAAAAAAAAAGTACAGAAATCTCATAAATCTCATACTATTGTAAAGGTCTTCATAACCTATATGAATTAGGTCAAAAGCAAATTACAGCACCCAACCCAACAGAAGTTAGGTTTACTGTTACTGCTAGCAGCCTGAAACCATAATTCTTGTTCTTTTAAAGTTTTTTTGTCCTACCTATGTCAAAGAATGCTATTTCCATAAAGGAGAGTAAGAAGAGAGCTTTTATTATCATCACTTAAAAAGGGGGGAAAAATAAAATAAAA
>CM021699.1:38988199-39061314 GCA_011074415.1 Stictonetta naevosa
AAAAGTCTTATATATTTATTCATAGAGAAAAGAATTATTTGAAGGACCAAATGGCAATGTACTGTCCAACCAGAAAATGCTGGAAAAGGGAAAACAGTCTGGGAAGAAAGGGACAATCTTCAAAGCTCAGCAATTATCATGTCTGTCAAAAAAAGACATGCTTCAGGATCGTAGACCTTATACAAACATTAGATGAAGGGATAATGCCTCACCTTCTCACTTACCATGCTGGTAGTCCTCTAAAAGCACAGATTTAAATTTTGATTTGAAAACTGATCTGCAGATAAGTACTCTGAGCCCAGGAAGAGTTAAATATAGCATACTCCCACTTTTAAACTTAAATATGGGAAGGACTCAATTCAGACTGCCTGAAGGAACTCAGCAGGAGCTTTCAGTGCAGCTGAGATCCTGCAGACACTCCAAAAAGGAGCCCACTGGTGTGGGACCCACAGCCCATCAAGGAGACAAAACGCTGCGCAGTAGGGCCCTTCCCAGCCGGGGCTGCCCAGGAGCCAACACTCCTGCCACTCAGTGGGACAAGTCCCTGCCCACAGAATAACCTCTGCAATGCTCCAGTGCTCAGAGCTAAAATCCAGGTTTAGCAGAGGCTTGGTGATCCTGACATATGCTGACACAAGGTCTCGGTTATAGTTCCCATTGAGTTTTGGGCTCATCCAGAGCTCTGCTGCTCAGAGAGGTGTGCTAAGCAGGAGTGGAAGAGCTTGCCATCCAAAAAGGTAGGATGCTGCCTCTATGAGCCAAGGACTCTGAGCCTCTGCTGGGCCACCTCCCAGAGCAGGCTACCTCACAGCCAGAGGTAGAACCTCACCTCTGCAGACAAAACTGCTCCCAGTTCTCCACCTTCTCTGTTCAGCTATACCCCTGGTCCTTAAAACTTTTTATTTCTTTCAATTTTCTTCCACCCACATCAAACTCAATAGTTGTTTGTATCCTTGTAAGTAAATTAAAAATTGTTATGATCAGAGAGAAACAAAATGAAATCTAACCACTTAGAGGGGTATAAATCTCAAGTTACAGTAGTACTAAGATACTTCATAAACACATACTCACCTGCTTTGAAGGCTTTTGGCTTTACCATTGCTACTGCAACAAACCATTCATTTGATGGCTCACCTTCATATCTTCCAAGGCACAAGCCATATCTTCCCAGCAAAACAACATTGAGGTGAACCCCAGTCATCAAGGGATGGCTGGGCATCACATCACTTTTCTACAGACAAACAGGTAGCTGTGAAATAATGCCCATTCTCACTGGACCTGGCATTTTTGCAGATATGATACAGATTCACCAGTGATGCAATCACCATGGATTCAAATTTCTTATTGCCATGGGGAGATGCAAGCATACAGGTGCAGATGAATCCTCATGCTTATCATGCCTATACAGAACTTTTCAGGGACAACTGCCCAGGAAGTGACACAGGTTTATCACCAATTTGGATACTTTTTTTCACACAGTTTGAGATGTTTACATAGTGTTATAAGCAATCTCAAAAAATATTGTTTAATTATTATTTCCACTCAATATAATTGTATAACAGCACAAAAAACTTTAATTTATTTAATGTAAGGTCATGGGTTTATACAAATACTTATGTTCAGCTGTGTGCATTGCAAAAGAAGAGGAAAATATGATGTCTGAGTATCGTGTTATCCAGGGCCCTCCATCTGGAACATTAATGAAAGGTTGCTCTTCATATGATTGGTTACATGAGAGTGCTATCAGACAAGGACTATATACAACCATGAATTATTCATATTTCAAAATCATTTTTTCCTAAGCTAAAGGTATCAAGTGTTTGCATTTTCAAAAGATTGACACAAAGATTTTCTACAAAACAATGTTAATAATTACGCAAACAGTAACAAGACAGAACGTGACAAGTCACCAATATAACCTTGTTTTCAATCCATTCACTTCTCTCATGACATAGCCTTCCACAGTGGAAGTACAGTATGTTCATTACCTTTTCAATTTGAACTATGTATATATGTATAATGCAACATAGAGAACAGAGGGAGGTCACTTACTCCTTTATTTCATCCTAGCTCAGTAAGCATCCATTGTACTGAATATTCATTTTAAAAACAGTTCTAAAGACACAATGAATAAATGTCATCATTTTTAGTGTTGATTACTGTAATAGTAATCTCACAGATATTAATTCAATTTTCATGATACCCCATTTAATACATCAATACATTTAAGAATCTAAAGCATGGATCTACTGAAATCAAAATTCGCACAAGCCTGGGAGTTGAGTTGAAGACACCTAGAACCCAACTTCTAACATGATTTTACATTCTGTGTATAACTTCCATCAGCTACAGGTACATCTCTGAGACCTCAGTACCTGCACAAGTCAGTCTTGAAGTATCAAAACATTCAAAACCAGGAATAATAAAATGAGCAGTTGCAAGCAGTATGCTGGGTAGTGATTGCTCAGCTAGACTGATGTGGTTAAAAACTCAGCATTGTCGATTGCTTTGCAGAAACATCCAATAACATTAAGAATATGACTGGTCTAAGACACTTTCATGGCTTTACATAGGATTGTGTAACAAAACAGACAATCTTCAGTGCTCTAGAACAGCAATCAAATGTGAGGATTTTGAAGGTTTATCTTTTTATTTTGTCTAAATCCAGTTTAGTACACCACTTTCAATTGTTATAACAAATGAGCTGTGTGGTTGACAAATTTAACTGTGACATTTACGATTTCTCCATGTTTCAATTTTGCTTAAAAAACAACAAACACAAACAAAAACAAAAACCCACCTCTTCTAGGACTTCATAGAGAATCCTTACTAAATGACATCAGTATGCTGCCATTTTTTATATTAACTAGATAGAGATTATAGATGGCAAGGGAATAATACCTATGGAATTGACATAGGTATTATCCTATGGGGATCCAGTTCTCCCCATGTCCAAGCCCATTGCAATGCTGCCCATATGTTCCAATAAAATTATTTTGCACATCAACTTTCTGCTTTCAGGACCAGCATTCATCTTCAGGTGGAAGGAACTACCAAAAGCATCGAACAGAAGTCCACTTCCAGACTGGATTTCCACTTTTCCCTTTAATTAAGTATCCTTACTGCAGCCTTTTTCTTTACATCATACTTTCTTCCCTTTCTCTCCCTTTGGGGAAGGGAATTTAGAGAGTGGTTGTGGTGGGGTTTAGTCATCTATCACTGTGAAACCACCACAACAGCATACATTGCACCACTACTGTGCAAATATTGGGGAAACAAAAGGCAAAAAAAATACACACAGAAGTGCTCAGTAGGCAATGTGGCAACTAAGATTCTTCTGTAGGAAACTAACAGAGGATTTAACACTGTCTTGTTTTGTATAAATGTAAATAAAATTCAAGCATATTAAATAAAATAAGAGCTAATTTTTTTCTATGTTATGAAGTCTAGGAAGATGAATGGCAAAAAAAATATTTAAAGAAAAAAAAAAGACTATCCTAGCTTGTTCTAATAGATAGTGCATGGTGTTACTCAAAATACAGAAATTGTAATTACTTATAAATTCACTTTCTTGCTACAGATGACATGTGAAGAGATCCTTGCTTATTTCAGTAGTAAGGTTTTCCTAGTCAGCTGGCAAAAAGCCGTAATTTGATGCAAATGGCCAGAGAAGCAACTGAGAGAAATCCCCCTGGCATCATACAGGATAGATGAGTATGGTGTACCTCCCCTACAAGAGTCATTAAAACACTATTCCAACAGAGGCATGCTACATACCAACAAGTGCAGCTGATTGCTACTAGTGAGCAACTCATGGGGTGTGAACCATAACCCTTATGAGAGGAACTGAACTTCCCACCCATTTTGATGGTAAAATTGCAAAAAGCTCTAGCAGTCTCATGTTCCTCTGTATATGCCTGAGCAAGAAACGCCCACGCACACACCTTGCACTGGCAGCACTCAGCACAGAGCAGCAAGAGGAGTTCCAGAAGCTCTCACCAGGATGGGTCTCTCCTGTTCTGTGTACTCCTGGTGAAATCAGATTTTGCTGTGGCTGGATGGTACAACAAGAAAATCGGGATGGATTGGCATCCATTTGTATTTTGCTAGACCAAAGTGAAGTGCTTTACCACTGCTGGCAGAAATACTTAGAGCTTCTCTGAAAGAACAAGCTTACCAAGATTTCTCCATCACTTCAATGAAAACCTGCAGTTAACAACAATCGTCTGCATAGAATATAACATCTCTCATGCACGCAAAGATGCACAGCATGCAGGAAGGTGAAGCAAGTCACATACTATGCACATATACATAATATCTATTCATTAGGGTGTGACATTTAACATACAACCTGGAAGCTTCAAATTTCAATGACCTCATTTACAGGAGTTATTATGGAGCACTATAAATGATATCACAAACCAAAAGACTAGTATGTTATTTATATCATAAGACTGTTGGATGTATTTCAGAAAACCCCAAGCAAAGCAACTGTAACTTCACAAATCACAAGCTCCTAGTCATTTCAAAAGAAAAGTACATTTTTGTTGTAGGCAAATAGAAGATGCATAAATTTGGGCTCATTCACTTACAGTAAAATGCCCTTTAAAGGCCAAGCTAATTTAATTTCCTCTATCTAGTCACTGTTCCCCAAATTCCTTAGATCTCTTTGAAGTTTGTTTGATGATGACTTCAAAAAGTTTTGGACAAATAAGTCTAAATCATTTCCTCAGGCAAATGAAGTTAAGAAAACACCTGATGTTTTCCAATGTCAGATATGTCTAGTTACCTTTTCCTTTAGCAGTGCTACAACAGCCATACAACAGAACTGTGACTTGGTAAAAATTTTGTGGAAGCCGACATTTCTCTAAGCAAATGACCCTAATTAATCATCCAAAAGATTTAATAATAATAATATTTTTTAAAATAACCTATATTCACAATATTTTGAAGTAAAATAAATAAATAAATAAATAATATGCAAATAGGACTGTCTGATGGAAATACAGGAAGATTATTTTTGCTCTCATAAAACATTTGACACTGGCAATAGTGCACTATGTACAGCTCTGTTGTGTACCTTAAAAAAAAAAAAAATGAGAGCGTAGTTTGAAACAGAAGTGAAAGACAAAACAAAATTATAAATCCCTTTCTCTCAAGCAAAACTGGACAGCTTCCTTCCTGAATAGCTGTGGCACCTCTCCTGAGCAAGCAGCTGCAGTGCAGAAGCACACCAGCACCGGAGCAGCTGATGGCACAGTAAAACTGCTGAATTCACCTTGTTTTCCTATTACACGGTGCAACGTTAGGTCCCTTTCTCTTACCCAAATTCCTATCCCTGATTCTAATATTGCTTCTACCTTGCAGAATATTCAGATGTTATTGAATATAAGAGTACTAATGTACAGACAGCCAGGCTTCATTTCCTAAGAAAATTAGCAGAAAATTTCCAGGGATTGATTTGATTATGGCATCTCAGCATTTTCACAAAGAGAAAGTACTAAATACTAAAAAGTTCTTGAATCTAGAAAAGAAATAATTGATTAAAAAACAATAATCAGAATTAAAAAAAAAAAAAAAAAAAACAGAAACAAAACACAGTTACAACATTCCATGGTAAATATTCACAAACAAACTCTTTGGGAAAGCTATGGAATTACTTTTTCAGGATCAAGGCAACAGTGGAAAATGAGTGAAATTGTATAAGAAAGAATGTGTGTAGTGCTGTGTTGCTAAGGATTTCTCTTAGTCATAGGCACTGAGTGGTTACTTTTTGCTCTTATTTTTTATCCCTTTAAAATGCATTGCTTTACTCTGACAGGTTATTAAAACACTGAAATTCATAGGTTCGTTCTTTTCTATAAAATTTCAGTAATTTTCCACTGTTGCTTTTGACACTGGCATTTAGTTGATTCAGGGGAGAGAAGTACACTCAACTACATGGATCACTAACCTCATGAAGTATGGAAATTCTCATTTGGGGATTCTTGCACTAAAACAAGTATTTATTTATTTATTTCAGAGGTAAATCTTGCACATTTAATACACACTCATCAAGAATTAAAAAGAAATCCAGTTAGTGCACACAGATATTCTTTCTTAAACACAAAGAAAGCTGTTTAGTATTCTGACTCAAGACAGAATTAGATTTTATTCTTATTACTCAACCATTTCATTACTGCTGACTTACCTGTTTTACAGGAACAATACCTACTATACAAAGATTGTATTCAGCATTAAAAACAGCAGCCTCAATGATTTCTAATGTAATGAAAAGTAAGAGAAGACTGAAAAGACCTCCCTTTTCAGGATTCTCTTCATTAGAAAACTGAGCCCATACTGAATCCAGTTAATAATAAAAAATTTTCAAGGAGTTGCTATACTTTCTTCTCCTAAATGAAAGAAATGTGTGTTGTTCTAAATAAAAATTAAAAAGTAAAAAAAGATACAGTGCTTCAGATGTATGCACAAATTACCTCTTCTCATAAAAGTAACCACAGCAGTCATCAAATATGTGAAAGCTTATATAAAGCTGCCTATGTAAGCACCTACCATATGAAAAATGTATCAATAAATTCAAAGACAATCTTTATACATTTTTAATAAAAACTACATACCAAATGTCAGTTCTGTTAATTTATCAGCAAGTTCAAAATGAGACATTTTAGTATTATTATTCCTGGCTTCCAGAGACTTACTAGAAGGAAAAATAATGGCACTGACAATTATTTGACTTCGTCAATTTACAAGACACTATTTACAAGATTATTCTCCTCTAATACCAATATATCAGTATGCAAGAGACATGCAGGCAGATTGCCAATGAATCGCACAGAAGCCAGGCAAAGTCTGCAGTAGCAACCTATTCATTATTCAGTGAACACCAACTATCTGGGTTAGTATAGCCATAGCTCTGTACCTTCTACTAATGCTGAGGTTTAATAGGTATTGAGAGCACAGTAAACTACTCTGTAAAAAGGTAACAACTGAAGACACTTAGAAACTTCACTTTTATCTTTCCTCTGTGTGTCTCAGAAGACCAGTAAGTACAGAGCACTGTATATCAGTACAACTGCCATTTACAAACTAAGGAGAGAGGGAACGCCTCTTTTCTCAGATGTGCTTCTCATTCTCCTGTTGTTGGAGTTGGTCCTTGCAGGGGAACAATTCTCGAGGACAGCACACACTTTGGATCATCCATGGAGTGATGTTCTTGGACTTCATTTCCCAAACACTATTTTAAGTCTCAGTGTGTGGCATTTTATGGGACTAACTACTGTATGTTAAAGTTTGCTTTCTCAAGGCATTCCTGCAAATACCAGAAGCAAGCTGTTCTCCTACCAGCTTTCATAAGTGACTGAGCTATGGTTAACCCTTCCTTCTGTTTTATCTGTATAATTCCTGTTCCTATAGTCAAACCTCCCATCTCACTCTTCCCTATTCAATGTTTACAGAATTTGGGACAGAACACAGCATTTCTATTAACTCTACAGTGTGTATATGAAACACTAAACTACATCATATCAAATCAAATCAATTACATGACAGAGAATGTAAATTACACTACTAGGATTTATATGTAAACAGCTATACATTAGTCAAACAGAATTATCATTATTCCTATATCCTTCATCCTCTAGAGTAAAAAAACATGCTAGTTTCCATATTTCTTTTCCACCAGGACTCATTATTATTCAATTTCCACCTCTAAAGTTGAGTTACATGACATTTTAGCTCAGGCCACACAGAACAATGTCATTATTTACACAGAAAAAAACAGCACACACCCAAGTCATTTTAAGACTACCTGACAGTCTCATTTGATACAGTCAGTAAGAAAACTTAGCTGTTCTAAACAAGTGATCCAGCTTCATATATCATATAATGAGATTTCAAATTAAACCATTCCTGTAGCTCTACAATGATCTGCAGCACATTGAAATTATTGAGTATTTATACCCCCATTTATACCCCCTACTTGCGAGCTTCAGTGCAAGCTACAAATGTTTAGAATTTCTCAAAAGCAGACCACTCCTGCAGTGAAGAAGGAAACTCAGCAATTCATTACGCTATAAGCTTGTGCCAGTCATGAAAACTGTGGTAGAGTAGGGGGAAAAACTGTATTTGCAAAATGAAAAGTGAAGATCTAATAACTTACCCCTTCTGCCTTTTCCTCTGTGTTAGCCAGCATTTCCTGGAGGGCTCGTACTGAGAGAGACTGCTCCAGAACAAAGGTACAGATGGACAAATCTGGTGGCACATTCTAGGTAAAAGAAAAAAGTGAGATCTCATTAGAGACAGGTCTACTGAATATTGCTTACCAAAGATCCAAAAGATCTGCTATGTCCATGAGGTTATGAAATCCCATCACATATTGGGCTACAAGAAGTCAAGGGATGCAATTCTTCCCCTCTGATCACAGCATTTATGAGCTCACTCTTGCAGTGCTGGTCCCAATACAAAGCAGACAGCAGCGAGCTGTAGCAAGTTCAGCAGAGAGTCTGGGCTAGAGCACCCATCCCATAGGAGAGGCCAGAAGAGCTCAGCTCCATCAGCCTGGATGGAGGAGGGAAAGGAGAGAGGGATCTTGCAGTTCTTTGCCAACCTGCTCGTGATAACAAGGAAAATGGAGCCAGACTCTTCTTGGAAGTTCTCCATGAAAAGGAACAGCAATGCAAGTTATCCTAAATAAAATTACAGGTAGAATACATTAGGGGGAAAAAATCACCTTGAGAGTAGACAACACTATCAAAGGCCGCCAGAAGAAGCAATGTAACCTCCATCTGCAGAGATATTCAAAACTTGACGGGGAAAGCCCTAAAATCAACCTCAACTATCTTCAGAGCTCAAATAATTATTCATTTTACACTCCTCAGCTTAGAAGGCGGCCTGTTCTGGTTAGGGGATAGGACCTCCCTGAGGTCCCTTTCAACCCAATTTTCTTCTTGATTACACCAGAAAGACACTATTATTATTGTATAATGGAAGTAAAGATAAGAAAACCCATATGCTTCTATCTTTAGAAAGCTTTTAGATGACAGACAATAAAGCACACAAATCACAACCTAGACAGCAGCAGAAATTAAAGACAATGTAACAGTGAAAATAATGAAGATTCAAATACTACTTGCAAACTAATATTTATTTCTCACAAACAATTATTTTAATTGATTCCCTTCTAATGGCAATCCTGGCAATTCTTTTTGTCTGCTGTCTTGCCTATTACAACTTCCTTTTCTTAGGCTTTGAGCGTCTCTCTCTCACACTGTAAACATGCTTCTCTCACTGGTACACACCTCAGGTTTCCCAAATCACTAGTTATACAAGGAAGACATCTAAGGATACATCTATACATCTAAGGATAAGGTATCTTCTTTGAGCTTTGTCTAACAAACTGTTGTTTGCTCTGGTATCTGAGACACATGCAAATATTTTGACTAGTTGAAAAAAAATGAATTCTTGCAATAGTTGCATATTTTAGCTTACAAATACTTTTTGCTAAATATTTTTCTTTCTTTTTTTTTATTAATTTTACACCACGAATGTTTTACTGCTAAAGCTGTGAACATGTACATTTATTCAAACTGTGTACAGTTTGAAGAGGCCTCTTCCAAGGCCTCAAGCATCACATTGTAAAAGGTAGTTCACAAACCATTCCGTTCCTTAAAAAAAAAAAAAAAAAATAGTTTAAATACACTACCTCACATTTCAGACAGCTTCTTAAATTGCTTTTCATTGCTCCTAATTTTACAGTAATTCACGTGTTAAATAACTAGATGTTTCATTACCTTCCACAATTTATATTTCAGTTTAAAAAAAAAATGTTAAAGTTTTAGCCAGAGCAAAAAACATTAAAAGCATAGTGTTTTGCATATGAGTTATTTATTTATTCAATGATACTTATGCATGAAATATTTTTAAGCTAACTTTTCTAGGTATCAGGCCTCTACATACTTGTCAATGTTCTTATCACCATTTTTCTTCAGTAGTTATTAGACACCATAACAGTCCTTTCAATGCTAGCAGTAGGCCAACAGACAACTCATTAGGATCTCTTCAAAGCATCCTTATAACGTAAGCACTGCCCTAATCCCATGTTTTAAAAAGTAGGAAAGACAGCACTCAAAGATTGCAGGTTGTAAGGTGTTTTTCCTGCACAAAAGTACAGCTCTCCATTATAGAAAGTCTCCCAGAAATGACCCATCCAACAGCCCAGCTTACCCCAAGTTCTCCCCAGTGAGGGCTGACTGACAAGTGAGATTGATCAAAACAGAAAAAGATGCTCCCTGCACTGCTCAGAAATGAGCCAAGACCGTATTTTCTGTAAGTGGTTATAATCAAATATTTCATTTCACAAATTCACTATAAACAATGTTCCTACTATTATTAGTATTATTTAAAACAAGATTTTTTGCTGGCAGAATATGTATTTCACATACCATTTTGTAAGCTATCAAAACTTTTAGTAATAAAACTTTCCTACAGCTTATATGATCTAAAAGACAGAAAAATCCTGTATCTGAGATCAAACCAACATAACCAGGTTATTCCTCCTTCATCAGTTCCATTCTCCTTCACATTCAAGAAAGTAATGAGCTTTTTCTTCCCATTAAATCTGAGGAATGAAGTCCCAGATAACATTTTGCAACTACTCTCCTAGCAGGTAACATGCACTTTGAGCAGCTAGAGAGTAATAAAGGAAAAGTGTATGAAATCGTTTTGTTTTAGTGAAGTGAAAGCGACACCTTCCTTTTAGAGTATAGCAAGATGTTAGAGACAGTTTTTTTTCCCTGGGCAACAAGCAGTGCCTCATCTCATTGCATGCATGCCCAGATACTCAGTGGCCCTTGGAGAGTTATGTGTTTCCTCTGAGAGCTGAACAATGGCACATCTAGTGATGCTTGCAATGAGCGTGTGAATCAGACTTTTCCTCTCTGGCCGTTTCTCTCCCACATCTACTCTAACGAAGATCCAACAAGCATGGCTGCATTCTACATACCATAATTGCACATTGGCAATATAGGAGGAACGGATGCACCACATGCAGGAATGCCAACTTATTTAGCTCAGAAACTTACAACTCTCATTTGGAAGATGAGTTTTCAGGCTGACATACAGCCAGAGATTAAAGGTGTCTGTTCTGAGCAGCCCCTTCCAAAAACTAATGATACCAGGTAATTTTTAAACCCTTGTTTAAGTACACTAAAGAATCATATAGAGTGCTTTTCTGTCACTTCATGACATGAATCAAAAATGAGGAAGGAAAAACAGAATCTTTGACAGTCTTCAGATTATTTGCCTTCTTTTTATCTCACAGGAAGATGGAAGATATAAAGGCATGCTGTGGTATATGGCAGCCTAACATTCCCTATAGAGAAAATAATCTTCATACAAATCATGTACTTTTTAGTGTTTGATCTTAAAAGTGACCACATCTTGGGGCTGCAATGGGAACCTCTAGCAACCAGTTTGCAATACCAGGCTTTTCTGAGGACAAGTCAGATGCTTAGACTTGAAGTACTTCAACTATTGCTTTGATAGACTATAAATACACTATTAAATTACAAAGAGTTTTAAAACATTTTGCTACATGTCTAACAACCACCCACCAATGTATTTTTAATGAATACCAAAAAAACAATCTGTAACTAGCTGGAAATTTTCAGCAGTTTAATAAGTAATCATTAATTTGCAGTAGAACACAATTTAAACCAAAACAGTTGAACAGACAAAAGATGATATAAATAGATAATAGATAAAAATAAACATATTGGTAATCATCTAACTTCTTTGCCACCAATTTTTATTGTATTCATCTTTGTTGCAGTAACTTCCTAAACAAAGGCAGAGAAAAACAGTTCGTATTCCAAGAGGGCTTGGGTGTTTGTTGCTTTGTTTTGTGACAGAGAATATAAAGAGGTCCTTGAACAAGGAATTTGTATCAATTCTCTTCAATCCAAACAATCAGTGGAAAATCCTGATAAATGATGGCAGTAATCAAAACAATTTATTTTCAAAATTATCTTCATTTTTGTAAAATCAATGACATTTTAATGACATTTAATGTACAATATACTTGGTAATTTCAGAACAGTTGGAACTCCATTATTTCTCAGAGTCACTGGGTTTTTACATCTGATTAGATTTAAACTAGAACATACAAGTTTGTCTAGACAATCTAGTCAGTCATAATTATAACTCAATATTCTAGCAGCTTGATAAAGAAGTTTACATAATAAAAAAAAACTAGAAACTGTATTTTAAATTTTAGAAGAATATTTAGTACTCCTGGGAGAAAAATCATTACTATTAACTGTTTCTATTGATCCTTCAAGGTGTTACAGCACCTTACAGTCAGCAAAACTAGAAAAATTAAAATAATTTAATTCTCATGGGAAATTTTTAAAGCTTATATATTACTGAAGTAATTACTGGATTATTTAGAAAAAAATAGAATTATTTTTTCTTCCTCACATTTCAAACCATATTTATTGTGTTCAATAATTTTCTGTACTAATATTTGCATAATAAATTATGCATTACGCTGTGGGAGGCAGATTTGCAAATTAGATAATCATACCCTTTATTAAAAAGGTGTTTTGAGTAAAGCTTTTGAAAAGCTATTTTAAAATATTTGTAACTGTAGTCTAAACCACAACTGAATCATAGATCCTGGATGTATTCATGATGCACTCTTCCAGTTTTCACTGAATTATTATTTACAATCATATCATACCCCAGTATGATGACAATAAACCAAAAGGCTGACTTTAAAAACGTAGTCTCTCTGTTATCACTCTGAGGATCACACAGTGCTAACAACCTACAATAACCCATGATCTGATCATATAATATGATATATATAATCCTCCAAATTTAAACTGAATTTCTGCCTCAAATATTAGTATGGGACCAAAGTATAATAAATCTCATCAGCAAACACAATTCCATCCCTAAGAATAAACAGCTTTACCTCAGCTTTCTTTCTTTCCTAGTTATTTGCAAACTTCCTAGCTGTTTTTCTAGGCTCACAGCTATTTGTATTTTTCCTCTACTCAAATTGCTCATGAAATGGATTTTCAGGTATTTCATCTCTAGCGATATGTGAAATATTCACACATCATAGACTAAAAAATAACAATAAAAACTATCTAAGCAGCCTGATTTACACAGCATCCACAGTTTGTATCACTGTCAAAAATGAGATGTGGGTGTTCATAACTTTTTTCAAACTAGCACATTTATTAAACACCTAAGTCTGAGAATCCAAGAGGGAGGATTCAAAAAATTTAATTTTAGAACAGAATTCAAACAGAACATCTGTACGCCTATTTGCTGGAGCAGCCTGAATGAAACTAAGTCCATCATCTATTTTCAAGCTACATTTACATTTATACATTTCAGCCTTTTTGTCCTTTTCACTTAAATAAGATTGTGGTTGGCAACAGTGATGAAACACACTCAATATTACCAAGGAAAAGCATCCATATCTAGGACTTCATACTGAAGGCATAGCTTTCCACACTTTCAGCCTTGCTAAAAAGATGGACCCAGTACATGGCTCTGATGACAAGTCCTGTCAGCCAAATGGGATGAATCATATTCACCAAATCTCCCAAAAGGGAAGACAGAGAAAAAAATAGAGGGCTTAGAGCTTCAGATTTTCAACAGAGGACATTTCAATAACAATGCCACACTCCTGCATATTTCATTAATATCAGACCATGAAGGTTGCCTGGCCACCCGCCTACATAAAGCTTGCTTTCAGATGATACCAGTCTGAAGCTTTAACTTTCTGTATCTGGCATCTGCAGAAGACTGAACCTTTTAGGATATTCAATCCAAAACAGTTGTTTCCATCAAAAGCAGAGTTTTCAATTTTCAATTCTTCTACATCATGAAGATGAAACAAGAACAGAGTCTGAAATAATAAAGCAAGGTAGAAGAAGGCTGACACCAGGAAAAATGGCTACTGGTAGAACCTAGGTCAGATCCAAATTCATTGCAATCAATTCACGTTCAAAGCCTAGCACACCAGCCAGTTCAGCTGTTCCTTTGAATCATGTTGGTTGACTACATGCTAAGCATGTATTTTAACATATCTTGTGAATCTGACCTAAACAATTAACTTTTTTAAAAAGATTCTCTTCTTGTGGTCACGTATTTGTCATATTTGTGGCTCCCCTGTTTTGCTCACACTTTGAAGTGTAGAATTCTCTCATAAAGTATGAGACTGGAAAAACTGAATAGTGAAAAAAAAATGATACACCAAGTATGCTTTATTTTAACATCTTTTAACGTCTCACATGGCACTACTATGGGGATTTTTAGCCCCATATGAGTTAACAGTGAAGACCAAAATTCTCCCCTACTCTTACTTGTAAATAATGAATGTCATCTGCTGGTCAAAGTGCTACAGCTCATTGGCAAAGAAGTGGTACCTGAAAGTTAAACTGTACAAGCTGAAGATACAACATTTGAAGCAAAGCTACTTCTTGGGCTTTTTCCTTTTGACACTCCTTAAAAATCCTCAAGAAATCTATTTCTACTAAGGTGTTTGGTACATAACTACAATTATATTCTTTTCTTCTATGTTTGTACACAGAATCAAAATCTTATATTGTATTTTTTCTTTTTGTTTGGTCTTTGGAAAAAACTTTGTTCCAAAGAGCCTTCAGGGGTCATGAGGCTATTATTAACAGAGCAGATCATCCTAACTGCTTGAAAGTTGTAGTTTCTGGTATTGTATTTCCTTTCTTTATGGATTTAGGATGTCACACATTCTCTCTCAAAAAAGGAAGAGTATTTTTCCCCTGCTGCTCCTTTTGGTCTCCTTTATAACTACAAACAAGTCCAACATATCTACATTACTAAGATTTACATCTCTTTATTATCTGTTCTCTGAAAATTTAAAATCTCTTTACAATAGAAATGACACTGTGGAAAGAGCTACATTTCAGCCTCACTGGATAAATAAGGTCAATCAACTCAACAGCCACTGCATCATGTACTGCTTATTGCTGGAAGCTTAGATGAACATTACTGAATAGTATATCACCATAATGCAGTGTAAATGTATTACTTTATAGGTAATTAAGAAAATTTCATGCTAATTAATAATAATTAAAAAAAAATCTTCTAGGATCAACAGTGCTACAGAGGTTCTAGGCATACATCCAATTTATGCAAAGAGATTTTGTTTAACTTCATGCCATTCGTGCAAACTTGACCTCATTATGCTAATATTATGTGTACTACTTAAAACCATTCTGCTCTTTTTATTCTTCGAGATTATTTTGTATTTGTAACTACTGCAAGGAGTAATAGAAAAATCTAGGGTAGTATCATTTAGGACTGTATTATGCTTTAGAAACTGATTCTTGCAGCATCAAAGAGACGATCTTCATAAAATAATATTTTGTCCCTTTTGGCAAGCATAGCAGACACCCATCAGTAAATCTTCCCTGTCTCTCACCAAATTTATTAATAACTCATGCATTACAACAAACACCTTTCCAAGTAGGAAAACTGCAGTTTTCTGTATCAAACACGTACAGCAAGTGTGTAAGTAACAGACATGGCCTGACCTGTCACAGTGGAATTTATAGCATATAAAATGAATTGCCAGTAAATTTCCAACCCTTCCGGAATACAACAACTCTAATGACAAATTCATGCACTTAACTGTGAACATGGAACAATGCCTGAGAGAAGTAATTATTTATCTCATATGCTATTACATACAAAACATAATCACATATGCCAAATTTTAACTTCAAGGATTTTATCATAATTTTTCAATTACTAAGCTTTCCTTTTTATCCTTTTCCTTTTTATCAATACTCAGCTTCTGTAACTCAGAAAACTGCTGCTTTTCAAATATTGCTGGAATGGGGAGCTGGACAGTTATGCTGGGTCATCTCTGACTTGTCCTTAAAAGAAGGAAAGAAGATGCATCTTCAGCTCTCCCCTGAGCAATACAGCTTTAAAGTACCAAAGCATACACAACTATCAAAATCCTTACTTCTAAGATGCAACAAAGCACTTAGTCATTTACAATACTAAATGGTACAGGCTTTATTGCACCAGGCTGCACAGGGAAGTGGTTGAGTCACCATCCCTGGAGGCCTTCAAAAACATGTAGATGTAAAGCTTAGTGACAACGTTTAATGGTGGACTTGGAGATCCTAGGGTAAAAGTTGGACCAGATTATCTTAGGTGTCTTTTCCAACCTAAATGATTCTATAAGTAAATTCCATATTAACTGTAAATATTTTCTAGACATGTAAAATGAAACAATTTTTGTAACTACAATGAACAATGCATTTATTCTGTTTTGAGTAAACAACTAATGAGCTTAATTCAATTTAATAAAAATTATTTAAAACAAATGAAATGCAACCGCCTACAGAATTTTCTGTCCATCTCACTCTCAGTATAGAAACCAGGTGTGCTTCCCTCAAATATAAGGTGTGCCAGACCCTCTTATAAAAATAAGATTATAAAGCCAATTTATGAAGATGAAAAGCATATCATATTTCAGTTCTTTAATTGACTTTGCCCCTCTTGTTTTTATATATTATTTAAAGGTAATATATACGTTTTGATTCAAGCTGGGTGTAATGTTCCCTAGATTATTTTCATATGATTTACTGTATTCAAAGTAATAATTACATCAAAAATCATTCATTTATCTCAACAGGTTTACATATTCACTCCTGCAATATGAAGCAAATCTATTAGATAAGTATATTGAAAGTTGTTCACTCAAAAAATAGTATCTTTAATCAAGAAACTCTTCTAGTATTAGATAAACTCTAGCAGGTATTTGTGTCAAGAACAGAAAGATAGTGAGACAGAACAGAAAGACTGACACAGCAGGACCATCTGCTTGGAAATTCTTCATGGATTTAGGGACATACATTGCCCAGAGTTCTATTAGTAACACACACACACACACACACACACGAAAAAAAGTAATAATACTTTCAAATGTAAAAATCTAGTTAAAGTCTCACCATGTGTATTCAGAAACTGTGGTTTATCTGTAAATTTTCAAATGTATAAAGACTGCTTGAATGTGCACAGTGTAAAAAATAAGTGCTTATTTTACAGTACACCTTTTATTAACTACAAAATAGAAAAGTTTGGGAGACCAATCAGTGATGATTTGTTCCATTTCCTAAAGACACAAATCTTGACCATTTTTGGTTTTAGGTGCCAAAATATTTGTTGTATATAAGCTGTTAAGCAAACAACTGCATTTGCTAAATGGAACACTGCTTTAAAGGAGGCTGCCTACCATCCGGCACCACGCCAGCACAGAGAGCTGTCCCAAAGCACTGTCTAGACAGAAATAGCCATGTGCACTTCCCAGGAAACAAACCACCCACCCCAAAAGTGAATTTTGCAAGAGGTAACAAAGCAAGAGGCGTAAACATTCAGACACTCTCAAGGAGGTGGAAAATTATGCAGGCTTTTACACTTTTCCTGCTACTCTTGAATACACTCTCAAGGATAGAGTATAACAAGAAGTTCACAGATGCCACCCCTATGTACAGCTACCTCATCCACTTGGATCAATCACTGAACTGCAGTGCCCTCCTTTACCATATTCAAATACTTCCTTTTCAAAATTTCACGTTTTGACATCAAAAAAGATGTTGACTTCAGGATTAAGACCTGCACATATACTTACTAAACACAACCACCTATTATATTCTAGATGTCATTAACTTAATTTTACCACTATTTCAACTTTCACCCTTGTTTTATACCAATGTATTTTCTTTCAAGAAAAAATCCTAATTCTTGCACATTTTCTAAAATAAAAATAACTCTTTCTTAAGTAACATACCTTTTCTAAAGAAATTCTTAAAAAATAATAAAAATTGTGTGGATTGTTATGTGTTTGTGTCAAAAAATAAAAATAAATAAATAAAAAGAGTTTTACTGGAAATTCTAAGTTCAGTCAACCTCCATGACAGCTGGAGCACCTCTCCTTTGAAGAAAGACAGAGAGCTGGGGATGTTCAACCTGGAGAAGGCTCTGGGAAAACTTTATAGGAGCCTTCCAGTAGCTAAATGGGTGTTATAAAATGATGGAGAGGGACTTTTTACTCAGGCAGATAATTAAAGGACAATGGAGAATGGTTTCTACTAAAACAATGGAGATTTAGTTTAGATGTTAGTAAGAAATTCTTTCTTCAAAGGATGGTGAGGCACTGGAACAGGTTGCCCAGGGAAATTGTGGATGACCCATCCCTGGAGGCATTCAGGGATGGGGCTGTGGGCAACCTGGCGGGAGGTGTTCCTGCCTATGGCATGGAGTTGGAACTGGGTGATCTTTAAAGTCCCTTCCAACCCAAACCATTCTGCAATTCTATAATAAATAACCTGGAAACACACACATTGGGAAACAATTCTATTGTCATTTTGAGTTCATAAAGAGAGATACTTATAGCCATTAATCTGTACACATATTTGAAACTGTATCAGCCAACACAGGCCAAATTAATTGTTAGTTAATGGTTGTTGGTGATACTGACCAAATCATGTCACATACGGCACTCAGGATATTCAATTTTATTCTTACATAAGCTAAGCATACTAGGCATAGTTCTCACTTAAAATAAGAACTCATTGCAATTGTCTTCATTTCTACTGAACTTTTTGTATTGTCTAAACCATATAATGCAGCCAAAGTATAAATAAAAGTGTTGCTGTTATCTTATGTAGACATTTAGTAAAGACTGACTAGCTCACTTTTTGCATTCTAATGAAAATTCATTAGACATCACCCTTCAACAAAAACATTAGTATCTCATGAGATGCATTTCCAGAAAAGTAAAAAGCAAATAATTTTGCAATGAGGTATGACCTCTGTAAAGCTGAATTGAATAAATTTAGTCTAATGAGATCTCATATGCATTACTACCTTCCTGAAAATGTTTCCCTTTTCTTGACCACCCTTTATAAACCTTTTCATCTAAAGTTAGCATACATTTAGCTCATTTTACAGAAGTTAATGTATCAGAAAAAAGGCAAGTGGCAAAGTCATTTAATGTCAAATCACTAAGATGATTTCTGGCACCTGATTCTTTTACCATCAACAAGTCATATTTTCCAACCTATAGAAGAATTGCCATGCTCTATTTTCAAATAACAAGCATGAAAGAAAAAAACTGGGGGGAGAAGGGGTGTGCATGGACATTGGCATAAGAACATTTAGGCAATAAGGAAAGAAAACTATTGCTATAAAACCTGAATGAAAGAGAAAGTGGGAAAGCAATTCAGGATTTCTGAATCTCCTACTAAAAACAACTTACAACTTTTCTCCCAAATAAACAATTGTAACAGCACCTTTTGTAGATTGTCGTCAAGTGAGGCACAATATATAACCAATAAGCAATGTTGTTCCCAAAGATGCCCACACATTTTTCCATAGCAGTTTATTTTCTCCTCCAACTTTTAATTTTATTTCAACACCAGTATCTGAAATGGAACTCACACTGTTCTAAATTACTCTAGTTGAAGGTGGGAAACAAAAAAACAGCTGGAGTCACAACTGGTACTGAAAACATAACCAGTACTCAGGCAAGAAGTTCAACTGAATTTTCAATTACTTTAACATTGCTTTTACAGTTTCTGTATGTTAGAAAGTTGACAATGCTGAAGAGAGAAGAGAAAGATGAAAAGATGACTCAAAAATGATAATAAAAACATAGAGAGCAGTAAAATTAAAATACTTTGCCTGTAAGGGGTGTTTTCTATTACACATCCATTAAGCACTTCCTACACTGGAAGAAGTTCCAATGCATCAGTACTACACTGCATCAGTAGCCATAAATAAGGGTTTGTGTATTTGAGTTCTTATGAAGCATTTTCAAATAAGTTATTCTAGTAATAAACACAAGCATTAAAATTTGATAGAAGTATGGATGTACTACAGATGCTCTTAAATGGCTAACAGCATCTGTCTTTCTCTTCCATGGCTTTGATAAGACAACTTTTGATGAGACAGCCCCTGGCATGCAAGAATAGAATTAAGCTCATTTCATTTCTATATGCATGGTAAATCACAGTTACAGCTAAGGTTGTTTTATACACACTGGGAGCTCAAATGGTTTCTTGGCAGATCCTATCATAATTCATATTGCACTGAATAGAGTATCCATTTGCTTCCTAAGACCCCTGCTCATCTTCCTCATGCAATACCCATGCTCTTCCTTTTTCTTTTTAACTAGTCCTCACAGAGTATTCAAGAAGTCACAGAGCTTTGGCATTTTCCTTCAGATAGAAATAACTTGTCCTTTCTGTGTCTTTTAATAATCAACACACACTCTGGTCATTTAAAGCATCCTAAACTACCTTAACTAATTCATCCAATATTAACTAAAGCTATTTGAATGCTAGCTTTATCGATTTTGATTCACATTTCCCTGGATAATTGCCTTATTTATCACCGGGGCAAACATTCAACTGTGAAACTAGAACTGGTCAATATTCAGAGAAACGCCAAGAAAACCTGAAATTCCTAACTCCCTGTTATCATTATAAGACATTCAGATGTGGGACAGGGGTAGAGTTTACAGTACAGTTAAGGAAAGACTATATCAGGCTCTTGAAATCAGCCCAGTGACATTCATCTCCTGTGCTTATTTTAATGGCATTTAAAAATTCAGTTCTCATGGAAAGACAATGTTTTTTATGGCTAATATCTTTATAAATATGTCAAGAAAAGAGTAAAAATACCTGGAACATGGAACAAGCTTCCCACTCCTTAATACATTTACATTTACTTGGGAGGGAAGAGAGAACTATGGGGTTAAAACCAAAAACCACTGATTAGTATTCATGAGATCTTACTGTATTTACAAAATTATCTCTTTCTCTAAGACAAAAACTGTCTCACACTCAGTTAAGCAGAACATTTGCTTCAGCCCCTTCCAACTCAACCAGCAGTCTAAAGGCAGCCCAGAAGTAAGCGCACACAACCCTGCTTTACAAAATCCTTGCAGAGAGGCAAGGTAAATGTCCTTTTGGCTTACAAATATCATTTGAAAGTTCATCATTAGTCTTTTCCCACAGCATTATGCCCATCCTCCAGGTTTTGCAGATGTGTTGGTTCCCGTAACAGAAAACAGGTTGGAGCTGTCAATGTGGTTCATATATCAACTGCATGTCCACCATTTATATCCACAAGCTTTTAAAGAAACAGCAAACTTCCAGAAATGGTCCTGGGAAATGAAATAAGCACCCAGAAAAAGCTCTGACCCTCTATGTTTTTGCACGCTGTTGAAAAATGATGATTTTTTCACCATCAGGCCATCATTTTTTTAATGCTAAACAAAGCAACTTTACTTTTTCTTGTGAATCCAAAGTTATGCCTGTGTTTGTATAAACCAACACCCCTGCCAGCATTAGAATTACTGAAAACAACTGGCATTTACTTCGCATAGTATTTCGTTTTCAAGCACAGATACACAAAATATACATCTTCAACCTTCCAACCATTTCCACTCACTCAGTTTTACCCTTCCAAACTGAATTATAAACTAACAAGCTGAATCGAATGCTGCAATTGCTCTCATTATGACAATAAGTTATGGCACTTGTTCATGAAAAAGGACATATCTTTCTCCTCATTTTCCATGGGGAAGTCATATGGGGGATAGAACAAGAGAATCACCACCCAAAAGTTTTAAGAAGTCTTAAGAAAATAAGATGTTTTGCTACTCTTGTTTGTTTGTTTCATTTCAGATGTAATTGGCATTACTTACCTAAAAAAACTATATATAGAGAACACTTATTTATTATTAGCTACAGTTTCTTCATCCTAATTTCAGGGCTAGGACTATTCACAGGAATCTGCTGAGACTGATTTAGCCCAAATAGCACTTAAAAATACTGAGTACAAAGTAACAGTCACATGATTTCAAGTCTTACACATGGCTGCATAGCCAATTTGACACTGCTACTTTATACATTTGTCTAAATGGCTTGAAACAAGCCAATGCCCTTTGGTGTGTTCTTAGCTTGAACAATCCAAAATTCTGAAGCTGTAAACTTCAGAACCTGTTTCAGGTTTTCAGATTCTCAGGGACATATTAGCCTAATTAATATCCAAATGATTGATCTGTAGCTACTCTGATTTTACTATTGAGATACTTGCTGCTATGAGCACATCAGAGAAAGTATTCTTAAAACTGAGCTCTAGAGGTAGAAGCAGAATACACCACTATGTAACCCTGTTACCTGACCAGGAATGAAAGGCAATGCAGCAAGCCAGGAGATGCTGGAGTTGTGCTCGTGTTGGAACCATTAACTATGCAACAGTGTGATGGCAGTGTTTTGATTTTGAATAGAATGTTCAAAATGCAAACAAATAAAACCATCATGCAATAATACCACATCTCTTTTTCAATAGGAACAGTTCTAAAATGGGTAGGACTCCAAAGGTAAATCACAGCAAACTGACAGGTTTTCAGCAACCTGCAGAACACTCACTAAACCAATTATAGGATTGCACACTGCATATCTGACCTTCTTACATCATGTTGCTATTTTCACAGCAGTATCTCAGATGAGATTTTCCAGCATAATATCTGTTTCATTTAATATTTTAATATTTAAACAACAAGAAGTCTTAACAGTTAGTAGAAATATAGTTTTAAAAGAAAGCTGATTTAATAGGAAATATTAATTAAATAGGAAATTTAGTTCTTCATTTACTTTGTACCATAAGTTGAATTCCATACATTTATTCCATTACATAACAGAAATATATATATATATTAGACTGAAGAAGTTACAATTCATGATTTGTTTCTTAAATTACAAAAGTTATACAGCTTTGGTTTACATTTATTGATTAGATGACTTACATTCTGAACAGTATGAAAGATAAAACATAAATATTAAAAATAAAATGAGCATTGGTTAGCTGATAACAGATATAATGTATACATATGCAGAATCACAGGATGATTTGGGTTGGAAGGGACCTTAAAGATCATCTAATTCCAACCCCCTGCCATGGGCAGGGACACGTCCCACCAGACCAGGTTGCCCAAAAGACCCATCCAGCCTGGCCTTGAACGCTCCCAGGCTGGGGCATCCACAGCTTCTCTGGGCAGCCTGTTCCAGAGCCTCACCATCCTCTGAGTAAACAATTTCTCCCTAACATCTAATCTAAACCTACTCTCCTTCAGTTTAAAGCCATTCCCCCTTTTCCTATCACTACATTCCCTGACAAAGAGCTTCCTCAGCTTCTGTAGGGCCCCTTTAGGTACTGGAAGGCCTCTGTAAGATCTCCCGGGAGCCTTCTCTTCTCCAGGCTGAACAACTCCAACTCCCTCAGCCTGTCTTCACACTTATCAGATGTACTACTGTTTCTTATCAGATGTACTACTGTTTCTTATCAGATGTACTACTGTTTCTTATCAGATGTACTACTGTTTCTTATCAGATGTACTACTGTTTCATGTAGTGCCATCACTTGGAGTACTACCATCATCTAATACTTAGCTATAAAATTATTTGGATTGTGTCTTTCAGCTCCCAGGTTGCATGTCATGCACTCTACTAGTGTATTTATGTATTTGGCACTTTCCTTTGAAGGTTCCTTTTTGAGTGCTTTATTGATAACAACCTTCAATATTTCCAAAATATACTTTGTCAAAAAAGAAAAAAGATCACAAATACCCGATACATATTAAGTCATATAAGAAGTGCCTGTGAATTTTAATTCACTAATACTAAGCATGCAGAACTATCCCTGTCAAACAAAGAATTATTGATAGGTGTACTCAAAAGTACCCAGAGAAATGACATATAGTAATATCATGCTTTCGGTATTAGGTAAGTGGTTGCGACTGAATAAGAAAATTTCAGTCCTGAAGTTATATAGGAAAAACATTTATTTCTTTTTAGAAGTAAGTAGTGCCTCACTAAGCTAAAACTCTATGCTTATCTCTGACAACACTATAGCTGATAATGAACATTTCTGTAAGATCAGAACAACTCATTCGTGCATGTATTTCAAATTCAACATAACTGCTGCAACAGAAGATTCAGTCTGAACAATGAGAACAATAGTATTTCCTAAATAGAATATATTATAATTATACTTACCGTCTGTGACACCTTGCAAGATATCACAGACTTTACTTTATTTTTAAAAATTAACTGCATTACAGATGACAGTGTCTTTCACAACTATGGAATAGCTGTGTATTTCAAACTTGAGGAATTGCAAAAGCAGGATTCAATCATTTTAAGCAGTTTAATCAATCCTCTAAATGGTACGCTATGACGATGTATCTAAGTGAGCCTGTGTCAAAACAGGAAAATTTAAATTATTGTCTTTGCACATGTGATCCTACAATTGGATTTGCTTTATGGAAAGTTTCATACAAGTTTTCTCTGCTCATTCAGGCACTACAGCTGAGGATCTTATTAAAAAAGTAATCAGAATCATCCATGATATCAGAGAAAAGACAGCTCTAGGAATTCAGTTAAACTAACTGCAACTCTTTGAAGAGCCATCTCTAGATGTCAGGTAGAATTAACGCTGATAAGGCATTAATCAAGGCGCCTCACCCAGCTGCGGGGTACCTGTGGCATGATGGAGGGAGCACACAAGCAAGAAGGCAGAAACTAAGATGTTCAACACAACACAAATATGTAATTAAATATAATATTTATTATAATATTTATTATATTTACTATTTATATAATTTAAACATAGTAATTATATAAGTTACATATTACCTAAAACTACATATAGACATTACATTCTTATTTATTTGGCTTACATAAAGAATCATTTTACATGGAAAGAATGATTCAGCAAACAAAATCCTGTCTGATTTATGCGTACAAAAGCTTCCTCTACCTATGTACATAAAGTAGGGCAAGTAACGTGTAAGTATGCATAAATTCATAACAAGCACTTCCTTTGGACTATTAAAATCAACTATCTTAGTGAATGTCTGCTAAATTGAGTTCTCTGAACATGAGATTACATAAGATTAACTGTCATTTTTACCATTAAATATGAACATGTATTTTGGCAACACAACACAAAGACAATTTAAAAGGCCTTTCAGGTGTAGCTACAAAACCTTGCAAAAGCCCTGACAGTCTTGATTTTTTTATTATTATTATTTTTATTTTTTGGAAGGAAGTAATAGAAATATTAAGCATAAGAAAGAGGAACTATAAAAAAAATAAAAATCTAGTGTATGGCAAATTCCCAGAATGATCCATAGCAAACACAAACAGACAGTGCAGATTCACTTCATCAGTGTGAATCTAATTTAAAAATACTTAGTATTTTATTATATCCGTAACTGCTGCAAAAGCATCTACTTGCATCCATACACTAATGGACACTGTGCTTTTTTTGAATATATGTATACACATTTGGATATGCACAATCAAAAACAGCACTGTTACTGTTTCTCATCAGGAATCAGATAATTCATATTGTCCACAGAGAACATGCTTAAGTGTTTGCTGAGACAGAAGAAAGCAATCCTAGCCTTCAGATCTTATGCTCTTGAAGACAAGATGGGTTTTCTCCCAGAGGCAATCATGGTACAAGAGTTAAGACCAGTGCCCATGCCACCAGCTGATACCCTTCTCTAGACATGTTCATATGGAATTTGACTGCGGACATGGAAACTTTTAGTGTAAATACTAGAGAATCATACTTGCTTGTAACCCTGTCTGTGCAAGGCGACCAAGCTTCTCTAGCCTCCATCCCTACCACTTCCTCCTTCCCTTCCAGCACAGCCACCAATCCAGCTCATGCTGGTTCAACTACTTGCTAAAAACAAAGAGACAGAAAAACAGCAAAGTAAAACCTCAATGAATTGTTATTTGGCAGCCCATAACACAATTTGCCAGAGCACAGTGCCATCAGGTTTCATCTTCTGTCCTTTCAAATAACAGTAGCATCCAGGAGTGTCACTGATGCGTATGGCTTTGGGCCATGGAACAGGACAGCCCCAGCCAACAGCACCAAACCTGCAGTACCCTTCCTAGTGCAGCACCTATGACCTGCCACAGCAGAAAAGTAACCCTCCACAAGAGAAAATGTTTACCAAAACCCTACCCTTATATGAAGTTCTTCCTTACTTCAAAAATGGAGTGAGTAAGGTATAGCAAAACAAGCTCTTGGGCTCTCCTCTCAGCATTGTAACACGTTATATATAATGTGATTCGCATCTCAGCTGGAAGTTCAAGCCACAGGATCACACTTTGTGCCCCACTCAAAAAAGAATAAAAATAAAAAATAAAATAAAAATTTCAGTTCTTCAGAATTCCTCACTGTGTTATCCTTCCCTCTCTCAAGTCCAAATGGCTGAGAACTCAAGAGAAAGTAATAGTCTTCTTTAATGACGTAAGGTAGTTCTTTTATAACTTCAAACACCACGGATTTAAGGTATGTGAGTTTATCACCTGCCATAAAAAACAAGTGAAAAAACACCTTATGCTAGTGGAAATGTGTAACTGTGTAGCACTTCACAAGCTATCAAAACCACATTTGTGACTGGCTCAGAGCTGAGTATTTTTCATTCTGCACCATGCACCAGCATGATTTATTCTGATAATGATTTGATTTTGGGGTGGTCCTGTGCAGAGTAAAAATTTGAACTCAGTGGTCCTTGTGAGGCCCTTTCAGCTCAGAATATTCTATGATTCTAATTTCCAGGAGCTGTTAAAATACAGCTCCAACTTGTTTCGTTTTCAGTTCTCCGTGCATTATTCAGATCTAAAGAAAAATTACTTCAGTGGCAGAAAGCACGTTCTCTGAATGAATGGACTGGCAATCCCTTAACATTAAAAAAAAAAAAAAAGATCTTATTTTAAAATATAAAGAAATAGATTTCAGTAGCCATTGAGTTCACAACTCATAGATCTTGTGTTACTAAAAGGAATGGTCTTGAACACAAGATACAGATTTAAAATTACAGCTAACTCTGGTAAAACAAAATCACCTACAGACCATCATCAAAACAGAGGTTCATATTTTTTTCCCTTTTTCTGATACTAAAATCTTCTCTTCTTCTTTTTAATTAAGAAATGCTATCGCTTTAACAAGACCTGCAAGATGAATAATGGGATGAGATGTCGAAAAAGCATTTTAGAGTTTGTCTTCAGATTGTCTTGTTTGTGTTTTGTTATTCTTGTTGGTGGTGCTTTTTGAATCTTGAGAAGTCTTCATGGTTGATGTATTTTACATTCTTAATACATTTGGAAAATGTAATCTATACACAGAACAACATCTCTTTTGAGATACACCTGCTTTGAAATTGATAGAGATTGAAAAATAATCATTTTTCACTTGAGCTACTTCACATTTTTGGGTGACTTTCACATATTCATCTTGTATTAGCATGATTGTTTTACACTTAGAACTGTCTCCTATTAATAAAATTACATGCAATTTAGACATGACATCTTATTTATCTGTTATTTTGTTCTTGAAGATACACGATGATCTGGAGGAACTGGATGATGTGCTCTGAGCAACAACTGGGAAGTTGCTATACATTTGAAAGTAGAAGATAAACAGCAATTACAAGGTAAGTGTAGCAAGTACTCTTACTTGCCTTCCAACCTTTAGAAAAAAGAAAAAAGAATAAAACAGAGATAGGATAAAATGCTAAACAGCTTTTATCCCATTATCAGCAAAACCTAGAAAATATTCCCTGGTAGAACTCAAAAGAACAGCTACAAAGACGCATCCCTGATTTCTGCAGGACTACCACTGCCTCTAATCCAGAATCTCACCACTCTGTGTCCTTCACAACTGCAACCCAATCCACTGGCTCAAATCCTTCATTTCGGATCACAAATACATTTGCTATACAAAGTCCCAGTATCACCTGACCCGGCCTGGGGCCTGAATACCATGTCTTGCGCCAGAGACCACCTGACACTGCTCTCCAGATGTGGCCTCACTAGTGCTGAATAGACAGCAAAGATCACCTCCCTCAGCCTGCTGGCAGCACTCCTCCTAATGCAGTCCTGGATACCATTGGTCTGTGTAGCAAAGGCATGCTGCTGGCTTGCATTCAACTTGATGTCCATGAGGTCATGACATCTGATCTCACAGCTGGTCCTGCTTTGGGAAAGAAGCTCCTTTAGAGACCTCTTTGACATCATTTCCAGCCTTCTACAATACCCTATTCACATATCAATCAACACACATCAACCTTCTTCCTGCAAGAATGACCAAACCAACACACAAAAATATTCCCAAACTTACAAGTATAAATGTAGATTGAAATGCAACTCTACAAGACACCATTGTGAGAAAAGATGTATTTCTTCTCAGAAAAACTCCCATTTCACATTCAATAGCAAAAGACATTCGTTCTCCATTCTCCATTGCAACAAGCTGTAAAGTAGCTCCAAACATAAGTGAATTCCTAATTTAAATAAATAAATAAATGGTAGACCCACAGAGCTAAGAAAAAAAAAAAAAAAAAAAAAAAAGGATGCATTGATAGAACAAGGAGTAGTGGTTTTAAACTAAAATGGGAAATAAAATGGGAAATTTAAATTAGATATTAGGAAGAAATTCTTCACTCAAAGGGTAGTGAGGCACTGAAACAGGTTGCCCAGAGAATCTGTGGATGCCCCATCCCTGGAAGTGCTCAAGGCCAGGTTGGATGGGGCTTTGAGCAACCTGGTCCGGTGGGAGGCATTCCTGCCCCTGGCAGGGGGTGGGGGGGAGGTGGAACTAGGTGATTTTAGGGTCCTTTCCAACCCAAACTGTTCTGTGATTCTGTGTATCTACATGAACTGATAATGCTCATTAAAGTGTTTGTTAATTTAGCCCAACTGCCATCATCCACCTTTTATTAGTATGCTCTTTTCAAAATCTCCTGTTTTCAAGTGCTAAAGGAATCAATACAGCCCTCCACAGAGACACTTGCGTTGTAAACTTGAACAGAAGCAAACTTCATTAAGCAATTTCCATAATGTGTCTGCCAATGCTGTTGTTGTAATGGGATGAGAACTAACAGTCAGTAGTTGTCAAAGTATTCCATCAGTATATATCTTCAGTGTGACCGTTATTTTTGTAGTGTGAATTATTCAATGATCCTAGGGCAAGAAATTGCATGTGAAAAGACGTATTAATAAAGCATCAGATACATCCCCAGAAGCCACATCCTGAAGGATGTTGAAGAACAGCATGGGATTGTATAAGGAACTCTCAAGAATATAAGTCCAGGAGGATAGCTGAGTTCTATTACTGATGTTTGACCTATTACTGGTGCTTGGTACCTTACCCTTGATACCTGGCTGTAATTCAGATGCAACATTACTGTTTGCATTAAAGTGTACCACAATTCCATTACAAATCAAGAACAGTCTTAAGGACACGAGAGAAAATTTTTAACTGTCTGAAAAAACTCTTCTGGAACCTCTTTTGAATTACCATATGACTCTTGTAAGGTTTTCTATACTTTCTCTTCAATAATGCAACAGTAAAATTGTATGGTCACAGAAAATAGAAAGCAAAACATTTTTATTTATTCGCATTTACCAAATCCTGAAAGTAAAGTTAACTGCAATTTTATGGCTCCCTCAGTATTAGCATCTCCAAATTACTTTAAATGAGCTCATCCTAGGAACTGACAGTTTTAAAAATTAAAACAAGGTTGAGCTGCATGGGTTTTCTTTTGCTTGCCTTTTCCCCCAAGCTCATGAACAATGAGTAGAATAAATATTGCCTCACCAAACATCCAGAAAAGGCTGCATTAACAAGCAAGCATAGGAAACTGATATGAAATTTACACTGTATTCCTTAAAGACAAGAAAGTTCAAGCATTTTATATAGTGTGAGAGAGACTGTAGATTTAATATCCAAGCTCACGGAGTGATAATAAATTCATTAAATAGATTTTTCTGACCTTACAGGTGATTAGCACTGCAACCACTTCCATCCCAGCACATCTTTGTTCTTAAAAAGATTCACTTAAAACAGAGCAGCACAGATGAATTCATCAAGATCACTGCTATTATAATGAATCATTAATATCCTAGTGAAAAATTTATTGTGATGAATAATACATTCAAAATGATGAGATAGAAAATGAAGCGTTACTCTGCAATGTATCAGAGAATCAAAGGGATGTTATAGATGTTGGCAAGTTAAAAAATATCATTTTTGGAACTAAATCTTTCTAGATGTCTTTCCAGATGCTTTAACTTTATTTCATTTTCTCACGAAACATTTATATCGTAGCCAAAGAAAAATCATACATGTTAAGCAACATTCTTCCTTTCATATAAATCCAAAGCCCAGGTATATGCACTGCTCTTCTCACAAAACACATTTTGCCTTCAGAAGCCACATTTTTTTTATTCTGTGGCATTTTATTCAGCATATGTGATTGTGAAACATAGCTCCTTGCTCAAAACAAATAGCAAAGTTATTTTTTCAAACTACTGCATCTATTGCATATACAGCAGAGTTAGCAGGATTAGAAAATGTACTGATTAGATGAGCTGACTTTGCTACTTGCATTATTACTGTGCTAGGTTAACGAATTAGAAGGACTTAAAGTAATAATCATGTCAGTGTGAATGGCACAGAATAAAAATTTACCACAAGTAAAACAAACACTCTCTTTCCTGTGGCTTAAAAACCAGAATAATCAAACAAGTCTTTGCATTGCAGTACACAAAAGTTGCACTGCAGTTTACTGCCACAGAGTTCTGACAACCACAATAACAAGCACATTACTGAGATGGACTTCTGCAGCTAGTTAAGTTTTAAAGGCAGCCCAAAACAGAAATCACAGCACTAGAGTCCGGGCAAAGGGCCATGACAAAAGGACAGTTACATTTAGAAGGGGGATTAAATATTTGTCATACAACTGACAGATTTATTTTGTCCATTCTCCTAGACAGATATGTGTATATCACATCAAAGCAGGGAATATTATAACTATATCCTTGCTTCAAACAGGACATTTTAAATAGTCGGTGATACCTTAGAATTTGATGTGGATTCCAAAAAGCAAAGCCTGTTGCCAAATCCTTCTGCAGCAAGACACAGTTTCTGTTGCTCCTTGTGAACTGTTGCAGTGCACTGCAGAACCACTTCATCATCCTACCAAAAAAAAAAAAAAAAAGGAAAAACAAAAACAGTGGTTATGCTTCTGGCTCAAGATTTATGGAAGCATCTACAAAGTCATTGCTAAAATCAGAAACAGTTATCCACGAACACATGAACACAAGCAGAACTGATTCTTAGCATAACTTTTATTCTCTGAATTAAGAAAGTAGGGAAATCAATGAAAATAAATATAATTCCTACATATATGCTCCTCCTGTTTCTTTGTAACAAAAATCAGTATGCATGAGATACAGATGTTATGGGACTAAATCCTTGCAGTAACATAATCAAAGGGAGATGCTGTAATAAATAAATAAATAAATAAAAGAACAGATGCAGATATCTATTTAAATCCCAGTTCTACAAAGTAACATACAATGTGGAGAATCCCTTGGAAGAAACATGTTTTTTTAAAGCACAAAATAACTATTTTGTAATCTTAATTACACTTGATGAAAAAAAAAAAAAAGGTAAAAAAAATAACAGCATTAGATTGCAGCTACACAAACATTGTCTTCCACTTCCTATCCTTTTTTCCTAAACAATCCCGCTGGCAGAAGGGAATCCCCAGTAACCATGTCACCATCAAACATTGTGTCAGCATCGTTTAAAAAAGGGTCACTGGAGAAGATTCCAGAATTGTACCTTCATAGACAGAGGCAGACAACAGAGTAAGACTACTTTAAACTAAATTTCTACCAATTTAAGTATGTTCTACCACTGCACACTGATTTTAGAGAAAGTCTGAAAAAGAATTCTACATATCCCATCTACAAAAATCACTCTGTGCTGATAGCTTCATAAATACATTAGTTTTGGGTAAAGTCCCTGACATACTTAATTTTAGTTAATCATTTAAAGCACCTTATCCTTCTCTGCTCAAGATGACTGCAAACCAATTATGCACTATCACCAAGCACACATATATTATGTAGATGGTGATTGCTGGAGGATTAAGAAAAAGAATATAGCAGCTGCTAGATTTCCCGAGACACAAACTTTCTCAATTCATTTTGCAAACATTTTCTCTTATTTTGCTGTACAGCAGAGTACATGGCTTATTTTGTTAAATAAATAGCTCACAAATGAAGACTGATTTTTACAAAATGCTTACTGATTAATGGAAACCAATAGTGTTGTGGAACTTTTCATTCCCGTCAAGGTGGGGTTGATGAAATTGGCACAGAAGGGTAAGAAAGGTGTGATGCCACTGTCAGATTCTGTTAAGGGTGATTACAGAGAATGGCATATTTACTCAGGTCTAAGTTACTCTGCATTTCAATGCACATCATTAGAGAAGAATTCAATATAAATTCTTAGAGAAGAATTCAATATAAACTCTGCCTTGGATTTAGTCTTACAACATTTACTAACTACATGTTCAGAGGATTCCTATATACGTATAATTTAATCATGTTGCAGAATTATATTAAGATATATAATTCCATTCTGTTTCTCTACAGAAAGAACTAAGTGGGTAAGCATCTGAGCAATGTCTTTCTAAACTTGTTTTCAAATCAGCAAACCTTACCTAACTCCAGTATCAGAAGAGCTAAAAATGCGCAATTTCCTCATTTGAAGTCACAGCCTCCAAAGAGACTTTCACTGAAGGTCACTTTGCTCTCACATGAAGAAAGATACACCATGCCTCATATTAAACATGTACTAAAGAAAAATATTTTTCAAATACTCTTAAACCTTGAATTACAAAATATCTCAAACTGCTCTATTTCCTCCTCTTAACTCCTGAGCATCTTCACGTTCATATTATGCAGATGAATTTAGATCATCATATTTTTTTCTGTCAGTCACTGTCAGATGTAAACAGATTAAAGTAATTTATGTCTCAAATGGCTATAACTGCAGCCTTCAAAAGGTAAGCCAACATGTTATTATGTAAGCAGATACAGTCCTGTCTACCTCTTTCCTACCTCTCCTCATCCGACTCTGAAAATGCAGGGGTCAAGGCAACACAAAGGTGCTGACAGGAATAGCGTTGTCTTTTAAACATCTCTGTCAAATGTTGAGCTACTTAACATCGCAGTGAACTAAACAGAGCTGAAACAAAGCAATTCCAAGAAGCCAACTCCAAGCACAGATGTTTGCTGCCAAAATATAATCACTTGTAGTAACTTTTGACCCACTTGGAAACTGAACTTCTAAACAAACCATGTTTTAAGACATGAAATTCTTAAGAAATTCTTTTCAATGTATTCTCAATATTAGATGCATAGCCACAACAAGAAAATCAATTACTGATCTTTGTAACTGGTCAACGTAACAATAATGTTAATAAACTATGGTGTGTGCCTGCCATAATCAATGAAATTATGTTAACACCTATTCAATCTAAGTAAAATCTGATTAAAAACAGTATCTGTACTGTGCCATAACTGACAAAGTTGTATTCAATTTCCACTTCATATTCAAAACAAGCATAACATATTATATAGAATGTAATACAGATTTACAAAAACTTCAGCAGAGTTTGGAAGAAAAAGCAATAGCACAGACCTAAAATCCCTGCAGACATTTGCAGGGACTGCCAGATAGCTCTGTTACTCTTCTTTTGCTGAATAATCATCACTTTGACACACCTGCCAGTTTCCTCCATGAAAACTGGAAAATTTGTTATTATTTCCATCTCAATTCACTATCACCATAGCAGCCTTCATGACTAAGCTCAAAGATGCTGCTTTATCTTTTTTTTTTTTCCAGTTTTCAGATACAGAAAAGTACTGAGATTAAGGGAAATTAGGTGACAGTAACAAAAAATTCTGTGCACAACGTGGTGCTGCAGTTTATTATCAAATGTGCAAGACATTCACTGTAACAGCAGCTGAGCCCAGCATCAGATATATCTGCACTTACTGCAAGTAAGAGTAAATCCTTGCTGAAAAACTGCCCATTTAGTGTAGACATGTTAGTGGATGGCTCGTCCATCCACCCTCATTCATTCTCCAGGTCATGGTCTGAACTTCCTCGTAACACTCTAGGGAATTGGGCGGTAAGGGTCATCTCTGCTCCACACGCGGCAGGAGAGGAGCAAAGACAATGCTGCCTACCCACAAGAACAGTACAAGCTGAAGGGAGAACAGAATCATTTCTTAGACTTCTAACCTGATAATCTCAGTCAGAAAACTCCCAGGCTTTCTTCTCCCTAGCACCATCTCCTCCCTCCCAAGCATCACCTTGGGAGGTGATCCATTAATCCCAATAAACCTGTGCTGCAGTGTCAGCCAGCACACCAATTCATAGTTTTAGAGATATTGTATCTTCCAGCAAAAAGACATTTTGATTTGTATTATGTCAGATAACTGCATTGACTCAAACAGCTTCAGCTTTTGATAATCACTCAATTGCATTTATCATTTTGATACTTAGGGAAGCATTTAAAAAAAAAAAAAAAAGGTAGATGTTATCTGTTTTACAAAGCCCTATTTATTTTTAAACATCCAATTTTGAAAAGCAAAGATAGTAACTGAAAAAAGAACAGCTCCTGGCAGATTCTTAATTATATCTATTCATTATGGGCTAACATAATTACTTTCATGAAATCTATATATTTACAGAAACTAAAAAAGTAATGGAATGATTTAGCAAAGAAACCAGTAAAACAATAATAATAATTTAAAAAAATATATACCAGCATCACAACATTTTCTACAGCTAAAAATGTGCCCTAAAACCAAACCAGCAGCAACCTGCTGCTGGCAAAGTGCCTGCTCAGAACTGTACTCCAGAAGACCAAACTACTGAGGGAAGAGCACAGGGTTGCTGTCAATGTACAATATTAAAATAACAAGTTCTCAAAGCTCCTTAATAACACTTACTTTCATTTTCAGTGGTTATTTGACTTGTCTGTAAAATCCATTCAAATATCCTAAGATTACATGAAATGTTTACTATTCAGTCAAGAAAATGGTTAGTTCCTTGTGACACACAACAGGCCCTTGTATTTATAATCAGTATGTTTTGACTAGGTATATCTTTCCAGGATTGGCACATTCAAGTTACAACTGAACAAAGAAATATGTATTTCCTTGTAATATACAGTGTCACTCTTTGCCCCACAAATGCCTGAAAATTTATACTTCCTGTGTAAAGTCAGTTTTGACTAATCCTTAACCTTCTCAATATTTCAGTTCTATTAAAGGACCAAAACTGGCTGACTGGATTGTCACAGGAAGGCATCATCTACAGCACTACAGCTGCTAGCTATACAGACATGGGTGTGGTTTTGATGGTGGAATTTTTGCATTTTAAGCATTTTTTCAGAACCTGCTAAGATGGGGGGGGGGGGGGGGGTTATTTGTTTGTTTTTCCCTTCTTTGCATTCTAGTACCTTAAACTTTCAATAATTATGCATATTTTTTAAACTTCTGAATTCTGTGCTTCACCTCATTATGTCATGACCTTGACATTTACATTTTGCTTCCACTTCAGGATAAAAATAGGCAACAGTTTTCAGCTATTTTACATGATTTTTTATATTTTATAGTTTACTCCCTCACAGACAACACAGGAAGCAGAACATGAACTATTACTAACTTAAATAATTTGTTGTACTCTTTGTAATCTGTTCCATTACACATAAATTACCTCACAAAGACGTAACACTGACCATGTGTTTCTACTGCTCTGTGAGAGTATACCAACTCTGAAATAGCATACAGATCACTGAATGTCACATTTGCAAAATTATGCATTCAGAGGTTAAAAATGTTAAGTTATGCTAGTACATTCAAACTTTCTTCTACGGCTGTTTTATATGACAAATACTGCAGTTAGTGGAATATTTCCATCGACTTACGTATGCTATAAATCAGGATCTCAGCACAGACTTTACTAGCTCAGTCTTTAATAGCTTCCTCAACCTCCACATATGCACTGTTCTGCTTCACCGCATTCCATTTACTGTTCAGCTGTGCAACAAGCATAGGTGCCACATATCCTTTAAAAACAGGTTACAAACAGAAATTAAGCCTGTGAAAATTGCTTGCTGCATAAGAAAACTGTAGAACATTTCTTGATTTACAAATCTTGATTTACAAACTTTGCTTCAGCCTTGTTGGGATAAGCACTAGATTAGAGAGTAGAGTAAAAGTTTGTAAGGCCTATAGGCCATCAAGTACACAATTACTTCTACAATTACTGGTAACAATATGCCAATGGGATCCACTAATTCATTCTCTAAAATGACCCTTGTGATCTGTTTTACAGAAAAAAATAAATTGTTTAATGCTAGGCATCTGAACAAAACACTGCAACCAGGCAACTTTCAGTGCTGATGGGAGCTCTAATCCTAATTGCCTAAAAGCCTCATTCTCTGTGTGCTTTGGAAGAAGGTAGAAAGCAAGAATGCGGAAGTAACACATTAAGATGGAGCTTTTCTTTCTTCAAATCCCTGCTGACAACAAACAGAAGCCTGGATAAATAGGATTCATTAAATACTATGTACATAATGTGCAAGAACCATGTTCAACAATGATTAAATATCTTGTCAACAATCCCATGAGAAATACCAACAAAACAAATGCTCAAAGCCTAACGCTACTTACTTAACTACTAATTCTATTCTTGACTGACCAACCAGTGTCAAACAGCTACCAAGCTCTACTTTGAAATCCCATCCAACCAGGGAGGCTACACTAGAACTCCTGATGACTGAATGTGAAGAACAGAGGCAAGAAATAGACCCAAAATTTGATTACTATATCAGACCTTAAATCACAACTGTATGACCTTCTTGGTGGCAGATGACCAAAGTGTTGCAATAGTTAATAGTAAAAACAATAATAGTAACCTCTTCAGCCATCAGGAATTAGTGCTCACACTCTGTAAGGGAGCACAACCCTTAGGAACTGAAAACGACTTCAGCAGAGTGCTTATCCCTCAGGTCAGGATGCAGCAAAGAAGCAGTGATAAGACAACATTGTTGTAGAGAAGGATCTGGTGGTTATGGTGAAGTGAACACCGAGCATCAGTCAACAACACCAGGCAGCTGTATAGAAACCAAAATCTCATTTAATCAGAAGAGGGTAAGTGAATACTATAGTAGTGATCCTCTGATTCTTTGACTTCACGCTCAAGAGTGGTAAAGCTTCAGCTGAAGTGAAGAGGTCATTTTGACCCTTTGTTTCAAAAACAGGTAGGAAGAAGTTTTCTGTGGACAGCAAAGCATTTTCACTGACCAGTTTAGAAACTTCATCATTACAAGACTTAAAATGGCTCAGGAGGATCTAGGCAGAGATAACCTTGCCTTAGGATGAGAGAGAAGAACAGATTTTGCAGTCACATGATGCTAATTAGTCTGGACACATTTTATGGTACATATTTTAGTTTTATCCTGTAGGAGGAGTAATTTCATAAGAATTCAACATTACTCCAAAGGAAGTATCCTTTGGGACAGAAAACACCATGAAAAATAGATGGAGTTCTAGAGAACCAGACCAGCTGGCAGCTCTTGCTACAGTACTGGGAAGTGGGCTGCTAGTACAACCATCACTTTATTTCCTTCTCCTTCCCTGAAAAGCTCTTACTTAGTCATCAAAATAATTTTGCCAAATTACAGCAAAGTCATGCTGATCTGCAGTACTAAAGAGATGTGGCAGTTTTTAAAAAATATTTTAAAATCTTGAGTCACGTAGATTTATATTCAGCACTTGTTAGAAAAAAAGTTTTCACTACAGAACAATGATACAAAGGGCCTGTCAGAAAGAAATCTCTATCTACAAGGAAAAAAAAAAAAAAAAAAAATCTGTGACACTCCATCAGAAGGCAAAGGTCCAGATCTGAATGAGTGGCTCCAGCACACCACTCAGGTACCAAGAGCACCTGCTATGCTCTGCAAACTACTTCGTCAAGAAAGGGGGGGAAAAAAAAAAAAAAAAAAGAAAAAAAAAAAGTTTGATTTGAGCACTGCAGAGATAAACTAGGTGTCTGTACCCTTCAGCTGTGACTGCTAAACACCTGCTCAAATGCTCAACCCACTACTGGTGTTACACGTGCACACAACACTGAAACAATTTATTGTCTGCATGCAACGTCAAAGCTTCCTCTTCTGGCTCTTGATTCCACCGAGTCAGCATCAAACAGTGCCACAACTGCTTTCAGCCTTGTGCACACATGTGCTAGTGTTTTTGCTTTGGATTGAGTTCTACTAAAAATACGTCTGGAAGTGAACATATTTCTAGTTGAGATGACTTATATTTATTATTTCTCGCTGATCAGCTCTGTGGTCCTACAATCCTAAAAAATGCCAAGTTCAGCTGTCAGTGCCTAATAATAGTTTTATCTGTCTGTAACCATAGTTAACAGTGGATAACTGCATCTGACACAGTTAACAGAATGGGGGGGGGGGGGGGGGGAACATCTGCAATAAAGTATGCTTATCAAATTAAACAGAACAGCTGGTGGGCTGATGTCAGCTTCTTAAAAGCTCCAGTGTGTCAAATTTATCTCTGATGCAACTCCACTTATTTTTGGAATTTGGTAAGAATGCTATTATGTTACACCCTCACTCATTTGTTCCAGGCTACATCTATTCTGAAATCGAAGGCATAATTACAGCACAGGACGTATCTATGCTATATATGATCCCAGTGGTGTGAATAACAGTAAAGACAGAGGTGAGAGCATGCTAGAAAAGGTGTCCACAAGATTCTGCAGGCAAACACAAGAACGTTATATCTATGATGTGAGCCAGGCACTTATCAAGCCAACTCTAAACAAATGCCAAGTTATCTCATAACCCCAATCTAACAAATCCAGACTCAGATAGGTATCTAAAACTGCTATAACAACTGAAGGTGTTCAGTTTTACAACATTTTTTTGAGAAATAATTCACTTTTCTCAGATATAAAACAGTGGTACGTGTTAAAACAAATAGTTTGTTCAAGGTCCCACAATACTTAGACTCAAACTGAACATACTCCTTTTGGTGTGTTCCTCCTGTCCCACTCACAGGCTCCCCAGAGCAAGAAGGCTCTGACAACACAGTTCTCTCGCAGATGAGATGCTCTTATGCATGGTGTGAATGCCTCCCCTCTGCATCATCACTTTCATGCAATACAGGAGAAAAATTTGTCAGCCCTCCGTCTTCTATCCTGTGAGCAGATTCAGGAGGTTAAGTCAGTAATACCACCATCTGCTTGAGTTTGCAAATTCAATCCTAGATCACTTTCTCTTCCCTTAATCCTTTTTCAGCACTATTTCTTGAATCATTCCACTTCAGTGCTCTGCCTGCCACACTGATATTTCGCAGCTGCCCAATCAATCATACAAATTTTCCTCTAATCCCCAACCAAAAAGATTTACCAGCCACCGTGTTGTTTTTGTCTTTCTGGAGCAAGGTTAAAGATTTATTCTAAGCTCCATCCTCTTCTAATGCTCTGCCAATATATTTCATTCTAAAGCTGCTCTAACTTATCAGATTCACCCTTTGACTTCACACATTTCCCATGCAATGCTTTCTTGTCACTATGAGAAGTCTACCACCTTCCTGAATTCTTGCTTCTTAGACTATTTAATTCCATTTTGAAAAATTTTCTCAGACTGCTGTTCACAACTTCTTTTCTGAGCATTTGTGATTTATGATTTATTCTTCCCTGAAGACCATTAATGAAAGTTTTAAGATCTGATATGGTATCCTCCCATGAACAACTCCAGAAGGGTTGTTACCAACTTTGAATCTCTACTCAGTTTAAAATATCATTAAAGAGCCATCAAATCATACCTGCTTTCTTCACTTCACCTCACTGTTCCAGCTTTGAAATGATGATCTGAAACCACATCATATTATGAAATCCCAAGCAATCACAACTCCAAAAAGACAGTTCCTAGACGCCTTCACTACTAAGTATAAAATAGTTTTTGAACCTCCTATTAAAGAGACTGGCTATCCCTCCATGAAATGACCAATATGCAATCTACCCCACCATTGGTGAGCTGCTGGTCTTCCACATTCATCTCTCCTTAACCTGCCCTGACGTACATACTTCTCAAAACATCAATAATATACAAAATAAAGACTGCCGCAGTCTTAAAATGCTGAATTGCAAACTTTGTTTCAAAACCACTAAAAGCCTAAGGACCTAGACATCAGAAGATTATCATATTCTATAGTGACTTTGCAGCTGTGGGGAAGAACACAAAATTGAGAGAAATGGCAGATGGATTTTGTTCCTAGATCTCCACTAAGCTACTAAGCTTTTACACTTTACTCAAGTTACTTGTTACTCACATTACCCTGTGCTCAAGTGCTTTTTCCATACCTTTTTGGCTTGATTTGTTTAGATTACAAATTCTCCCTGGCAAGACTATTTCGATTTCACTTTCTAAATGAGTCATATCATTAATGACTGCATACATACTTTAAAAGGGAAGGAATAAAAGCTTATACATAGCATGGAACTCTTTTTTTTATATCAAGAGTGTCTTTAAGCAAGAACTACAGACCACCTCAGGAGAACTGTCCAGTGATAAGTCCCACAGACTCCAAAGAAGACACATCTTGATTTTGTCTAAAAAAAAAAAAAAAAAAGAAAAGCTAGGAAAAAAAAAAATCAAACACACACACACCAACAGCTGGAAATCTGCTTGGTGGCTTCACCTGAAGGATCTTGGGAATGGGCAGCAATGTATGGGTCTGGTAGTGTGGTCAATAGGCTGCTGGTGGCCCACAGTTGATACTTCTTCCATGTGCTTTGCAGAAGTGTCATCAGGTTCATTTACCTCATATCATTTTAAAAAGGACACATCTAGAGGATGTAAAATGGCAGAAGTGTTTTCCAAATGGAGCAGATGCATCCAGGCAAGGTGCTACAATCCCAAAATACTTTGTCAGGTGTCAAATGTTCTAGCTGCCTCCTGAACATGAGGTTACTGAAACTGAAGAGCTATTCTTGGCAACTCCTAAAAAGCTGTTGAATAGGGAATTGCAGGGGGCTGGATCTACAGCAGCCTAAAATGTAAGCACATCTCTAAATAAACATCAGTATACTGAGTATCAAAACACCTGAACAGGTCTTATCCTGACTGCATTATTTTCTCCCTAAACAGATCATATGAAACATTGAATTTTGTATCTTACACTGTTGCTGCCTGCAGGGTCTGCCAACGTTCAAATTTCTGCTGCAGAGTTTAGATCCAGGCCATCAAGCAGACACATACCCATGGCTTATGGTGAGCAGGTGATATCCTTCTGTACTTTACCAAGTGCTGCAGCTGGCTACCATTCAGTCAGTGCTTGACAATACCAAAAAATGCCTCCTCCTGAATAAAGATACTATAAAAATGTGTAGCAATTGCAACAGTTTTTGCCTTGTCATTCCCTTTGTACTTTTTTTCATAGACTGAAAAATAACATTAGTATAAAAAGATGAAAAATCTAGAGCACAGTAGCAATATGGATTGGTCTGAAGATTTCTGCATAGCAAAGCACAGCACACTGCAGTAGAAGATTTGGTTACTAAAGGATCAGTACAGATATTAACAGAACAGTAAGCAGATCCTGATGAACTCTTTGCTAAGCCTGTCTTTTGAAATAAAAATATCTTGTTTACTAAGAGATTTTTTTGTTACCCCAGCTTGAAGTGTACTCTTTATTTTTAATAATTTCTCTCAAGTCTTGCTGCAGATTTGAACAGTCAGGGAAAAGCTGAGATTCAACCAGCACACTGCATATTGCAGCAACTGTTAACCAAGAAAAAAAAAATCAGAAAATATTCAGATACGGAGTAAAATGGCTTTCTGTGACCAGGTTCTCACACCAGCAGTTAATTCTTCACAGATTTTAATCAGGTGCAATGACAGAAGGCTGCAGTGAACTGAGAGTCCCAAAAATACACTACCAAGCAAGGGCAAAAATATCCTACTAGCTTATGTACGTCACAATATAACATTCAGCCTAATTTTTATTTCCTGTTTCTTACCCAGAATTCACCAGCTATCAAAAATGAATGCAATGGAAAATTATCACCACAAATGATGAAACAGCAGAAATGTCTTTCAACTGCTTTTACTTAAAAAAAAAAAATTGCTGATGAAAGTTAAAGTTATGCACAAGCACAAACTCAAACATTATAAACCACAAATTCATGTTGGTATACTCTTTTGTTCATCTATCTATATATTTTAGATGACATGGAGTAAAGGTATGATTCACTTCTCTCCCAACTAAGAAAAAGATCAAAACCAAATATCAACAAAATCTTGCCATGCTTATATATACAGTGAAATTCTTTCTGTATTACATTTAAAAAGTACATTTTCTCCAACAAACAACAAATGTTGAATGTAAGCTAATCACAGATGAAAATACAAATTCTCAAATATTGATTTCATGATCATAGGTTAATCTCATTTTCCCCACTCTTATTTACAAGAAATTTTGTCATTGCTTCCATTGTACTTTGAGAGTACTGAGACGCTAAAGAGTATCACATTATCATACAAGCTGCATTTTAAGATTTGCATAAACAACCAACTAGAAGGTCTGCCAGAAATCTGTCCTAATTGCTACAGATCAAAATTAAAATTATTATTCCCAGTACAAAGCTATACCTACAGCCTATTTTTCACAGGCTGCTACTTATCAAATGCCACTCCTACTAAAAGTTATTTCATTGTTAATTATTTCATCATTATTTATTTTCATTGTAAATTGAAGAAGTCTGAGAAAAATAAAAACATTTTAACATGGGTTCAGAACAATAGTTTCAACTTATACCATATTATTTCGGTAATTTTTTGCATATGTTCCGTAACTCAAGAGCTGTATTTTAACAAATACCTTTTAAATTTAATAATATGTCTCAATCATGGCACTTGATTAAATTAGCTTGCTTAATTTTTACATAGAATATCAGTTTGCATTACCATTTCTCATTCCTTCATGCATGTCAACTGATGCCTAACATCTGCTGTTAGACTAACACAGGTTGATTTATCATCTCAAAAAAGTCTTCACACTTGCTTCAAACATACTACATGCACATAACTTCCGTTTGGATCATGGTAATACTTTAACACTTGCCTTCTAAATTCACTAATTTTATAGCGTTAAACAAGTTTTAAGTACAGCAGCAAAGATAGGCAGATAACCATCTGCATATTCTAAAGAGGCTTTCTTAGCTCTTACTTGGATTTATGGCTGTACTGAGTCCCTTTGGCTCACTAAGTTCCTGTACACCTTTTAGATTCAGATTCATCACACCAAACTTAAGACATTTAAAAATCACTCGTGTAGATATATTTAGATACCTTCTAAGTAATTTAGCTATTTATTCACATCTACTCAGTCTAAACTCCTGTTACAGTCAATGGTAGGAGACAGGTTTTCCAGAAAGTGAGGCACCATTTTGTGAAATCGGTATTTTGGACGGACATTACGAACTGTCCTCTGCACGTATTTCTTCCTCTCCTTATGCCCTATAGTAATCAACTTAGGCTAGGACAATCACCACATAAATGCTCCAGTTAAAGGGAAATGAATCCCAGGCTCAGCACGCTCATAGCAGCTTCTCCAATGGTAAAGATGCCACAGAAAAGCCCCAGAAGCCCACATCCTTTAGAGAACTGTCCTGTGTTTTCAGTGAAGCAGCAGTGAAGACTAACTCAAAATAGCTCAGGGCATCAAATTTAAAGAAATTGAGGCAATCTTTTCATGATTATTGACATTACAGCTATGTCCTAAATAGCAACAAACCAATCATACATGCTGTGGAATGGGGATTCACGTTCCTTTGCTGCCCTGTGCCTACCCAAATTACATAGAAACTGAGGAAAGGAGAACACCTTGAAATATTAATTTCAGTCCAAATTATGTGCAAAGGTCCATATTCAAAACAAACCCTCAGCTGGTTACTCCAGTTCAAATCACAACCTGATAGACCCCAAGTCCTCAGTCACAAGATGGGTTTCTCCCCAGTTCCTGTACTAACTTACAGGTGTATGTACAGTATCTTCCATCCCCAAATTGATTATGTGTTGCAGATATTCATCATGATGACAGCAGGAACAAACCCTGAGGCAACCCTAGAGACCTCAACCAGCACAAGCTGTGAGCCAAACATCTCTTCACTGCTCCACCAGGTGCTCCAAAGCATTGAAATGGAGCAGAAAGAGCTGAAAACTTCAAAGAAAGCATGAGCTGTTAAAGCTTTGGCAGTCTGGCTTCCGTGCGGCTGGCTCTCACAGGAAGAGGGATGGGATCGCTGCAGTCAAGCTTTAGACATCTGTGTGTCAGACAATGCATTTCAGCTCTATTTATGGTCAGAAAAGAGGAAAGGACCTGTTCAGGAATTTGTCTTGGGTACACAAAAGAAAGTTAGATGACTACCTCAGCTGTAGACTTCTAGATCAGATTAATTATATCCTAAGCAGCAGACTAATAACTAAGTATTGCAACAAAAAGGAAAATAATAATAATAATAATAATAATAATAATTTTAAAAGGCAACTGAAAACACCAGCAAAAATTATTGCTATGCTTCTCATTTTAGGTCAGCTCATCGTAGAATATCCTGAGCTGGAAGGGACCCAACAAGGATCACCAAGTCCAACTGCTGGCTCCACACGCAACTACATAAAAATCAAACCATATGTCTTGAGAGTGTTGTCCAAACACTTGAAGTCTGTCAGCCTTGGTGCTGTGACCACTGCCCTGGGGAGCCTGTTCCAGAGCCTGACCTCTCTCTCAGTGCCTGCCTATCCCCTATCTGCCTCCCCTTGTGAGGAAGCTGCAGGCTGCTATGAGGCCTCCCCTCAGTCTCCTCTTCTCTAGGCTGAACAAACCAAGGGATCTGAGCCACTCCTCATATGCTTTCCCCTCTAAAAGTTTCACCACCTTTATAGCCCTCCTTTGGAGGCTCCCTAATAGTTTTATGTCCTTCTTATACTGTAGTGCTGAAAGTTACACACAGTACTTGAGGTAAGGCCACATCAGCACAGAGCAGACTAGGACAATCCCTTCCCTTGACCGTCTGGCAATGCCCTGCTTGATGTACCCCAGGGTACTGATGGCTCTTTGGGCTGCCAGGGCACACCACTGCCTCGTATTCAGCTCACTGTTGACCAGAACCTCCAACTCCCTTTCTGTGGAGCTGCCCTGCAGCCTCTCATCCCCCCAGCCTGTACATATAGCCAAGGTTGCCCTGTCTCAGGTACAGAATAAGGCACTTGCTCATGTTAAACTCCTTGTGGTTGGTGATTGCCCAGCTCTCTAATTTGACAAGATCTGTTGGCAAGGCCTCTCTACCCTTGACAGAGTCAATGGCTCCTCCTAATTTAATACCATCTGCAAACTTACTGAGTATACATTCAAGTTCTGCATCTAGATAATTAAAAAAAAAAAAAAAAAAAGAGAACTGGCTCTAAAGTGGAGCCCTGGGGAACCCCACTATTAACTGGTGGTGTTGTCTTCACGTCCAGTTTTTGGGGGTAAATGTAATATAATAGACCTTAGAAGCAAAGTACAGGTCAGAAATTACTAATTCATATAGCAACTACATCAGCAGAAAAACATATTTAAAAAATAAAAAAATCTGCTAAACCCTAAGCATGATAGAACATATTGCTGGCATTATAGCATATAGGCCATAGAACAAGGTTTACACATACATACATACATAGACATGCATACATCAGTAACAAATCAGTATTACTGGTTGTTAACAGTTAAAAATCAAAATTTCTGGTTGTATTTAGCCTCCAGTCCCCTATAATTCATCTTAATTAACAATTAGACATAAAAAGTTTGCCATTTCCCCATATCCTGTCATAAATTTTATGAGTATTTATGGTTACACAGAGATTTTCATAACCCTTGTTGAGCAGGCCATTGATCTCAATGCTACAGATGTAAAATAAAAGGAAAAAAAAAATAATAAGTCTCCTTGAAAAGCAAGATATACAGATACAGGTGGATAACTAGAACCATGAACTTTGCTTACATAAACATATCACATTCTCTACTTCAATACTGACTGGTCGTTTTAGGTTCATCTTAAATTCCACTTTTACTATAAAATTAGAATGATGATGAAAACCAACAAATGCTATAGAATGAAAGGCCTCTCAGTGCTTTACCACTGACAACACTACAGCAGCCAAGAGTTAAGCCCATTTAAAGCAGAAGGGTGCTTGCATAACATAGTCAACTGCAATGAACTAGGCTCAGTACTTCAGAAAAGAATTGCTGCAATAGCTGCATGTGAAACTACAAGTTAATCAACAACATACTACCCTGCTGCAGGTAATTCTTCCATGAAGAATGGAAGGAAAATGTGACATCACCAAATAAGAAAACAAGCAAGGAAAACCAAAAAGACTCACACCCCGTGAACCACCACAGAAGACAGAACAAGTTCAGTTGTTAAAAGTACAAATGCCTGGTAATGAAAGCATTGGTAGAGGTTCAATACAGCAGACAGACACTTAACATTTATTCTACTAAGTATTCCGTGGAGAACCAGATTATCTGCCCAGAGCCAAGTCTTATAAGCAATTCTGACAGAGATTCTTTAAGTGCCTAGTGATTCTTTAAGTGCCTAGAGATTCTAAGTGCCTAGTGAAACAAAAATGGATCCACACCATTCAATGGGGACATTTTCTCCTCTACTTCAACTTCTCCAACACTGAAAGAGTAAATTCTCATGTACTTGCCTCCCCAATATCATCATTGATTCCTGGTTGTTCACTTCACCACTTCCATAATAATAATCTGAATCACAAATTTGGATTGCTTTTCACAGTGGTTATTGCAGTTGAGGATGCAAGCCTGTAGTATTTGCATTTTAGTTGTTTCAGAACATTTCAGTTTGAAGCTGAAATGGTGAAGCTCAGTCTTGAAGACAAACTCTTAAGGATTTTTTAATAAAAATCTCGACATCCCTTTCCATCTTCCATTTAAATACAAAAGGACAATTTCTTTCAATATCTCCAATAGCTGACATCAAAATTTTAACATTGATCATTCAGCATCAATCTTTGTACTCAGAACTAAACAAGGGGAAAAAAATAATAAAAAAACACCTTTAATTTCAAGATTCTAAATCAAGGCTAACTTTAAATATAAATATTAAGAAAGTAAAAGAGATCTCATCTAGACAGAAATGCGTAGATGACATGATTCAAGAAATCACCGGAGAGCTGGGAGAGTTTCCATATTCATGACTAAGACCTGAAAGCCTGAAATCTTTTACACACACTTAGAAATTAGGAAATTAAAACACATACACATGCAGTGATAAGAACACAGAAGTAGAATCCCAAACTGAAAAAAATTAATAAAGTGCACATATGTGCCAGCTCTCATTTTTGCCTTTCTCAAGAAATGCTTACGTTAATAATATACCATTGTAAGACTGATTATGTTTACTTTTGTGACATGCTGAGAGCTTTCTGGAAGGTGCTGCTTTTGGCATAAATGCATAGCACTGTATCATACTGCTTAAGGTTGGCAGAAATTAGCAAAAACAGACCTAAATCCTTACTAAAATAGGTAATACCATATTGAAGACAATCAAGGTGTGTCTTAACAAGTCACGTTTTACTTTAAAAAGGTATTACAAAAACATGTTTATTTTAGCAGCATAGAAAATCTCTTCTGGTGACTGCATCTGTTCAATTCACCCAGATGGACTTACACATCTGTTAGGTTCCATTTAGCAGCTTGAAAAATGGGAGCAAAATCAACAACAGAAACAAAATCTTAAGAGATTCTGGGGTCTCTTTGTGACTCATGGACTGCACACAGCCAAACTATATTAGTTTGCCTTTCAGTGGTAGACTTTGTTTTGTCAAATAAAATATAATCATGCTGAAAGAAATGTCAATATACACTGGAGGTATCAGATCTGCACCAGAAATTGGTAGGGGTTTTGTGGATGTAGAGCTGTTATTTGTGGCTAAAAGCTAATTTGGCTGACAAGAAACATAATCATACACAAATACCACAGCTCTTTAAGTTACTACAAAGCAGATGGAGTTTTCAGATGGAGTTTTGATTTGATTTGGTTGGTTTTGATGTGCTTCAGTTAAGTTGGTGGGGACAGTGAGCCTTCAGCATTCCAGCTTCTTTAATTTTTACAATTTAATTTTCTACCTAGACTTTCATCATGGGTATTTAGCTTCTCAAAATAGTATTATTCTAATAACATTTATGCAAATACAAGATGCTTTCAAAATTCTTCTAGTGTATACCTATGTGGCTTGATTGTAAGCAAAATATTTTCTTTAAAATATTTTTTTAGACTTTATATTCGTCTCCTCGAAAACATAAAAGTCCGTGTTCTTTCCTTATCTCCAAATACCAAGTTTTTCCAACATTTTCTCTCATGTTCCTCCCTTTCTATTCCGAAGTCATGAAACAATATGGGAAAAGCACAAGTACTGAATCTAGAGGTTTCAAGACAGGAAGGAAAAAAAAAAAAAAAAAAATCAGACCAGCAGCGTTTCTCATGAACAGAGCTAAGCAGTTGCAATTTGAATTAGATACACATTTAATTGTAGCATGATGATCTAAAAGAAAATAGATCTTACAATCTCTCTTAGAATCACAAGGGCAATAGGAATACAGGTTCTTACAAAGCATATACTAAGAAAGAACAAAATAGGGTAGTGTTGAACACCCTTGCTTGAAATGGATTGGCCCTGTGCAACACTTGCTGCAAAGCTTAATGACTCTAAAGATACCAAATTTTTGTTTTACCCTCTGTTGATGTGATTTATATGTTTCTGTAATTGTTAAGAACTTATCTATAAGCATCAATTCATCTTTCATTTCAAAACAGATAACACCTTGGTTGATATTACTATACCAGGACTCCAAGTTTTAGTTACTACAAAATAAAATGTCTGCATTCCTGCTTTTGGTATCTCTTCATGCTTACAATCCACATGAAAAAACAACAAAACCTTGCTGTCTCCATCACAGTCACAGAAGGCATTACCGTGATTCTCTTTACCTCATAACTTGTGTGTCAGACATGAATTTCTCTCTTGCTACTCGGATATCCCAGCTGAGGCTCAGTACTCAGTGAAGAGTAAAGTCCTCAGAAAGAGTAAAGACATTATTCATTCTCAGTAATGTCTCTCTGCCACTGCTTTTCTTTATTATTATTTGTGCACCAACCAATTTCTCCAAACTCTTGTTACATTGCATCTTAGTTAGCAAACCACTCCTCTTGCCTTTACCAGTCCCTTCTCCTCCAACTCCTATGTTGTTAGGATGCAAATATAAGGATTACCCTAAACTTTTGCTTTGATCACATTGCAGATCCCTCATAGCCTTCTCACTTTTCCTTGTACTTTCCCAGACACTGCAAATATCACATACTTTCCCTGCTTTTGGACACAGCTCATGGAGAACTATGACAGAAACAGTGCCCAGCTCTCTGCTCCATACGTGAGCAAGTGGCCAGCTGCAGTCACCAGCAACTTCACCAGATGATGTGGCAAATCTGCACCTAAATTTGTAGAATAGCTGCTCATTGTGTGCCACCTAAGACATGCAACAACTGATAGCTCCTTATCTAGCAACAGTAACACACACAGGAACAGACATACCGGAAGACTCCATGGAATGCCAATCTGTATGGATACCCTCATTCTGTTAGTAATTAGAGATGATGTACAGATGTTTTTATTAATTAGTACCTGGTTTAAAAGGGTTATTGGGGGGAGGAGAGGGATGAATGGGGATTCAAAAACAGGCTGAACAGCAAATGATATGGAAATCACTTCTACATTCAAGGCAAGTTTATGTAATTCACACTTTCTTCATGTTTTGTGGGGTTCTGTTTGTTCATTTGGCTTTTTGTGTGTTGTTTTTAAAGGAAATCTACATACAGTTCAAAAATCTCTTGCATCAAAGCTTTATCTGTAACTCACATCTTTAACATTTACTGGAAACCATTTGTATTGAAAAGCAAATATAAATGCCTAATGCTTATTTAAAAATAAGAGCTTATGTACAAACATAGCACAAGCATTTTATTTAATGTTATTACTGGTTCCTGCCTAAAAACCTTTTACAGTTCAGAACATTTATATTAATTTTCTAAGAGTGTTTAAGCAACCTCTCTGGCAAAGCCAGAAAACAAGCTACTCAAGCTACTTCTCCAAGAACCATTATGAACAAGTGAGATGCCTTTCATGGGGATTAGGATCCTTAAGAATTATGCAAGTGTAAAATAGATATTTGAATGTGAAAGTAAATATTTACATAAGACAGGCTGGTTTATGCTTATGTAAAATTCCTTTCAGAACTCTAACTAAACACGAGGAAATGCATCCAAAAATGGAGAAAGGCCTAGACTTCTAAAATGCTAAGATATTTAGGTAGCTTTTTCCAAAAGAACATAGCCATCACCTTCTTGCAGCATGCATTCAGAAGTGGAAGATGTCTGCCAAAAGTTGTTAACTATCTCAGGCCGATAAGAGACTGTATACAATTAGTACTTAAACTGAGGCAAATTCTCATATGTTTCTGAAGGACACGGGAGGAAACTACACAAGCACTATGCTACCTGCCTCAGCTTCACAGGCATGTCTTGCTCAAAATCCTTACTTCTCAGACCACCTCTCTTCTCTTCAAAGCAGCAAGCTTATGCAAGGACATGTAGCAATGCAGACAACACATAGCAAAGCACCAGCGGCACAGCTTGGAAGAGCCTTATGGCTTCCACACCAATTGCAAGGGAAAGGCAGCTGGATGACTGACTAATGAGCTGTATTTATTTCTTTCCATGTAATGAATATAGTGTGATATTGAAACCTTGTAAAAGTTTAAGATATTAAGAAGTTTCCCAGCCAAAAACAAAGTAATCACTTTAGCAAGGTCTTCATGGGAGGGAGGCAAAGTGACAACAGTGGGGTAGATTTCCTGTTAAGTTAGTATTTGCTACTTTCCCTTTCTTAAGACAGGGCTTGGAGGGAAAGGGCTATTTGTTTTGTTCTGTATGGCTTTTTGCTTGTTTGCTTTTGTTTTGTTTTTGAGATAATTGGTTAAATGTTATCTCTGCTTTAATACAATTTATTTAGGAACATATTTTCCCATTTCTAATCAGTTGACCAGAATTTACACAAGATAAATCAATGATGATTTACCTATTGTTATACTAAACTCCTTTGCTCATCTATACATAATTTTGGTGCTGGGTTTTCTTTTTCCTTTTTTTTTTCTTTCTTTCTTTTTATGATATACAGAAATAGAATACACTGTTTAATCTGAAAATATATCCCACCCTTGTCTTATTTACTCCAAATCCTAAAGCCAGAAGCTCTCACTAATGTAATTACCAAAAAATGCTCTCTACAGAGTACATTAAAGGAAAACTGTAAAACTACAGATTTCTTGCTCCAAGCACAAGGAGACTGTTCTTCTATTCTTTTCAGCAATCATGGTGTTGAGCTGCGGTGGCTTTACCTTGCTGGGCAGCTGAACTCCACCACAAATACTCTGTCATTCCCCCTGCTAAAAGGAAGACGGACAGAAATTACAATGGAAAAGGCTCAAGGGTTGAGATAAGGACAGGGAGATTGCTCACCAGTTATCGTCACAGGCGAAACAGACTCAGCAGAAGGAGAATAATATGATTTATTGCCTATCACTAGCAGACTATAACAATGAGAAACTAAAAGCAAACTAAAAACACCTGCCCCTCATCCACCCCTCTTTTACCTCCTGCCTCTGAGTGGTGCAGGAAAATGGGTCATGTGGGCTATGGTCAGTCCCTGACACTTCATCTCTGCTGCTCCTTTACAGTCACTGTCTGCCCCTGCTCCATGTGTGCTCCTTCCACAGGATGCCGTCCTTCCTGAACTACATGGGCTTCCCACAGGCAGCAGCTCTTCAAGAACTGTTCCAACATGGGTCCATACCATGTTGTCCATCTATCAGGAGCAAACTGCTCCAATATGGGTCCATACCACGAACCATCAGGAGCAAACTGTTCCAGCACGGGTCTCCCAAAGGCAGCAACTCCCCCTAAGCCCCCTGCTCCTGCATGGGTTCCTCTCCACTGGCTGCAGCTCTGGCCCAGGGCCTGCGCCTGCAGAGGCTCTCCATGGGCCGCAGCCTCCTCCAGGCCACATCCACCTGCTCCACCAGGGGCTCCTCCACAGGCTGCATCATGGAGATCTGCTCCATGTGGGATGCATGGGCTGCAGGGGGACAGCCTGCTCCACCAGGGGCCTCTCCACAGGCCACAGGGGAACTGCTGCTCCATGCCTGGGATACCTCCTGCCCTCCTGCTGCACTCACCTTTGGGATCTGCAGGGCTGCTTCTTACTCTTCACTCTCCCAGCTTCTGTTGTGCAATTTATTTATTTTTTACCCCTTTCTTAAATCTGCTCTCCTAGAGGCCCAAGGAGCATCTCTCCTTGGCTCGGCTTCTGGCCAGTGGCAGGTCCCTTTTGGAGCTGGCTCTGATCTGACATGGGGCAGCTGCTACGCTCTACTCACAGAGGCCACCCCTGCTACCAAACCCTTGCCACATAAATTCACTGAATATTTTGCTCATTTTTAATCCTAGAGTTCCCTAAAACAAATTTTAAAAGAGAAATACATATTAAAATCTGGACTGTTTTCATAATCCACATCTATTTTTAAAAAATTGCCTTTCAAAAACCTATACTTCATTTTCTTTCTTGCATAAAAGTTATAATTTTTAATATAAGTGGAAATGCTTGATGCAAAAAAAAATCTTTTTTAGCAGACAACCATTTTTGGTTGAAAACTGTCTTCACAGATACTTTCAATGAGTTCTGATATTATTATATCTATAAAACTGACCTCCAGTAGAAAGAAAGAAAAAATCATTTTCCATCTGGTTCTCAAGTACTAGAGATGATTCATTTTTGCCTCTCCACTGCTATCTTTTTTGGCATACTTTCCTATGCACATGCCCAATTTAGCAAATGTCTCTAATCTCAGAAAAAGACTATTGGGTTTAGATGTGCCATTTTTGCAATTTTTTTTTACCTGCTACAGTTTTTTAAGTTGTAGAATATAGACATTTAGTGAAAGTGTATATAGTGAGTTGGATTGTTTAATTTGCAGCTGTGAACAGTACAAGAGCATTTCTTATTGTTGCTGTCATCCATGGGCTGAGCGTCCCACAGATACTCCCTATATGCTTTAAACAAAGATATTTCCATGAGGTTTATTAACTATTGCAATCCTTGATGGGATGAATAGCCATCAGATATTAGAGAAGAAGAGTACCTTTCTCCATGCTTCTGCTCATATAGAGATGCTGAATACATCCCATTGCCATCTATGAACAGGTTTAAACTGAAGATCTGAATCCCACACCACTCACACTGTGAACCAGAATGGGGGAACCTTTTACTCATGGAGGACCAGCCCTCTAAGACACCCTTAGTAGACTCACATTATGACGTATCTCAGCAGTATCAAGTAATAATTGGAGACGGTACAAGATTTTCCTTATTCACAGCTAAACCTGTAAAGAAAGCACTTCATTCTGAGCCTTGTCTCCATTCCAGGTTAGGCATGAGCACAAGCTGTTTCAACACCTCACTTCTGCACCCTTCATGGATGGAGTGCACGACCACTCCACCAACACTTATTGAAACATACATCTTTTTTCCAGCACAGTGAGGACACCTTGAAGTTCAGACCAGAACCAGAACTGCTGGCAAGGACACAGCCAAATGCACCTGGTGATCTCAGAGGAACAACCACACTGAATGCAAAGGGCTTCAGCAGGTAGCTCTGCTCCGAGCAACAGGAAAATGAATGCAAGCCAATCACCTTGTCCATTCTCTGCCTATCAACAACAGTTTAATTAAGCTGCATGCTCAGATAATACTAATGGCAACACAGCCTACATGTTATGATCACAAACATCAAATAGATACTTCCATTTATATTTGAATCTCTGAGTACAAACTTCTATGGCACAAAATGAATGAAGCTTAAAAATTAGGATTAAGTCCTTACTATTGGCACTGAGAACCTGCTGAGGTCTCCAATTTCTTCCATTACTCAACTAGGGTACGCTTATTTGATTTTTTTTCAAAGTCAGAAAATGGAAATACAGAGAAAAGCTACATCAGTGGTAAGCTGTGACATGAAAGGAAGCACTTTATCATACTAAATTAGTTAATGCTTTAATATGGTAGGTGAAATCTGACGCAGTACGTAAACAATTCATAAAATTACTGGACTACAAGAATTAATGGAGTAAACAAGAAAGATGCACAGACTCTTGAGAAAACAAAAATATTATTGATCCACAACCACACAGCTCTCAAAGCTCAGCCCCTGATAAATTTGTTTCCATCAATAATAAAGAATATGACAAACTAGAACTAAATCATTTAAATTATTGCATAATAACAAGATTGCTAGTGTTGTTTTGAGACTGTCCCTGAGTTGGAAGCAACTTGTCTGTACTGTGATCTTGTACTTAAATGGAGATGGTAATATAAATTAGCAGTTAAAGAGCTTCTGTCTTTTCTAAAGTCTTTCTAAAAAGATATCAGCTAAGTACTAGAATCAAGCTCTCTAACTGTTAAGAGACCCAGACCAAGAAACCTACATCTGTGTTGGCAATGTGCTGTAACTATGCAGGGATGTGATGAAACTAAATAGAAAAATCTGAGAAAGACTTGAGCTGATATTAGCAACACTAATGTATGACCTTTATTTGCAATAGTCCATCAGTAAGGAAGGGGAGGATAACCATCTTCATGTCACCATGAACGCAGCATTTTCAGGAGGGGGACGACACTTAATCCCACTCTTGCAGTATTTACATGAGTGGTAAGTCAATTATGTGAGCACAAGACTGGACTTCATATCAGCAGCTCCATCTACTGCAAACCACTGATGGGTCTGTCCTTTCACACACTGACGCTAGTGCCAGCAGAAAGATGCACTGCTTGCATTGTTAAGTACATTGTGTTAAACAGAAAGTCATTACCTGTGACTCTGCAAGCTGCGAACCACTGGAGGAATCTTCTGGGCAATTACCATGACACATTGGCATGGTTGCTCTCCAGACATCCCCACTTAGAGCTGCCTGACTCTTGTTGTATTTTAAGAGCTCAAAAACTATGAGTACCATTGGGTTTCAAAATCTAGCTTTGCAAATATTTTCCTCTATATCATGTTATAAACTGCTATAAACATTGAAAGGCAAGTACAGATGAGCCTTTCCTTTTTAACTGCTTGAAGAGACATGGACCAACTGAGATAAAGTCAGAGGCAGGGAGATGCTCCCATGCTTATTGAAAACTGGTGAAATGCAAGTCTCATCAGGTCACTCAGTCTGTTGATGCACCATTTGCTCTCATTAAACCAAATCCCTATGTCATCCCATCCCAAAGACACTCTTCACAAAAAAACACAAAACCAAGTTATAGAATTGTAGAATGGGATGGGTTGGAAGGGACCTTAAAGATCACCTTTCATGGGCAGGGGCACCTTCTACTAGACCAGGTTGCTCAAAGCCCCGTCCAACCTGGCCTTGAGTACTTCCAGAAATGGGGCATCCACAACTTCTCTGGGTAGTCTTTGTTTCTATGAAGACTGAAGAGAGATATGCCTCTGCCACAGCACTGCAGAGACCAGCCTGTTGACATGTCATTACTACAGCCAGCTTTGCAGTAACTCGTTAATAACAGGCCTCCTCTCTTCCTGGAGAAAGAGATGGAGTTCAGAATACAGGGTGTTTTGATAGAATCTAAACCAGTCTCCATAGACAATAAATGATGCCTGTCTTCTGATGCTTGTTTTATGGGCCACAAAAGAAAGAAAAATAAAAAAATAAAAATAATAATAAAAAAAAACTCAAGAGAACTGCTCTCCACAGAGATAGCATCCACATCTCCAAACAACAGCATTACAGATGTCTACCAGATTGGCAGACCCTACAAAGAGACCAGTGACTGAATGTGCAACTCCTCTGGTATCTGCAGAGCAGGCAGTCAGCCAGTGCTGAGGCTCCTGGTGGGCAGGAACGCCATGAAAAAGCTGGCACCAACATTTCCAGGTTTTCCAGTCCTAGTTCTGTGGGTCAGTCAATTGCCTCAGACTCTATAATTTTAAACAGTAATTCTCACATGAACATCAGCTATATTATTGTAACAAATAGTCCACATTAAGCACATTTTCATCGCATTAATTTTCTGTTTCTCCTGTTTCAGTACATACTGCCAGAATACAGGATGGACTTCTAGGATTAAAGGAAATAACATACATATATGCTCAAAGTACTGTTCTCACCTCCTTCCAACTCACTTCCTGCAGCAGTTGCTATTTAAGGCTCAAAAAAAATAATATCTGCAAGTTCCAAAACTGCCCCCTTTGCAAATCTGCAAATCTATTGCCACTTATTTAGACCAAAGCCAAAATGGTCACAGAAACAACAGCAACTTCCTCAGTCATTGTGTTTCCTTTGGAGTTTGTTTCACTTCAAACTATCATAGTTGAAATAATCCCTTTTATATTTTAACCGAAATTAAGTAGTCCTCAAGGAAGCAATGTTTAAAAAAAAAAATAATCCATTAAACCTTCATTGTTGAGGCATTAGCATGAGAAAGATTAACATGATTAACATGAGCAAGATTAACAAACTACTTACGTCCTAGAGAGCAGATATGAAGGAGAAAACTGAGGGTACAGCAGAAGAAACAGAAGTATAGTGTAATCTAATAGTGCAAAATAACCACCATGCTTGGAAGCTTTACAACATTTGGCTACATGACCATTGTCCCACAACTACAGCCATCTATCACAAAGACAGATTAGCAAGCTACAGATACCATATATCCCAGTGCCCTAACCAAAGGATGCTAGAGACCCACCTAAAACCAAGGATCCTCCAAGACAGCCTTTTGCAAAGCTTGAAAGGAAGAAACAACTGAGATACTAAGAATATTTCAAGTGAGGGAAACAGATTAAGGAAATACAGGAAGGGGAGAATATTTTTGTGTTTGCTGTCTAGTCTGGTCCAATCCAATCACAAAATAGGACATACACAATTAAGCAAGTTACAAAAGACTTTCAAGCATGCTAGTACCAACTTTTGGGGTTCAGTGTAATAAAAGATTATGGAGAAATCATTTATACATTTGTTCCATAAACCCATGAAAGTAAAACAATCATCTGAACAGCTTTCTGATAAATTTAGCACTTGAGAGTTGCTCAACAAACTCAGACAAAGGCTTATTGATTTGTTAGGGCAAAAAACTAAAGTTAATAAGATTTTTTTTTTTCCTCCATTTCTGTCTTGCAGCACAAAGGACATTAGGGTAAAATTTTAATGGTGAACTGTACGTCTTCTGTGATAGAAAACACAAATATATGCATATCCTTAATAATGGCCTAAAAATGATGTTGAGTCAATATAAATGTTTTTGATTCAGCATTTCATTTTCTATCCCTCCACTCACAGAAGTAATTGCATCTCCCTCTGCTTGAAATGAAAGTGCTTAACCCATTCTTACTACCATGCAAATTTAATATTAAACTGTTAATACTTAACTGCCAAAAACCAGACAACCCTAAGAAATCAAAATAGTGTCCATCAGCCAAAATCTGGCAAACATGGAACATGGAAACATAGAGGCCAAGTATGGATTAAAACTGAAAGTATCTCTGAAAAATGAAGCCTATTATAAACACAATTTTTAAAACAGTACAGATAAAACAACTGAGACAGACTTGGAGATAAAATAATTCTGGTTCTTCGGAAAACAACGCAACAGGGATTACTCATCTACAGATCCAAGGAGAAAAGCCATGGCATTCAACAGACCAACTCACAAGAAAATCATCATGTACGGTTGGGCCCTGGACTTCAACTGTAAGGTGTGGGAGCCTCTCTTTTCTAGATAAAATTAGCAGATTAGCAGATTCATCAGTTTAAAAGTAGTTAAAAGACTAAGGCTGCCTCTTTTTCTTTTCTTTTTTTTTTAAAGTAGTCCCAACTCCTTACAAGACAGTGGCCCATCAGTGGGATCACATAGACTATGCTTTAATAATTAGACACTGTTGAAAAAAAAAATCCTGCAAAAAACAATTGTTTAGGCAAACATCTGTGTTATTTAAGCAACAAACTGAGAAATAACAGTAACACAAAAAGCGCTCTTCTCTCTAATATGTGTAACAGTCTGCAGAAGTTCAATATGCCAACCAAATAGCCCATCCAATAGCTTACTTAGACAGTAGGGTTGTTGTCTGCAATTCAAGATTGTTCCAGAATAATCTGTTTTTAATACACAGAGTTCTTTTGAGCAATTCTGGGGAAAAAAAAAAAAAAAAAAAAGAGGTACCTCCAGAGGTATGGATCCAAAAGAGCATTTATCTCTTCAGCATTTACATAACTTCAAATAAATGGGAAGTTAGCCAAAAAGTTTTGCCGTCTGGGCTGTGACTAGCCACAGATGGAAGAACAAGGGGAGGGGTCCAATGGGAAACAGTAAACAGAAGAGTCAATAAGAAAACTTCAGCTCTATTAAAGTATGCACTCAGTCCCACGTCGACATGAGATCTCATCATCTCTGCCTCCCCAGTCCCAGTACAGGGGTTCTGTACTCTCTTCTCTGAAGCAATTGTGGTCAACAGCTCTATGTCCAAGTGGAGGCTGGTGATGAGTGGTGTCCCTCAGGGGTCCATTTTGGGACTGCTGCTGTTTAATATCTTTGACAATGACAGATAAGGGGGATCCAGCAAGTCTGCAGATAATACCAAGCTGAGTGGTGCAGTCAATGCAACAGAAGGAAGAGAAGCTTGAGAAGTGGGCCCATGCAAACCTAATGAGGTTCAACAAGTCCAAGTACAAGATGTTACACCTGGGTTGGGGCAATCCCAGATATTAGTACAGATGGGGAGAGAACTCATTAAGAGCAGAACTGGAGGACTCATTGCCCTACAGAGAAGGACCAGGGGATTCTGATGGACAAAAAGCTCAATATGAGGCAGCAGTTGAAGGCCAGCTGCATTGCAGGCTGCGTCAAAGGAGGAGTGGCCAGCAGGTCAAGGGAGGTGACTGTCCCCCTCCACTGTGCCCTCCTGAGGCCCCAGTAGATTAGACATTAGGAATAAATTATTTACTATGTGGGTGGTGAGGCACTAGAACAGGCTGCTCGGAGAAGTTGTGGATGCACCATCCCTGGAGGTGTTCAAGGCCAGGCTGGACAGGGCCCTAGGCAACCTGGTCTGGTGGGAGATGTCCCTGCCCATGGCAGTAGAGTTGGAACCAGGCAGTATTTAAGGTCCCTTCCAACCCAAACCATTCTGTGCTTCTATGAATTAGATATGAAAGGAATAAACAAAAAACATTTACTATGACAGTTGTTCAACAAACAGAACTAACCTATACTTTAAATATTTTTCATTTGTGGTTTCAGACACAGCATAACAAAAACAAATCTCTTACCTTTAAGCCAGCAAAGCCATCATAATAATAGGCTCTAATTTGTAATATAATTTCCAAGGCATGAATAATGTGGATAAAATTTTCACTGTTCATGATAGCCCAGTTGTAAGGTCTTTATTAAATATATTTTTGAAGTAATAAACTTACTGAATTAAAAATTAAACCTGGAATTTAAATGCAGTGAAGCACAGATATACTGAAATACACCTGGAGCTCGCTTGTAAAACAGGACAGTACTGGATTAAATTATTTGTAATAACGAATACAGACAAAAAATTCTCAGATAGTTTTCAATATTCTGAACCATGTAAGATTTTTTCTAGGAAAGTGAAGAAAGCAGGTTTGGGTTTTTTTTGTGTGTTTGTTTTGTTTGTTTTCCTTTAGTTAGCCAACATTTTTTTTTCCTCTACTTTCCTAGAGAAACCATAACCAAACTCATAACTGGTAAACTATACAGAAGATATATGAAACTCCCTCACTTCTTACCTAATCTGAAAAGGACAAGTATTTTAGTATTTGAATTCCTATACATTCACATTTCTGGTTTTTAGATTTGACCTTAATTTATGCTCAGAATGAAGTATATTTTCTGAAGGATATGTTCTTCATCTTCTGGCTGATATTTCATCTTAAGAAAAAAAAAAAATAATTTCTGTTAAGTCTTAGCTGAATAGAAATATACAACTGACTCATTATGCAACTTGGACCCCACCTCCCCCCCCCAAAAAAAAATCTATTCAAATAATTCCTTTACCATTTCCAATAGTAATACAAAGCATTAAATAAAGTGCTGGAATTAGTGATATGGCAAAGAAACAACATTTCAATATCAGAAGATATCAGCATGTGACAGCAAAAAATAAAAGCAATTATGTGAGTTTTTAAAAAATGCAAATGTACTGAATTACAACAAGTGATGTTGGCATAGGTTAAAAAGCTCCCTGAATTCATCAAAGTATCAAGATTTATTAGAAAATAATAATTTTTAAATATTCAAAAGGTCAGATTTATGACAAACTTAATATTAGGCTAACCCAATCCTTCAATGCAATAACGAGCTATCTCATCTTATTTTATATGAATAGTTAATGCAAAAGAACACTATGAGAAATATACCCAAAGCACAGACATCTTTTATACCATGATCACTTTCATTTAACATTGTTCCAATTTAATTTACTGTGAGACGACAAAATATGCATTAATATAGATTTACTGTAGAAGTATGTATGACATACAGTAAGCGATACCTGTCCTGTCTCTTGTGCATTTTACTTTAGCACTCCTCGCCATAAAATAAATAAATAAATAAATAAATAAATCCATATATGAAGTCTAGCAAAACGCTGCAGCAGTAGCAGTGCTTGTGTTGAGCTGAGAGCTGATACCATAGCATTCCCTGGTACTGAGGAGGTTCCCGACTTATGGGAATTTGCCATAATTGGCAAACGCTTGTGGTGGAAAAGGTGGAAAGAGAATCATTAAGGTTGGAAAAGACCTCCAAGATCATCTGGTCCAGTCATCACCCTACTACCAATATCACCCCACTAAACCATGTCCCTAAGTACCATGTCCAACCTTTCCTTGAACACCGCCAAGGGCAGTGACTCCACCACCTCCCTGGGCAACCTGTTCTAAAGCCTAACTGCTGTTTCAGAGAAGAAATGTCTCCTAATTTTCAACCTGAACCTCCCCTAGCACAACTTGAGGCCATTCCCTGTAGTCTATCACTAGTTACCTGTGAGAAGAGGCCGACCCCCATCAGGCAATGCCAACTGACCACCACATGCAATAGTGAACAGCAAAGGGGGAGGAGGGAAAAAAGGAAAAGGGGAAAAAAAAAAAAAAAAAGGAAAAAAGTGAAAAAAAAAGGAAAAATAAAAAGGAAAAAAACTCCTACCAATACCATTTGCAACTACTGAAACAGCAGTACTGAGACCATAATACCAACTTCCTTACATGATTTTAATCAGGAAACTCTATTTGAGATAAAATATAGTCAAGACATACAGAAAAAGCACATTTCAGCTGCCCATATGCGGTCGTCTGTACTAACGTCACATGAGCACAAGATGCAGGAATTCTGCAGTGACTGGCTCCTATAAGTAGCAGCCCTGGAACCCCCAGGAAGAGATGCTTTGCTGGCAGTGGTTGTAAGTGGAGCAGAGGACTTGAATCAATTTACAAATAGAACTGATCTTAAAAAGTAATCACAACACAACTAGAATTTAAAACTTAGAAGAAGGTGGAACATACCAGTAAATCAAGCATAAGATAACCATTTTCAAGAAAGAACATGACATAGGAATGGTACAAGTTGTCAAAACAAACAACAACAAAGAAATGGAGTGATCCAAAAATGAAGAAAGATATCCACCAGACCACAGGCTGTTCAAGAACCACTGTGTTAGATGCGCATATAAAACTGCCTACCACAGACCTAAACAAAAACAAAGCAAGCAGATAGAGACCTTTTTAGCTCAATAGAAAAATAAGGAGAATCTCAGCATTAAAATTATTCTCTTGAAGTTAGCATTATACTTATGTAACTAATGCGAAATCAGATGGCCCAGTTAAATGAACAGAGACTCCTCTAGATACTGCATTGCTTCAAAATTAGCACTGATCTTCCTGCTCTTGAAAGGTGACAGACACTCATGATGAAAAAAAATCATCTCCCACTGCAGCGTTCACTCCCTCCCTGGACAGCCACTGTTGCAGCAGTGAGGAGATCACAAAGATAATTTGTGTGCGTTGTTTCCCTTTGCTGTTTGCTTGCTTACATCTTGCTCAACTTCAGAATCCATCTTACCTTATGCATGGGACAAAAACACATAGCAGGACCTGGAGGGTAGGCAGGGAAGTATTTTAATTTTAGGACTACATTACCACAGTCCTTATTCACCAAAAGTAAGAAATAGAGAGCTCCAGTCTAGCTGTTCTTATTTTGCCAACTTAACTTTGTTAACCTCTCACTTCTTGCGTCTGTGAGCAAATTGGTGGAAAAACAGCATAGTAATTCCTCTCCCTCTCCTCCCCAAAACCAAGCATGCAGCAAAATCTCCCAGTATAAACTTGTCCTACAGCCAGAAGGGAGCAAAAAAGAAGTGGTGCCCTAGCTGCACCAGACTCCTTGTCGAGGTTAAGATCGAAGCTGCCTTTCAGTCCTGACCAAGCAACAAACTTCAACAGACAAGAAACACAGCTGCAACCCATAGGGACGTGACAACTATCTTTAATCAGCTTTATGCTGTTCTCATCTGCTACTGATATAAAGTAACAGGAAAAATGGAATTTGCTCTATTTTACAAAAGCCATATCACAGGAAAAGGGAGTGGATGCCCATCAGCTCTAAAATATTACAGTTAACTGGAACAGGAAATGTACTTAAAAAGAAGCGTTGGCTTTCTGGCTAAACAATGGACTACATATTTTCTCCTTTCTGTACTTAGGCAAATATTCTATCTCTGTTCCTTATGCCTAAAAATGGGGATAAGAATATGGTACTTCTACACATCATAACACTGCTGTCCGTGTAAATTCATAGAACATTTTTAAAAGGTGACAGTACAATAAACAGGACCACAACAAGGCTATCCATAACTTACAAAAAAAAAAAAAACTCAAAACTTAGGACGACATTTCACACCTCCCAACTCAACTAACAGTCAACATAGATAACTAACAAATAAAAAAGTATAATGAGGGACAGAAAGGATATTGAATAACTCAATTCATTATTTTCCTTTATTCTGGCAATCTTTAGCTTTGGGACTTTGTGATACAAACCTACTAAATTTTCTCTGTCATTCTGTACAGGGAATAATATTAAAATGATGATTGCAGATCTATTAAAATTAGATTGCAGATCTAATATTAAGTCTGTTTAGACACATTGCAATCTGTAAGGCTTGGGTCATGGATCAACACTACCCATTTGCAAATTACAGGAACTTAAACTATCACATAGCACCCTGCTTGGCTTATCCCCAGTGATTCATCCCTTAACAGGCTCCTTGGCTTTTATTGGTGTTGTATTATGCTTTTATCAGAAGTTTTTCAGCTGTTCTGGCAGTATTCAGTGACAACCTAGTGCAGTATAGAGTTGCCCTAGATTTACAAAAGGCCCCGAGTTGATTGTCTCACTGGCAGCAGAAGCACCAAGACCTGCCTCTTGGGTTATGAAGACACAATCCCAAAACTGCACTCATTGTGAATTTGCAGAGAAGCATTGGTCAGCACCACTCAAAAGTCACTAACCCACTTTTTGGCAGAGCAAGTGTCTGCCTCGGAGACAGAGGTAACAAAATTTTGTGTGATTGAAGTCCCTGAGTGCATAATTATCTGAGTGCCTCACAAATAATTTCAAAATACCACTTTTAAACCACAGTTGTGAAGAACTATTAGTACTAGTAGTAGTAGTCAGTATGGGAAATCGAGAGACCTGCATGAAGTATTACAAGTCTATGGCCAAGCCGATAATGTACTAAGAGATTTTCAGAAATTATGGCTAGTGCCTAAACTACACTTTCTCTCATGCAACACTAAAATTAATTTCTAAGTCCTATAAATATAGAGCCTCAAATGGAGAAGCTTATCGTATCGGAAGAAAAGCCGCAAGGAATTTCCTGGGACAATGAATAAGTCCCCTTCTATTGCAGATACCATATCGTGTCATTCCCTTGAATTCCCTCCATCTTAAATACACCTGCTTTCTCTTAACACTGATCTGAACTGGGAGGCTGCTCAAAAATTTTGATGATTACGAAATTTATTTTGATTTCTGCCCTACATTTTATTTTTATCCAGTGTAGATGTTCACATATCAAAAAGTTTGAGCTTCAATAATTCTTTTTTGTTCCCCCTTCCTGATGTATTAATCCCCTCAGAGCAATTAAACTTCCTTTTGCCCTGGATTAAGAAAGCAACTGTCTTCTCTTTTACCTAATAAAATAAGTTCTCTGTCACATTGTTCTCTGCCTATGCTCCATTTTGATTTCATTTTTCCTGAAAAAAATCTTTTTGCTACCAATTTGCACAACAGCCTTAATATTCATCTATTGGGAGATAAATAGTCTGAATGGAACATATACAACATATGATTTACAGCTTAGGAACTGCAAAGTAGATCAGTTTTAATTGCAAATGATCTTTGAGATTTCTGTCTTCTGATTTTATGCAGTAATGAAATCTTTGTCACATTATTTAATATTACTCTACAACTTAAAAGCTACATGAATAACTTGAATAGCGCAATTAATACTTTTCTGCTTTGGAATACTTGGATGAATCTATAAACAGATTTGTAAACCTGAGAAGCAGTAAGAGATTCAGCTGCAAGGGCTGTGACAAAACAACACAGGCACTATTTTTAAATGTAATTATTTAGCATAGATTTTTTCCCCTCTTTTCTCAAATACCTGCATTTTTCTACTACAGAACTGCAAGCACTGTTTTCTCTCTACTACAAAATGCAATCTGAATAAGTTCTTTCAGCACTATTTATATATCAATAACATGAGAAATAATGTTTTTGCCTTTCTTTTTCTTTCAAGATAATTAAAATCCCAAGAAATACCACTTTTCAGCACATCAATCTTGTTTCTTAGAAACTTCAGACTGTCTGATTACTAACTCAAACATTTCATTTTTAGCTATTCCTTCACCACATCTCAAACAACCTCCAGAAGCAGTTAGCTCTCAAGCTGCTTCAATTCTGCTCTGCTTCCCTTCCCAATATTTCTGGGAAGAAAAAAAAAAAAAAAAAAAAAAAAAAAGATTTCCTTAACACATTTTCTTCATCAGTTACAATGATGAGTAGTATATTTTTTCAATAAATGGTCTCCTGACACTGTCTCATTTTATACTAAAAGTTATCTCACATAACGTGATACTGATGGATGAGCTTTCGGAGAAGAATAGACTTGACTATATTATAGGAATATTTTTCACCTTATCTACAGAGAAAATATGGAATATCTTCTGTTTGGCAGGTAAGTGTCCACCAATCCACAACCTTTCATGTTTTTGGCACCCCACCTTAGTCTAGTATTATTATATTTTTTCCAAGGCTACATAAGAGACAGAGTATTAAATAAAGCTGGAGAGCATTATGCATAAATCCTGCACAATGCCATTCCATCTTAATAGAAAAGTGACTGCAGAACAGCATTTGCTGAATACTCCCCACAGTGATGTTTTTTAAAGGATGGGGGGAACAAACAATATCTGCAAGTATGAGATATGTTATGGCTCTATGGAAACCAAATTAATGCACTGGAAAAAAAATGCAGGGTAAAAGCTAGATTCAAAATATCCCATTTCTTTTTAAATATTATGATTTTTCACTGGATCATTTTCTTAATTAACATGCATAAAAGATTTCAAAAACAATACCAGAATGCTACAGTAGAAAATTATTGTATTTCATGAATATGTATATACATATATCTATTAAAAAAGCCAACTTATAGCACATTCTCTGCCCTCTGTAGCTACAGACAGGCATAAGGCATAGAAATAAGAAGTAAAAATCTACTAGGTATTATAAGTTCATTCGTTCATAAATTATTTCACTTCAGTGTTGAATTGTGAGACAGTGCAAAGCTTTCACTAGACAATACAAGGAAAACTAACACTGCCTGGCTGTACTTAGCAAACCAAAATGCAGTCATCTCTTGGGAAGAAATGTGTGTTGATTGAAAGAAACTCACACCATCTTTCAAGAAGATTTAGAGTAAATATTTAACCCCATAAACATCAACAGTAAATAACAGCATACAACAGCACACAAGTTGAAGGAATATTGTTTTATCCTTGGACACAGTTGGTCCCCTGTTGTAGTAAAAAAAAAAAAAAAAAAAAAAAAGGAGAGAGACACAGGGATAAATAAGATTCCAACAGATACCTAGAAAACTGCCATTAATAAAGTAACAATATATGTTGCTGCATGAAGTTAGATACAAATAAGAATATATGAATTTGTTGTAATTCTACAGTGAGGTATTGTATCAATTTTGATGCGGTGAAATAAATGAAAGCTATTATTTCAGAACTATTTTCAAACTTCTAATGCACGAGTAGAGTTATGGATGTATGACTCCACCTGGGGAGGAAGAAGAACACAAGAACTTCAGATATCATGCCTTTTGAAGATACTAAGTGCTGAATTACACCAACAGGAGGAGTATACATTCAGTACTTCTGGATGTAAGTATAAACAAGCAAACAAAATAGAGCACAAAATCTAAGAGTACTATTTTGAAAATACTCTTGTCTTTGCTTAGTATTGAAAAAGGGGTGGTGATTAGACCTCTGATCTGTACTAGAAAGCATTAATCTGTCTCATTCTCTAGGAAACCTTTGCAGATCCTTCCACAGACTACAGCAAGCCCCTCAGTAGCCTTTACCTTCAGGACAGCTTCAATAGGTTTCATTCTGGGTGTAGTGACGGACTGAATCGGTTTATATAGTACTTAACCCACTAGATTAAACACACGCAACTAAATGTAACGGGATTGCACATGTATGTGCAGCAGCTGCATTGGGCTGTGGACAAGGAGCGCCGTGACTGAACAGCCCCACAGCACCTGCAGGGCCAACCCCACAGCCTCCAGTCAGAGGGCAGCACTGCTGCCTCCCTCTGCTAGCTTTCAGAGGCTGCCAGCCTGCTTCTGGGCACCATGCCCTCCGAGCCCTTCTCTCAGAGGGCATTCTTAGCTCTGCACAGCATACTACAGGACTATAAAACGTATCAAATATTTACCTAAAGTATCAACATAATGGAGATGCAATTATTTTCCTTCAGTTGTTATTTGACAGTTGAAGAGTCTAAGCAACAGCAGGACCTAGCAAGGCTTATGTTTACTGATGCAACTGGTTTCTTCAGAAATAGTCTCATTTAGGCTAAACTGTTTCATTTAAAACCTGACTTCAGTGAACAAATAAAAAGGACTCTGATGAGATCTTGCTTTTATTCCTTCTTTGTGCTTAAAATTAACTACCATAGTTAAACCTAAAGCACTCCCAATAGTAATCTTAGCTGAGATGCCAATGTGTTAAAGGAAGCAAACAAGTAAACAAAACAAATAACAAGGAACAACGACAACAAGACACCAACCACCATGAAAATGATTTCTCATGTCACGTGATTCCTCAGCAGAAGAGCCGTGGCACAGGAATTAAGGAGAAAAAAAAATCCCATACACACTGTAGGATGCTCACACATACTGTTAATCAGGATAACTTCCTGAAGCCTTTCACAAAAAAACAAAATGCACTTCAAAAAAACAGGTAGATGATCTTTGAAGTTCTACCTGTACCAATAAATACATAACAGACTAGTTTGTGGGGTACAGTCAATAAAGTGAATACTAATCAAGAAATATTAGCTACTGGCTATCACTTTTTGCTTCCATAGTACACAACATTCGTGCCTTCTAGTTTGTTCCAGGAAAGAATATCTGGCCAGAATTATTTTACAACAAAGCAGAGAGCTGTCACTATTCAGCTGTCAAAGAAGAACCTGAATAAAAACCATGTCAAGACCTTGAAAATAAAACTATTAGACAGAGGTAGTGAACAAGCATCAAGTCAAATTCAACATCACTGAGATGCTGAAAGAAAAAGCCATGGAAGATGGAAAAGCATCACATCTCCATCTATATCAAACACATTTCCCTATCCCAATGTAAAAGATTTGTCTTTATGCTGTTCACCTCAAACAGCAGTATGGTATATTCCACTGGTAATTTGTATGCAAATTGCTCTCTGTTAAAACCAATCTAAAAACTAATGTTCTAACATTATATAACTAGCACTTACATAAATGTTTCAACTTGACCGGTGCTTCAAAAAGAAAATACAATCATCAAAAGTGGCTGTGCAGTTAAAGGCAATACCATTATGTACAGCTGCAAAATGGAGAAACTGAGAAAGAAGATCATTTGTCCAAGATCTGAGAAGTGGCCAGTTTTTATTAGAAAATTCAAAATACTCAGTAATCAACTCCCATTCTTTTGTCAGCTGCTATAACTCTACATTATTAATGTCTTTTACTCCCTCCTTACTCTCTAACTGTCTTAATCAGGTGTTCCCAGTGATAACCAAGGGACAACGAGCTGGTACTCCTGAGAATCTATTTGTGTCTCTGCAATGACTCTTTTCAGTGACCTTGAAAATTTAAAGAACAAATACTTTAATACTTTGCATACAAATTTCTCATGTAAATAATTACTAGAATTGCCAGAAGTCTTGTATGCAATTGAAAGGTAAGGGCAGTGCTCGCACAATATAAACTGCTGAAATGTGAGCTATATAATTAAAAAAAAAAAAAAAAAAACTTTCATAAAAGGCCATGATTGAACAGCTACAGTAAACATATCATAACATTCTGATGCAGTGCTGTGTGTTTTAAACTCGCTTTATGCTACCAGGTATAAGCTTTGTTTCTTCGAGCTTATCACACTAGCACAGGAAGAATCAGAAATCTATCCTCTTAAAGACCAAGGCAGACATTTTTTTTTTATTTTTATTTTTATTTTTTTTGCCAGTCTTGCTTTTCAACACAAGATGACACAGCAAACTGTGCATTACATTACTCACACATGCCTACACTCAGCAGAAAAATAAAAGTGAGGTAGCTGATGCAAGAATAAGGGGACTAATAGTTTTATTAAATTCCTAAGATTTCATTTTTATATGTTTAATTATTGATGAAAAATAAACAAATTAAAAAGCATTGGAGACTTTGCATATACTTACAAATAGGTTAAGCTGTGATAGTATTTGAGTCTTACAATTCTGCAACTACCAGGGATAGGGATGTTGCAAAACTGAGACAAATGTATCTCAAATATATCCTATACTGACAAGGATAGGATTAATTTAAGGGGTTAAATTTAATTTTCAAACATTAAAAGAAATTGCTTTTGTCTAGGTAAAATATCAGCCATGCAGTTGTTCTAGGATTTTACAGCTATCTTAGCTATTTTAATATAAATGCTACCCACCATGCACTGGAATAGCATAGATTATATTAACAAGAAATAACGTAATCAGATTGTCATCTAGTTAATCATATGCAGGAATTGAATGCTGTGGTGTTCAGCTACACAAGTGCTTTTATACCTGTAAAAATGCATTTACGCAGCGTTCTAGATAGATAATAACCACCCACCTGACAGCGGGTGCCTTGCTCTGACTCTGACCTTTGCCCCTTAATTTTAGTGGCAAAATAAACAATTTACTGCAAAGTAACATAATATCAGAATATATCCCCCCACAAACCCCATCCCATCCAAAGGTAACTTCTGAAAAAATAAAGATATTTTTTCTGTCCTAAGCTTTGTTTTCAACAACATAGATGTCAGATCCACAATACATGACTACTCCTTTAAGATAGATTAAGAATAAAATAAAAATAAAACATTTCTAATAAAACTTTCTACTGCATTAGACTTTTGCTAGCCTTGTGACACATCTCTCTGTATCCCTGAAAGCATGTTGCAATCTTACAAAAATCATCTTATTCGGAATATGCTTGCTTCACAGCACATCCTTTGGCATGACTTGCAACAAAGCAATATTCAACAAGGCACCATCAGACCACCCAAAACTCACTTCAGCCTAGACACCACCACCACTACTCTCATGGCCATCAGGCTTCCTACCCCAGAACAGGTTGTAGTTTTTTGACCTGAATTACATTTTACTCGTCACTGGAAACAACTGCTATGTTACAATTAGGCTTTCAGCCCAGCTTTCAGCAAAATCTTTCCTACACAAAATGTAAAAGTCAATAACAAAACATAATGATATTAGGCTGCTGGCACGTGAAGATCCCTATCACACTAATATTGTTTCCTAGTACTTCCCTGTCTTTAGTTGACCATTGTTTCTTTTCCTATTTTTAAACTTAGACCTCTTTGGTACAAGGACCATCCTCCCGTTCTCTATTTGTATTACTCCTGAAACATCAAATCCTGGCTTATAACAAGAGCAACTAGAAAAGAAGGTTTAATACCAGAAGTAGCAGCACCAGAACACACAAGTCTTGGAGTAAAACTTTCTATAAAATGGTCCCCCCATAAAATGAATATTGAAGATTTAAAATTAAAAACAATTAATGCTGGGATAAGAACTGTGAAGGTTACATGTCCTACCCCAATTTTATCAAAATGGATGAAATTCATCTTGAAGACTACCACAATGTAGATACTGACATCTGAGTTAGATGTGGCTCTACTTCTGGTCAGAACAAGGAAAACAGGCCCTTGTAGGATGCAATTCATCTATTTTCAGTGACTGTATCAAAATGGGATTAATTCCACCCACCCAGTGCGATTGGTGATTTTTCAGAGGAATAATAACAACATTTAGTAGGCAGATTACAAAATTTCATTTTAATACGTAAACACTCACTAAAGAACATTGTATACTTGCTAAAATTTAAAACAATCAATTCTTTATTGTAATATATGTTACAAATAGACATCTGTCAACTTCTCAGGGACTTAGAGGGCTTAAAAGTACTATTAACTTATAAAAGGAAAAAATAGGAGTAGCTAAAAAATACTTAGCAGGCAAAGAAGCTTTTTGATTCCTCGTTAAAGTAAACAAAATCTTGAAATTAAAATTCTCAATTCTTTTTTAGCCTGCACGCTCAAATGCAGCCACAAACTGGCCCCAAAACAAAGAAAAATGCTATTACTTTCAGGAAAGTTCAAGACCATGTCAATCTACTTGCCCCTACTTATTTAATAGAGGTGCTCCAGGAAAGCCACTTTCCCCACCTTCCATGTACTCAGGACTGAAGAAATTTATGAACTGTAATTGAAGCGGAGTTAGTATACTATCCAGTCTAAATATCAGAATAACAGTAGCAAATGCATTTTATTAAGGTTATTTCTTCTCTCTAAAATAAATAAGATCTTGCATAGAGGATTGATCTTCAATCTCCCTTACTTTTGGCCTCCTGCTCCAATGCAAGCAGGTACAAGAGCCACAAAGGCAACTAGGAATTTCAGGCTGACTCTGCCAAAGCATTTAGTCTAAGCAGAAGTGGCTGTGCACGGATTGCCATTTGCCTTAATGTCTACTATATGTCTCCCTAAAATGCCTACTATACGTCTCCCTAAAAAATACTAATTCAAACTATGACTAATTGTGTCTTTCAAATGGTACACAGGAAAACTCCACATGCATTTAATATAAATTTAACAATGATAGTGTTGCCAATTGTACGGGATTTACAGTTTCTTTCTGCAATAGATGATTATTTCCAAGAACAGAAGGTTGAAAGCATTACCCTCTTCCCCACCCTGCCAGCTATTTCTAAATCTCAACCAAAGCCTAGCATGGGCACTGAAGAATAGGATTTCCATAAGCACCTAAATGACTTGATTTTGTGCTCCTAAATCCACTGATAATTTTGAAAAAATCCTGTCTCCTACCACCCTCCCCCTCAAAAGATTATTTATTTTCTATGTAGGTAGCTGCACAAAAGTCATACATGTATATGCCAAGCTTACATTATATACCCTCAGCTGTTTCTGGATTGCCTCCTCCTGGAGTGAAAATTGAGTAATCAAGAATCTGTTTTAGTGAAAACTTCATTCAGCTAATGTATGAGGTAGATCAGTTGCTTAATTTCTCATCACTTGACAAAGGATGTGACTTCCAAGAGAGTCACATTCAACATGTCTTTATAATTCTGTAAATCAGGGTCTCCAAATGGAAGCTGTTACAAGAATGAGCTTAGAAACTGGTGCACCGGCTAATGTAAAAACAGCATATCTTTCACATACCCATTTCATTCACAAGCTAAATCCTTGCTGATGCCCTTTAAGATATACCTAATAGATATTCTAAGTACATCTAAATATTCTTAGTATATCTAAAGTATACCTTTTTTAATAATTGTTATTACAAAAATGTTAGATAAGTGAGTTTAAAGCTTGAAGGAATTTGTCCCTGGAATTTATCCCTGTTCTTTTGAGATGTTTCATCTGTGACTCTTAACAGGTCTCAAACAAAACAAAACGAAACAAACAAACAAAACAAAAAAAAAAAGAAAAAAAAAGAAACCATTTTGTGTTTTATCATTTTCCCTGACAAGAAACATAGGGTAGTGGACAGAAGGGAAACTTTTTTTTCTCTCCTAAATATTGTCAATATTTCTGTTAGTAGCTACTCATAATAGCTTTTCAAATGCAAAGTAGAATGTCTTTTTGCAGAGATCTCTGTGTCATAGTCATTTGAGAAGTAGTTAAGGAATAAGAGATATTAAGAATACAGATTATGCCAAAATAACCTGGTATAAAATATTGGTTTCAAGCCAGTCCTGTCAGACACAAACAAAAATGAGAAAGGTAAGTTCAAGAAGGTATGCCAACAAAATTAAAAAATAATAAAAAAAAAACATTTAAAATTTGCTCTTGGGTATATTTCCTGCAAATTCCAGAGATAATACTATTATTTTCCCTCAATTTACATCTACTATACCTACTGTACTATACCTATCTACTGTACTATACCTATCTACTGTACTA